>CM076582.1:1459873978-1460022994 GCA_034641835.2 Pinus albicaulis
TCTAACATGAAGACCAACCTAGTTACACTTTTCAACACTCCCTCTTAACTAGGGAGGTATTCATACAGGTACATGGTTACTTTGAAACTGAAGAATATGATAAGAAGAATCGGATTATCACATATGTATAACAATATCAACCAACATTTTCCTAGTGTAAGGCTTTCACTAACAGCCCCATCTCTCAGCAAGAAAATGGGCTACAATGTTGGCAAGACACATGACTAATAGACACCATAGCCATTGCCTCTCCAAGGTATATACCCCACCTAGGTGTTCCTAGAGTATGAACTTCTTGGACTATTCTTGTCTTGTGTAGCCAGCCCTCAAAGAATATCGGTCCATGAGTACTCTTGTTTTGAATGCCCTATCTCATTCTCAAAGAGTATCTAATGCCAGATGATTACCCAATCCCCCATTCTATCTTCTAGGTGAAAACCAGAATGATGTGTCTATCCATTCTCTTCACATAGCCTTCACTAATACTTACGGTTTTTAGTCCTGGTCTATTGCATGACACATGTAATAGAGAATAACATATGTCACTCCCTCTTAACACAGGAAGGACATACTTCAATTTTCTTCCAAGAAAGAAACTTACCACGTGGCTCCTCCTCAACCAGGGTCCTGCAGTAGCAATCTAGCTACTCATGAAGAGTTCCTCCCCTCGATGTCATGGTTTTCGATATTGAGGACTCTTCAACTTTTGGCTTCATAGGGCACATATCATCCATCATTTTCAGTCACGAGTCATGTCCACTATCAGAAAGTGATTCATTAATCTTCCTTATCTAGTCCATCATTATGCCATGCTACTTTCCTTTGAATCATCTCCAAGGATCATACATCCTTTCTCATGATTGGCAGCCCTGTACAAATTCATCCAGATAAACATATACATATGAACTTTTAGAACAAAAGTTAGCTTAGTGATGATCTTTCACCATGAAATCTTCCTATAGGCATCGACATCCTTTATACAGATTGACACATCTCCTAATGATATGTTTTGTCAAAGGTCTTCTTATTTACCAGACTTCTATAAGAGTCTTACATATCTTCCCAAGAGATCTCCAAGTCACATCTTCTGGGCTTCCGGATGATAACTGCCTCTTGACATGGTTTCATTTCATGATCTCTTCCTTTCTGCACATTCTCCATTCCCAGGAACTTACAACCTTTCTAGTTTCTCGTTCATATACAACCACCTCGTATTCCATAAGGACATATTATGTTGATTTCATCTACTTGTGCACTGAGAGATACTCCTCCATAGATCATACTTCTAAATACAGAAGTTCATTACCTGCAACCATAAGACATGAATTCACAGCATCCAATGTTAGCATGTAAATATATACATACCTCATACCTTTTTCCCTTGAGTCATCCTGTAGCAATTTCTCAAGAATGAAGAGCTTCATTCTCTTGGCATGCTTCATCAATATCCCAGAAATCTATTTCCATGATGACCCTTGCTCTTGATGACTGTTTTCCATTAGTGATGTTATCAAAGAGGTTTTCCCGGAGCTGATTCACTGGGAGCTCCTACCATGCTTTCATCAGGATGCTACACTGCTTCCTATCATATAACCAACAATAATCACTTAAAGAAGAAGATGATCTCAATCGCAGTGTAGATCCCTTGCTTCTTCTTTCTTAGATTTTCTTTGAATCGGATTCTTCCTTTTCTACAAATGTTTGAGTTCTGCAAAACTATTGCCTTCAACTTGTCTTCTTCTTCTTAATTCTGCCCTTCAACTATTCTAGTCTTCTTCTTATCTGAGCTTAAATCTCAGAGATGTTCATTTTTCACTTGCCATAATGACCGCACATCAAATATATATATATATATATATAGCATATCTCTTTACGCAAGCCGACCATATAGTTATGAGATAGACCGACTAGTTTCATGGTGAATGAGGCTGACTAGATCATGGTGAATTTCATGCGATGGAGAGGTATTTCTTCACTACATTTAAGGGTTGTCTTACATCATTGCATTGAGGTTTGTGAGCTGCTTTCACAAGGTACTGGAGCATACTTAACTCAAGCCTAATGGACATCTAGAAGAATTCCATCTACTTAATACAATCTTTCTCATGAAGCCCATGAAGCAATTATACTAAAAATACAGTTTATTTACTTTGTCTTCCTCTTTTCATAAATACATAATTACATATTCAACATGAAAACCGACCTAGTTACACTTTTCAACACTCCCTCTTAACTAGGGAGGTATTCATACAGGTACAAGGTCACTGTCAAACTAAAGAATCTCATAAGAAGAATTGGATTGGTAATCGCATTTGTATAGCATCAAATCAACCAGCATTGTCCTAGTTCAAGGCCTTGAATAACAACCCCATCTCTCAACGAGACAATGGACTACAATGTTGGCGAGACACAAGACTAATAGACACCATAGTCATTGTCTCTCCAAGGTACATATCCCACCTAGGTGTTCCCAGAGTATGACCTTCTTGGACTATTCTTCTCTTGGGTAGCCAGCCTTCAAAGAATATCAGTCCACGACTACCCTTATCTTGAATGCCCTATCTCATTCTCAAAGAGTATCGAATTCCAGATGATTACTCAATCCTCCATTATGTCTTCCAGGTGAAAACCAAAATTATGAGTCTATCCATTCTCTTCACATGGCCTTCACTAAGACTTACGGCAGTTATTCCTAGTCTAGTGTATGACAATATGTAACAGGGAATCACATACGTCACTCCCTCTTAACACAAGAAGGACATATTTCGAGTTTCTTTCAAGCAAGAAACTTACCACCAGGCTCCTCATCAACCAGGGTCCTATAGCAACAATCTAGCTACTCATGAAGAGTTCCTCCCCTCGATGTCATGGATTTTGATATTGAGGAATATTCAACTTTTGGCTTCATAGGGCACATATCATCCATCACTTTCAGTCACGAGTCATGTCCACTATCAGAAAGTGATTTATCAGTCTTCCTTATCTGGTCCATCGTTATTCCAAGCTGATTTCCTTCAAATCATCTCCAAGGATCATACATCATTTCTTATGATTAGTAGCCCTGCACAAATTTATCGAGATAAACATATACATATGAACTTTTAGATCAAAAGTTACATCGATGACGATCTTTCACCATGACATCTTCCTGTAGGCATCGTCATCCTTCATACATATTGACACATCTCCTAATGATATATTTTTCCAAGGGTCTTCTTTTTTACCAGACTTTTGTCAGAGTCTACATATCTTCCCAAGAGATCTCCTAGTCACATATTCTTGGCATACGGATGATAACTGCCCCTTGACATGGTTGCATTTCATGATCTCTTCCTCTCTGCACATTCTTTATTCCTAGGAACTTAGAAACTTTCTAGTTTCTTGTTCATATACAACCACCTCATATTCCATGAGGACATATTATGTTGATTTCATATGTTCGTGCACTGAGAGATACTCCTCCATATATCATACTTCTAAATACAGAAGTTCATTACCTACAACCATATGACATGACTTCACAACATCCAATGTTAGCATATAAATATATACATACTTCATACCTTTTTTCCCTTGAGTCATCCTGTATCAATTTCTCAAGAATGAAGAGCTTCATTCTCTTGGCATGCTTCATCAATATCCTAGAAATTTGTTTCCATGATGACCCTTTCTCTTAATGACTGCTTTCCATTAGTGACGTTATCAGAGAGGTTTTCCTGGAGCTGATTCATCAGGAGCTCCTACCATGATTTAATCAGGATCCTACACTGCTTCCTATCATATAACCAACAGAAATCACTTAAAGAAGAAGATGATCTCAATCGTAGTGTAGATCCCTTGCTTATTCTTTCTTATATTCTCTTTGAATCAGGTTCTTCCTTTTCTACAAATTTTGAGTTACCAAAACTATTGCCTTCAATTTGTCTTCTTCTTCTTAGTCTACCTTCAACTATTTTAGTCTTCTTCTTATCTAGCTTAAATCTCAGGAAACTCCATTTTTCACTTGCCATAATGACCACACATCAAATGCATATATATATATATATATATATATATATATATATATATAGCATATCTCTTTACGCAAGCCGACCATATAGTTATGAGTTAGACCGAATAGTTTCATGGTGAATGATGCCGAACAGATCATGGTGAATTTCATGCGATGGAGAGGTATTTCTTCACTACGTTTAAGGGTTGTCTTCCATAGTTGCATTGAGGTTTGTGAGATGATTTCACAAGGTCCTAGAGCATACTTAATTCAAGCCTAATGGACATCAAGAAGAAGTCCATCTACTTAATACAATCTTGCTCATGAATCCCATGAAGCAAGTATACTGAAAATACATTTTATTTACTTTGCCGCCTTCTTTTCATAAATACATAATTACATATTCAACATGAAGACTGACCTAGTTACACTTTTCAACACTCCCTCTTAACTAGGGAGGTATTCATACAGGTACATGGTCACTGTCAAACTGAAGAATCTCATAAGAAGAATTGGAATTGTAATCGCATCTGTATAGCATCATATTAACCAGCATTGTCCTAGTGCATGGCCTTGACTAACAGCCCCATCTCTCAAAGAGACAATGGGCTACAATGTTGGTGAGACAAATGACTAATATACACCATAGTCATTGTCTCTCCAAGGTACATACCCCACCTAGGTGTTCTTAGAGTATGACCTTCTTGGACTACTCTTCTCTTGGGTAGCCAGCCTTAAAAGAATATCAGTCCATGACTACCCTTATCTTGAATGCCCTATCTCATTCTCAAAGAGTATCGAATTCCAGATGATTACTCAATCCTCCATTATGTCTTCTAGGTGAAAACCAAAATTATGAGTCTATCCATTCTCTTCACATGGCCTTCACTAAGACTTACGGCGGTTAGTCCTGGTCTAGTGTATGACACATGTAATAGAGAATCACATATGTCACTCCCTTTTAACACAAGAAAGACATATTTCAAGTTTCTTTCAAGAAATAAAATTACCACTAGGATTCTCATCAACTAGGGCCCTACAGCAGCAATCCAGCTACTTATGAAGAGTTCCTCCCCTCAATGTCATGGATTTTGATATTGAGGAATCTTCAACTTTTGGCTTCATAGGTTACAGATCATCCATCACTTTCAGTCATGAGTCATGTCCACTATCATAAAGTGATTTATCAATCTTCCTTATCTGGTCCACCGTTATGCCATGTTGCTTTCCTTCGAATCATCTCCAACGATCATACATCCTTTCTTATGATTAGCAGCCCTGCACAAATTTATCCAGATAAACACACACACACACATATATATATATATATATATATATATATGAACTTTTAGAACAAAAGTTACCTCGATGACAATCTTTCACCATGAAATCTTCCTGTAGGCTTCGACATCCTTCATACAAATTGACACATATCCTAATGATATGTTTTTCCAAGGGTCTTCTTCTTTAGCAGACTTTTGTCAGAGTCTACATATCTTCCAAGGAGATATCCTAGTCACATCTTCTTGGACTGTGGATGATAACTGCCTCTTGACATGGTTGCATTTCATGATATCTTCCTCTCTTCACATTCTTTATTCCCAGGAACTTATAACCTTTCTAGTTTCTTGGTCATATACAACCACCTCTTATTCCATGAGGACATATTATGTTGATTTCATCTATCAGTGCACTGAGAGATACTCCTCCATAGATTATACTTCTAAATATAGAAGTTCCTTACCTGCAACCATATGACATGACTTCACAACATCTAATGTTAGCATATAGATATATACATACCTCATGCCATTTTTCCCTTAAGTCATCCTATAGCAATTTCCCAAGAATGAAGAGCTTCATTCTCTTGGCATGCTTCATCAATATCCTAGAAATATGTTTCCATGATGACCCTTTCTCTTGATGACTGCTTTCCATTAGTGATGTTATCAGAGAGGTTTTCCTAGAGCTGATTCACTAGGAGCTCCTACCATGATTTAATCAGGATGCTACACTACTTCCTATCATATAACCAACAGAAATCACTTAAAGAAGAAGATGATCTCAATCGTAGTGTAGATCCATTACTTCTTCTTTCTTAGATTTTCTTTGAATCAGGTTCTTCCTTTTCTACAAATGTTTGAGTTCTGCAAAACTATTGCCTTCAACTTGTCTTCTTCCAGAGAAACCCTAGGTTGATGAGTGAGGTAACTTACTTATCCCATGATGTTTTGCTACCCTCATGATCATATGAGTTCTTGTTTCTTATACTTCCATGATGTCACATCGAATCAATTCTTAGGTAGAATATAGGAGCTATAAAGAGACTTTATAATGAGAGAGAATAGTCTTAATGATCTCTTATTCCCTCTTTCCAGCCATTCCGGTGACATGAACTTTCTTGTACTATTCATAATTCTTCTTTCAGCTTCTTTTGTCTCCAATATTGTTCATGTGAGAGAACATTAAGAGTTACTTTACATGAATTCAAAGGAGACCCTTATCTATGACTTTAGTTATCTATGAGGACCATGACTATCCTCCTTGTTTCATGCAAGGATATTTGGTAATACAACAACCTTATGTACCTCCTTGCAAATTGAAGTCATTTAACCAAAATTAAAATGAAAATGAAAAATACTTACTTGGAAAGTGAAGAGGAGATCTTCACCTTGTTCTTCCTTGAATGATCTGCTTCTTGCGTTGTTCTAGACTTGAGATCATATTTCATTCATTCGTGTAGCTAAAATTTTAGCCTGTATTCTTTCAAGGCTGTGACCACTACGAATTATGATAGTATCATACTTCTATTACTATGGTAGTACTAATGGTGGTAGTACTAATGACTAGAGTCTTTTCTATTTATTCATCTTTGAGAATGTCGCCATGATATGTGATTACCCTCCAGAACCGTAGTATATCACAAAATTTTGAGTACATCATATCTTCATGTTATGCAGCTATGCAGTGCATCATGATCATCTTGATCATCATAACATGACTGCACCACCAAGCACTATATCTAGAATCATCGAGGTCATTCTTTGTGACAATATGACATCAGAGCATCACCTTATTTATCAAATATGAACCTTAGCCAGGGCTCAGCAAAACCAAAGTCTAGCTGAGATCATCCATCGCACTTGTGATGCCTCTTTGTGGAGTGCAGTTGCTGGCTAGGGGCCCATCCACGAAACCTCAGTATCAGGGGAGATTACAGTAGCTCCATCAAAGCTGTGCAACATCGTTAACCTCGGAAAAATCTTCTACGACTAGTTTGTGTTATCACTTAGTAATTTCTCCAGGTTCAAGAGAGAACTCACCGAGGTAACCACATACCAACTTCAAACTCTAGGATCTAGCCTTCCCAGGGTTCAGAGAGGGCTCTCTCTTTAAAGTTTAACTTTGTTTTAATTTGTGAATATTAGGCTAGCTATGAAAGTGCAGCTTTGGTTTGGTTTGTTTGATTTGGTGGGAAAAATCACTTGAAAAGATAGATAGAGGGAAATCTACTTGTCCATTGGGCTATGGAGTCTAAGTCAAGCTAACAGAACTGGGATCAAGGCCTAAAAGGTTAAATGTCTGTAGGGAAAGGTAGATAACCCTTGGAGATCTTGGGAAAAATGGTTTTTGAGGTGGTATGATCGGGATAAAAGGCACTTAAGAATCCTTAAATCTGGAAAAAGGAAAGTAGAAGATAGAGGTCAAATGGGAGAGGGAGCAATTAAGGGTTTCCTACACCGGAAATCATAAGAAAACAAAGAAATGATAAATAGTTAAAAACAAGGTTCTATTAACATGTCCTATAGTAATACTCCTAGTTATACATTCAGATTTAGAATTAAAACAAAGATGTGTGCATGAAACAAAAGAAGATAACAATGACAAGTTTAAGAGAGTACTTCACTCCAGATTGCTTATCACAGGGATCCTGAAGTATGATGCCAAAAAGGTGATCCAGTCTGCTACTCAAAATTGAAATCCAAAGCCTTCAAGTCAACAAAATATCTATAGTAATCTCCAACAATTTTATTCCACCCAAAATACTTCAAAGAGTGAAGTATTTATACAAATTCTAAACTAGAATATCTTGAAAAAATTTCAAGATTGGTTTACAAATATCTCCAACTGTTTTACATAAATAGAACTTAAGTAAAGGACACTCAACAATAATGAATCTATTTGGCACTATTTTTTATGGATAAGTGAAGACAAAGAGGAGAATTCGAATTTGATCTCAACTCTTAGTTGATGATGAGGCATCCAAGTCACTAACTGTCTCCTTTCTTTGTGCATTCTGCAAACTTGGGGTCCAATGATACCTTTGTATTTCTCAATCCGAAATAGATATGTAAAAAGTGAAATAGGTTATTGTAGATAAATATGTTTTTTAGATAAATCTCTCTCATTTCCCTAAAATTCCTCTCCAGCTATTCACAATAGTTTCTGCAAAAATATGTGTAAAACAGAGTTTTGCAGAGTTTGAAAAATAGGCTGTAAATATGTGCATGTATCTCTTATTATGTAATACCTGTGAAAAAAGTGAGATAGGTTTTTGTAGATTGGTCTCTTAGTAACAAAAAACTCCTTTATTTTTGTGAGATGTATTTCTTATTGGCCACAATATTCTCTGCAAACTGATGACTTAACAAGAATTTTCTGTAAAAAAGTGCTTTCAAATATTGTCTAATATTTCCAAAACCATAATGGCTGTTAGAAAAGTGAGAGAGGTTTTTGTATTTTGACATCTTAGGAACATAAACCTCATTCAGTGTTGCAAAATTCATCTTTCATTGGTCACAATATTTTTTGCAAAACAATGACTTAAACTTGAAATTTCCGCAAAAATGTCCCTTCTTGCTCTGTTTTCATCTTTTGACCTTGCTGTTATTTTAACTGTTTTTACTTTCACTTTGGATAAAATTCATTTTTTTTGAAAGTATTTTCATCTTAATTTACCATTTACTGCCGACGTTTTTACTTTTACTGTTTTACCTTGACTACTCTGTAACTTTGTTTTAACTTTCACTTTGACTTTCATCTGATGCAATTTAACTTTGATGCTCTTTGGCTATTATGTTTTCACTGTCACTGTGAATTCTTAATTTACTTTGAACTTATGAATTCTCTATTATCTTTCATAGGATGCCTGTTCTTTAACTCTGATGCCTGGAAACTTTTTAAGGGAAATCCTTTGAATTCATTTCCTTGTAAGTTCTTGGAGCAAAACATATCTTTAACTAGTATTTAGATTGTTTTATCGAATTTTTACTTTTGCTAATAACCTGAAAAAATCAAACAATTCATTAATGAAATCCAGGTCTGCAAGGAGGGATTATGGCTTTGATGAATCGGGAAAACCAGTGGAATGAATTTTGACTCTGGAGGTTTAACTTTGTTGGCACAGAGTAATTGAGTGTAATAGTTCGGGATTCTGAGCATTGGTAAAGAGTTTGAATCTTTCAAAGGGTTTCTACAACAAATACGTTCTTTGAAGGAAAATATAGGTCTTTCTGTGGGAAAACAAGGTTTATGATAATGGTTCGAAGTTTCGTTCTCTGAGTCTGGAGGGAAAATACAGTGAGATAGTGCAAAAAAGTGATTAAGGGTGTAATTTCGGAGTTTATTCAGCGTTTTTAGGTCTAAAGGAGTCTGCAATAAATGGTGGTCAAGTCGGGCGAAATGGTTTTCCGGCTTCATAGGTGAAAACCAGTGGTGGTTATCACGCGACTTTTGGGTAGTAAGTGGTATTGAGCTCAACCCACACGATCCAATAGAAAGAAGACATGTGGAGGAGAGAGGAATGGGTGAAACCACCCATTTCACGTGGCTCTGGCGTTCGGGTGATCGTGCATCTATTCCACGCGATATCAATTATCAACTGTCGGATTAGGGAGATCAATGCGAAGGGTTAATATCTGTTGGGAAGGTGCTCAGGATTTGGAGTGGGTATGGGGTTTATTAACGCGGCGGGACAGGTTTTCAAACTTTATAAACATATATTTACAAAGTTAAAACTTTATGTTATATGATGGCGGAGGGGTAAAGTCATATGTTTTAATTTAAAACATTTAACAAATGTCTCAACCACGGGCGCAGGTATATATTATATAGTATATAAAACCTTTTAACAAGTGTTTTAATACCATGGGGGGGCGGGATATTTTTATATTTTTGATATTGTTTAAACCTATGGGATAGGGCGGGGAATTATTTCATCACGTGGGATAATATTAACATAGGTTTAAACTTAAATAGAAGGGTTTTGGGGTTATTTGAATACAATGGATTTAATAATATATGGGAAGGATATAGTTTAGGGAATTAATAATAATTTAGAAGTTAATATGATAGTAAAGGTGAAATGTAGGGGATGAATGAAAATACATATTTTGTCACTAAGTAAAGTAAAAATGAAAGACAAATAAAGCATTGTTTGTCCCTTTTATATTTTTCACACTTTAGCTTAGGATAAAATGTATTTTATGGGTTTTGAGTGTTTTGAAAGGAAAATGAAATTAGTTACTTAGGAATTTACTTTTACTAAGTAAAAATGGGTTCTTACTTAGAAAAAGGGATTATGATTAATGGATGAAGGGTAAATGTTGATGAATAGGGATTTTGTGTAGGAATTCAATATTTTTCACCAATCAGTCATCAAGCCTTGGGTCCGGTCCCAACGAAAGTCAAAGAAATGCTCTGAGCCTCTTTGACTGATAGTTTAGAATATTGAGTAATTGTAGGGGAGGGAAATTAGTGTTTTTTTTCCTGATGATGCTTTATTACATGCTTGCTCAACTGCTTTCTACCTACCCATATTTATTTCTAACATTTTTTCTTCATTTTTGTAGGTGCATTTAGGCTTGCAACCTCAAACATTTTTCTTTCAAAGCATAAAACTATCTAAATCTACCTTATTTAATCTGAGGGCTCAGATTAAACAGTTGAGCTCCTCATTATTTTCTACTTATCTACTGATTTTTCAAGTTTAAACAGTTTGACAAATCTTTATTCACTATCTAAAACATGAAATTTAAAACATGAAAAGTTAAGATTAAACAGTTTAACCAATCATATGGATTATAGCATTTATTAACACTCTGCACATCATCATTATTCTTGCGATTAAAAATTAAATTAGTGGCATTTGGACTTGATCACTTTGAGGTCTTATTTCTTTTCTTTTGGGGTCTATTTTCTAAGTTCTTTGATTTTTCTTTTAGGACTTTTTACCCTCTTTTTGTCTTTATTAATTTTTCATATTTTTTTAAAATATGGGAAAACAACTAGAAAAGAAAGGTGACACATATTTACAAGAATATAAATTCAATTCAAAATTTTATGAACCCTATTATTATTAGCCCAAACTCGGAGAAAAATAGAGAGCTAGGCTCTTTTATACAATGTGAAGATAATGTGGGAAGGGTTTCTTGAGAGAATGAGTATACAAGAGTAGATCTGCAAAACTAGATCTGAAACAACGTAGTTATACTGCAGCTCTATAAATAGATAGCTGAATAATACATGAAACAGGAGAAGATGTTTTATACAGTCATTCCAGGAGAAGGGTTGGTCGTTCCTCCAGGGAACAAGCTCACAAAAAAGGGTCCTGACCCTACTGCTGCAACACTAAGTAAAATGACGCAGTTCCTGCCAAGGACTGAACTGTAAGATATGGAGACTGCTTTGGCCAAGTGCCAAGATGTAAAATATTCCCAGATATCTTCCCTGCATATCTTGCAAAGAAAGGGTAGCTCCCTCCTCTGAAAGATAAGCTCAGAAGGTGGTGTTGTGAACCTTCCACTGCAACACCTTGCAACACAACGTTATGCTCTGTATAAATAAAGTTGTGGCTAAAGGAGGATTCTTGGCCTCAAGCCTGAGTGTGGAAAATTGAAGTACAATACTCCTCCAAGAAGCCTCTCAAGGTAGGAGAAGGAATTCCTAAGCAGGAAATCCTTGTGCTAAACATCACTGCAGCTCTGCTAAACAGTAAGAGAATGAAAAATAGTCATGAAAACCATACATCAATAATAATCCTTTGTTCACACTCAAGTGCCTTCAATCCAGCTTCCATATGTCTGTCTAAGTTGATCCTTGTTCATATTGAGCCATTTCATAAGTGATCCACTCCTCTCCATGCATGTTGTTGACTTGGTCAAACTTGACTTTGTCTACATGCAAAAGTCTCTGTTCACACATGAGGGTGTGAAATCTAGCTACCAAAGTGATCCTCTTCCATACCAAGAGGGTTTTTATGTTGATTAAGTTAAGTATGGGTCTCCTCCCCCATTTATTCATCTACTAGGTGCAAAAACCAAAAGTCAATATTCAAATTAGCATACATGCTAATTTAGGAATATTACAGTCCTCCCCTCCCAAGTGTTGCTTGTCCCCAAGCAACTGCAAGAATAGAACTGAAGAGTCTCCTCCCCTCCTCCTGTAGCATCCTCATATGATAAACCCCTCCAAGGAATATGATGTTGTTTCAACAGTGAATCTCCATAGTGCCTCTCCCAAGCATGCAAACTAGCATTTGGTGAACATCCCAAATGGCCATCATCATGAAAAAAGAAAGAGCTCAAGGAGGCAACTAGGTGTGGTCTAGAGGTCCTCTCAAGGCATGGAGTCTGAAATGCATGGGGAATTGTCATTCCCATGTAAAACCTCCACCCCCAAGCTATCATCCGCACAAAATGAGTCACCCTCCAACATGGCAACTCATGAAAAATCTTCTCCACCCTTGGCTCCTAAAGTGTAGGTGGGCTGAATAGCTGAACCTGGTAGGCAAAATGGCCTACCCCACGCTGTCTCTCTCTCCACTCATGATAAGTGTAGAGAAAATGTTGATCTGTGGCTGCAATAAGGTTGCCCTCAAGTGGCAAGTAGAAAGTTGGATCTCCAAAGATCCTCTCTCCAATGTCCTGAATCATGCTAGCCCAAACCATTCCATACAAAATGGATGGCACATCTTCACCATTTGGAATCCAAATCAGAAAATTGTTGAAGGTTAAGTGAAAGTTAGGATGATACCAAAGGTTTCTCAAGTGGATACAGCGCAGTCTTCCCAATTGCTGCTTGAGAACATCATGTGGCAAGTTGTCTCCCAATGAATTACTATGTGGTAGTAATCAGCAACATATATCAACTAAGCACAATCAAAACAACAATATACTTGCCCAAAGTTACGTAGGGATGGGTTATCATCATTACAAAGATTGGCCCTAAAGTGACCATAAAACCCAAGAATAACCTTGCTCTCATGTGGAGCAATGCATTGTCCATAGATGGTGAGAAGATACAAATACTCAATAGAACAATCAATAAGAACCAAGATGAATTTCTTACCATGCATAGTGAGTAAGCTGAAAGTGAGGTCCATGGATGAGTCCTCCCATGAGAATCTTCTCATAAAAATCTGCAAAAAGAGAGGTTGCATACTCCCCTTGGAGCACTCCAACAATAGAAACATACTCCCAAGTGACAGCGATGTAAGCCTTAGTGATAAGGCTCTTGTCACTCCATGACTTCTCTCTTTGACATTCCACATGCCAAAGCCATCCACCAACATGTTGCTATGTGAGAAGCTCTTCCCCTTATGTGGAAGCCTCTCCTTGTCCTCCAATGCTGAAGGGTAGCCTCTTTGCACTTTGAAGGTGCCTTCCCTCTCTCTGGAAATATCATGATAAGTATGGGAAAAGTTTTGCCCATACTCTCCCAAGTGTAACCATAGCAACAACAACCTTTGTTGCTCCCTTATCTCTCCCTCTCACCAGAAGAAATATGGAGGGGTTGTAGTGCCTTGATTTCTGCACCCTGAGGAAGAAGTTGATGTGGTGGCCCTAAATAGATTTATAACTGAACTTATTGTAGATTGGAAACATATGCACACATATATAGAACAATACTTATTAGATCAGCTGGTCGCAAATACATATAATGCATATAATAGATGTATCGCTGATCAACTTCGTTGCAAATATATAAATAACAAAATTAGATCTTCGCAATGCGCAATAACTTAAGAAAATCTATTCATGTACTTAGCCATCAACATATATTTATTGCATAAGAAACGGAGATTTACTTGCACATATATAATAGAAGTAAAGTGATCTCAAAGCAATAACAGTAATGGATAGTTCTGACACATAACAGAAGTGCTTCGCCAAACCAGTATTTGTATTAGATTCAACATTTTAGTACAATTATACTTTCCCCTTACAATTACCCTTCCACGCACACCGCCAAGACTAGGTCTTCGCGCACACAACCAGCAGGAGCCTTTCTACCCAACTCAAACTTACAAAAATGTATCACATAAGCATAAAAATACTTACATCCAAAACATCATGATTCAACTAACTAGACTCTATCTATCTAGTTATCTTCATCCAACGCGTAGATAACATGGTCTCAAACCATGGTTTGAGGCCCACAATTTACCCTTACAACCCATTTAGATTAAATAAGGACTTTGACCCACCCCAAATCCCCTTGATATTTTCGTGTAGCTCACATATCCAAAATTACATACAAAAAGTTAAGCAAAATTTTCCACAGGGGACCCCGCTCCAACAAGTACAGCAAAAGAAATACCCTTAGCACATTGTTATCTAATTTCTTTAGGAGTAATTTTGATTGTGGAAGGTGCAAGAGAGATGATGGGAGCCTTACATCTATCAATGAAAGAGTATGGTGTATAAAAGGAAAATATGTTAGCCTCAATCTATCAATCCAACATCATTGTCATATAAATGTCTAGAGGGTGATGAATTTTAACATCATATTGGATATCCTTGTAAATCCCTCCAATATAAACTTAAGAAGTTTTTCCACATTGAGAACAATGGCATATATGGATAGTTTCTAGTGTTGAAGCATATAGCCTTAGCTAGATCTCCTTTTTTTAATTTGGTGTCCTAACTACTCTTCAGGTTCTAAAGGCCCACAACTAAAACATTTTATTTTACTTCCTTATTCATAGAGTTTGAGTGAATGTCTCTAAGAGATGAAGATGCATAGTATTCTTGATGTTAATTTTTTGTCCAAAAGGGATCAACTAATTCCACATAGATGGAATCCCTAATTTATATTTAGACTTTATTAATTTCCTTATATGCCCATTAAGACTTTCAAACTTTTGAGAACAATGTTGTTGAACCATATTAAAGAAATTAAACTCATTCCATGAATTTTTTTTATTTAATATATGTGGCATTCAATTTGAGTAAACATTGCCTTAAATCCTATGACATTGTGCTCATGTATCTTTTAATTTGTGCTACATCTTTAGTGGTGCTTCTATAGTTATGTACTTGTGATGTAAGTGGCAGTGAATATGAATGGTTTTGGCTACTATTTTATTTACATGAACAACTCCTCTCATTTTATAGAGATATTTATGAGTTACTTTATTTGTATGAGATCTTATTTTAGGAGGTTTTTAAATTCAATTTAATTTTCATATGTTTATCCTAGATGGGGTGTTTAATACGAGAAAAGGTGATGGGTAGGCTACCACCGTCCCACCTAGACATATTATTGGGAGGTGTGCTAGCATGCCTCCTTAGATATTTGATTATGTATATCAACTCTAGCATGTGGAATGTTCCTCCTCAATTGTCTAGCATTTTGTAAATGGAGCACAACCTCACATTTCCATACCTCTGTCAAATCTACCTCCTCTAGCATAAAACTTCTACCTCTAATCTCTTGAGCTCACATTGTACGACTGGGAGAAACTCACTACCAAAAAGTATGGTATTCAATGAGGAAACCCTCGCAATTCATTACACTCATCCTAACAAAATTCCTAGTTAAATATCTAACAAACAAGGTGAGGAGCTTTAAATTTCCAATTCTAGAGCCTTTGAAGCACATGTTTTTCTTTGGAAATATAATATAAATTCTACTAGTCAGCGCAACCTTTCCCTTTCCCTTGGTGCAACATTTTAAATTCTATAAATATTTGGGCTTCCCTTGAGAAACTCAAGGGAAAGAGTTCCAACTCATTAGCAATATTTTCTTCATGGCAACCCTAGTTATTTCCTGCCCTCCTTTCTGAAGATGTTCATGTCTTAATTTTTTCTCCTTATTGTGATTAGGTTTTTACTTCATTCTTACTAGCCATAGAGCCCTTTCTCTTTTGAGGGAGCCCCATGCTTACTCGGCTCCCCACTTTTGGTGGTGCTCCTCCTGTTCTAGCTATACTAGGGTCACGGTCCTAATTTAGCCTTTTGAAAAGTTATTCCACTCCATTCCACCTCCATCTAGTTTCTGAAAAACCCTTCTTGGTTCTTTTACTCTTTTCTCCCCTTTGTGCAACCACCATGCCATGCCAAAGATCTCTTGTTCTCAAAGGTTTTGCATACTATTAAGATTGAACCAATCGAACTAGCACACGAACACGACATAGAGTTGAAGACTCAATAACTCATTTCCATAAATTCACCTTTCCTTATATTCAAGAAGAATCACTCATGTCGAAAGGAAGAAACTAATCAACAACAACTTCTTTCAGACACAGAGCTAATGGTAGGTTTGTCTAATTGGGTGCTTGATACGAGGAACACTCATGGGAGTTTCAACTAATAAATGCACATAGTGGACCTGTACTAGCACATGAAGTTCTTACGTAGCAAAATTTTTATGGATCGACATGAAAACATAGAATATTGGCTACTCTCCATGGAACATATGCACCAAAACATGACAGACTTGGACCACCGAATGGAGTGCATTGAGAATCACCTCGGCATCCCCCCTACTATTGGTTTCTCACCCGGAAACAACAACGAGCCAATATAGGTTGCAGTAGCTAATTCATACCCCTCTTCCTAGTCTACTCACACTTATTATTTCTTTGGTTTATCAATTTCTTGTTTCTTTGTCTTTCTCTCGTGGCCTCAAATGCCATAGTATCAATCTATGCATTTTTATTTTGAATCTTTGGTTAGCATTTTTCTCTCTTCCTCTCTCAAATGGTTAGATTTTTAGATATGGGCAGGTTAATTTCCCCAGTGACCGAGAAATATAGAACTTTCAAGCCTTTCATGTAATCTCTTGTTCAAAAGGCGTATAAACTTTTATTCCTATGTTTTCCAATTTATTTATTGAATATTTATTAGAAATGACATCTTAGAATTTATTAGTCAGCTGAACTAGTTGTAATTGTTTGTTGCGCTAATGAGAGTTCAAGTTAATTAAATAAAATGTGATTCACATTCAATGATCTTTCATGCAACTGGTGATTTACTATTAATATTTGCATGCATGTGAGTTCCAGTGGAGACCGAGTTGAGACAAAGGTTAGAGGGAAGTTGACTATCAATTGTATTATTAGCAAACTGCTTGGATGCAGTTAAAACACCACAGGATTGCCCATGATACTTGTGCAGTTGAGAAAGGCTGGAATTACTAAGGAATAGGGATTGCATTCCTCATGGATTGTGTGAGCAAGGTAGGCTGAATACAGGCTGAGAATTGGCTAAGTGTTGGCCCAATTTTGTCTGGATTAGTGTGAGACGGTTAGGAGAGTGCAACAGATTGTTGTGAGAAATAATGCATTGTATTGTGTCATGATTCCTTGGTTCATTATACAATATAGATAGAGGGTTTTGAAGAAAGTTTCTTTCCCCAAGAAAAATAGCTGTGTTGTGAATTGATTTGCTTCTTTATTTACTTGTTGTGATTGGAAATCATGTTTATTTTCCGTAATTGATTTGTAGAAGGATACAGTATCTTTCTTTAGTACATTGCTAAATTGGATTGAATCCATTGATATACATATTGTTTGTATAATTTCTACATGGTATCAGAGCACAAGAAATCACTATGGTGGAGAAGAAATTGAGTTTGTGACTGAATAACATTCGAATTTGTAAAAGTATTCTTGGTGTGACAGGCGGATCAGGATCAATACGGCTCTCAATGGCTTGAGATTGGATAATGGAGATTGGTCATTGATAATGCGAGTTCAACTTATGTTATTTTCTCAGTAATTTCCACAAGACACGTTATGTCAACAACTTAGTTCTATGCCTATTCTTTTTTATCTTCAAGAATGAAGAGGTTGCACTATTTCACACATGTATTCCCTCTAGACCTTTATTGGTACACCAAAAGAAAATACCCTTAGCACATTGCTATTTAATTTATTTAGGAGTAATTTTTATTGTTGAAGGTGCAAGAGAGACGATGGGAGCCTTAAATTTATGAATGAAAGAGTATGGTGGATAGAAAATGAAAATATTTTAGCCTCAATATATCAACCCAACATCGTTGTCATAGAAATGTCTGGGGGGTGATGAATTTTAACCTCATGTTGATATCCTTGTAAATCCCTCCAATATAAACTTAAGAAGTTTTTCCACATTGAGAAAAATGGCATAGATGGATAGTTTCTAGTCATGAAGCATGTAGCCTTAGATAGTTCACTGTTTTTGTAATTTGGTGTCCTAACTACTCTTCAGGTTCTAAAGTCCCACAACTAAAACATTTTTATTTTGCTTCCTTATTCATAAATTTTGAGTGAATGTGTCTAAGAGATGAAGATGCATAGTCTTCTTCATGTTAATTTTTTTTTCAAAAGGGATCAACTAATTCTACTTAGATGGAATCCCTAATTTATATTTAGACTTTATTAATTTCCTTATATGCCCATTAAGACTTTAAAACTTTTGTGAAAATTTTTGTTGAACCATATTAAAGAAATTAAACTCATTCCATGAACTTTTTTATTTAATATATGTGGACTTCAATTTGAGTAAAATTTTCCTTAAATCCTATTATGTTCTCATGTATCTTTTAATTTGTGCTAAATATCTAGTGGTGCTTCTATAGTCATGTACTTGTGATGTAAGTGGAAATGAATATGAATAGTTTTTGGTACTATTTTATTTACATGAACAACTCCTCTCATTTTATAGAGATATTTATGAGTTACTTTCTTTGTATGAGATCTTATTTTAGGAGGTTTTTAAATTCAAGTTAAGTTTCCTATTTTCATCCTAGATGGGGTGTTTAATACAAGAAAAGGTGATGGGTAGGCTAACACCGTCCCACCTAGACATATGAATAGGGGGGGTGTGCTAGCATGCCTCCTTAGATATTCGATTATGTATATCAACTCTAGCATGTGGAATGTTCCTCCTCAATTGTCTAGCATTTTTTGAATGGAGCACAACCTCACATCTCCATACCTCTATCAAATCTGCCTCCTCTAGCATACAACTTTGACCTCTAATATATTGAGCTCACATCATGTGATTGGGAGAGACTCACTACCAAAAAGTGTGGTATTCAATGAGAAAGCCCTCATAATTCATTACACTCATCCTAACAAAATTCCTAGTTAAATATCTAACCAACAAGGTGAGGAGATTTAAATTTCCAATTCTAAAGCCTTTGAAGCAAATGTTTTTCTTTGGAAATATAATCTGAATTCTACTAGTCAGTGAAACCTGTCCCTTTCCTTGGTGAAATATTTTCAATTCTATGAATCTTTGGGCTTCCCTTGAGAAACTCAAGGGAAAGAGCGGCAACTCATCAGCGAGATTTTCCTCATGGCAACCACATTTTCATTCATTAACTCCAACTATAATTTTGGTTCATTTCATTGTAATGGTCATTGGATAGTGCTCTATCCAGCTTCCTAGATTCAACTGGTGCATCCTATTGTTGGGCAGCATTATCTTGAGAACTAGGCAACCTAATTTTTTGACAGGTCTCTCCCTCTCCCACCCTAGTTATTTCCTACTCTCCTTTCTGAAGATGTTCATGTCTTAATTTTTTTTCTCCTTATTTTGATTAGGCTTTTACTTCATTCTTGCTAGCCACAAAGCCCCATGTTCACTCGGCTCCCCACTTTTGGTGGTTTTCCTCCTCTTCTAGCTCATTACATGTCTATATGATCATGGTTCGTTTGCCTCCCTCTACTACGGTCATGGTCCTAGCTTAGCCTTTTGGAAAGTTATTGTTGAAAAGTGTAACTAGGTCGGTCTTCATGTTGACTATGTAATTATGTATTTATGAAAAGAAGAAGGAAAAGTAAATAAAATGTATTTTTAGCATACTTGCTTCATGGGCTTCATGAGCAAGATTGTATTAAGTAGATGGACTTATTCTTGATGTCCATTAGGCTTGAGTTAAGTATGCTCTAGGACCTTGTGAATGCATCTCACAAACCTTAATGCAATGATGGAATACAACCCTTACACGCAGTGAAGAAATACCTCTCCATTGCATGAAATTCACCATGATCTAGTCGACCTCATTCACCATGAAACTAGTCGGTCTAACTCATAACTATATGGTCGGCTTGCGTAAAGAGATATGATATATATATATATATATTTGATGTGCGGTCATTATGGCAAGTGAAAAATGAACATCTCTGAGATTTAAGCACAGATAAGAAGAAGACTACAGTACGTATAAACAGTGAGATCACAGTGTGGTAAAAGGAAGGATTCAATTCGGATTACTCTGATAATTGAGAATAAATATGAACCGGAATTACAGGAAGATTCTGCAGATATATATATATATATTACAAGAAGAATTTTTCAGAACCTACAATAGTGATCGTTTGCGGACACCATAGCAGAGACAACGAGAATATATACTAATATAGTGCGGATGCCACAACAGTAATCATGCGGATACCACAACAGAAATAGTGTGGTATCTACAATAGACTTCAGTGAAAAAATATAATAAGTTATAGTGCAGATAAAAGGAAAGACTTCAATACGAATAAACTAAAAGATAGTGATCAATGACTAATCTTTGTCTTGTGTTTTGATAATTGACTTGATGAAATATTAACTTAAAGAAGAGAATACATCAGCACATTCACAAGTAATTATCAAGAAGAGAATATGTAATAAGCTATAGCCTTTCAAATTCTCAAATGGTATCAGAGCTTTGGTTACAAGAAAGGGCTATCAGTAATACTTCAGTTCGAATGCATGGGTTAAACAAGCTCAGACTCTGAAGTTTCGGGAGGAATTACAGTGAGATATATCTCTAAGATTTTAGATGGATTCAACAGAGATAAGGTGTGGATCTACCAAAGTGATCCTCCTCGGCATATCTCTGTAATTTTCGGTGAATGGAACAACAAGAATTTCGGATCACAGTGATCATAATGCAAACTAGTTAGAGAACATTTTTCCAATGGTTAATTACAGTGCTGCAGTTCGGATGGAGCCACAAAATCTCCTCGTCATACCTCTGAGTTTTCTGTGATGAGATCAGTGAGATAACTTCGGACCTCCACAAACAAGCATCACAGAAGTGCGTATGGATGATCTCAGTCAGAATTTTGGTCTATATCACAGTTTGGCTAAGGTCTCGGTACTGTGCAAATAAGGTGATGCTTGGTGTCAAGTATTGTCACAGTAAATTACCTTGGTGATTCTAGATATAGTGCTTGGTGGTGCAGTCATGTTATGATGATCAGTGATGATCATGATGCAACTCGGTGCTAGTGAAAATATGAAGATATGATGTGCATTCTGAAATTTTTTGGGAAGTATAAGAAACAAGAACTCATATGATCATGAGGGTAACAAAAAATCATGGGATAAGTAAGCTACCTCACTCATCAACCGACGGTTTCTATGGAAGAATACAAGTTGAAGGCAATAGTTTTGCAGAACTCAAACATTTGTAGAAAAGGAAGAACCTAATTCAAAGAAAATATAAGAAAGAAGAAGAAAGGGATCTACATTATGATTGATATCATCTTCTTCTTTAAGTGATTTATGTTGGTTATATGATAGGAAGCAATGTAGCATCCTGATTAAATCATGGCAGGAGATCCTGGTGAATCAGTTCCGGGAAAACATCTCTGATAACATCACTAATGGAAAGCAGTCATCAAGAGAAAGGGTCATCATGGAAACAAATTTTTGGGATATTGATGAAGCATGCCAAGAGAATGAAGCTCTTCATTCTTCATAAATTTATACAGGATGACTCAAGGGATAAAGGGTATGAGGTATGTATATATTTATATGCTAACATTGGATGATGTGAAGTCATGTCATATGGTTGCAGGTAATGAACTTCTGTATTTAGAAGCATGATCTATGGAGGAGTATCTCTCAGTGCACGAACAGATGAAATCAACATAATATGTCCTCATGGAATATGAGGTGGTTTTATATGAACAAAAAATAGAAAGGTTATAAGTTCATGGGAATAAATAATGTGCAGATAGGAAGAGATCATGAAATGCAACCATGTTAAGAGTAAGTTATCATCCGTAGGCCAAGAAGATGTGACTAGGAGATCTCCTGGAAAGATATGTAGACTTTGACAAAGGTCTGGTAAAGAAGAAGACCCTTGGAAAAACGTATCTCATTTACAACATTATAATTTTATAGAAGGACGGCAATGCACATAAATATATGTGGTGAAGGTTGTATATGGGGTAACTTATAAATGTTAAGATTATATATATACATATATATATATATATATATATATATATATATATATATATATATATATATATATATATGTTTATCTGGATAAATTTGTGCAGGGCTGCTAATCATAAGAAAGGATGTATGATCCTTGGAGATGATTCAAAGGAAAGCAACATGGCATAACGGTGGACCAGATAAGGAAGACTAATAAATCACTTCCTGATAGTGGACATGACTCGTGACTGAAAGTGATGCATGATATGTGCCCTTTGAAGCCAAAAGTTGAAGATTCCTCAATATCGAAATCCATGACATCAAGGGGATGAACTCTTCATGAGTAGCTAGATTGCTTCTGTAGGACCCTGGTTGATGAGGAGGCTAGTGGTAAGTTTGTTGCTTGAAAGAAAATTGAAATATGTCCTTCTTGTGTTAATAGGGAGTGATGTATGTGATTCTCTGTTACATGTGTCATACACTAGACCAGGACTAACCACCGTAAGTATTAGTGAAGGCCATGTGAAGAGAATGGATAGACACATCATTCTGGTCTTCACCTAGAAGATAGAATTGAGGATTGGGTAATCATCTGGAATTCGATACTCTTTGAGAATGAGATAGGGCATTCAAGATAAGAGTAGTCATGGACCAATATTCTTTGAAGGTTGGCTACCCAAGAGAAGAATAGTCCAAGAAGGTCATACTCTGGGAACACCTAGGTGGGGTATGTACCTTGGAGAGACAATGACTATGGTGTCTATTAGTCATGTGTCTCACCAGAATTTTATCCCATTGTCTCATTGAGAAATGAGGCTGTTAGTCAAGGCCTTGCACTAGGACAATGTTGGTTGATATGATGCTATATAGCTGCGATTACCAATCTGATTCTTCTTATGAGATTCTTCAGTTTGACAGTGACCATGTACCTGTATGAATACCTCCCTAGTTAGGAGGGAGTGTTGAAAAGTGTAACTAATTCGGTCTTTATGTTGACTATGTAATTATGTATTTATAAAAAGAAGAAGGAAAAGTAAATAAAATGTATTTTTAGTATAGTTTCTTCATGGGCTTCATGAGCAAGATTGTATTAAGTAGATGGACTTCTTCTTTATGTCCATTAGGCTTGAGTTAATTATGCTCCAGGACCTTGCGAAATCAGCTCACAAACCTCAATGTAATGATGGAAGACAACCCTTAAACGTAGTGAATAAATACATCTCCATCACATGAAATTCACCATGATCTAGTCAGCCTCATTCACCATGAAACTAGTCGGTCTAACTCATAACTATATGGTCGGCTTGCGTAAAGAGATATGCTATATATATACATTTGATGTCCAGTCATTATGGCAACTGAAAAACAAACATCTCTGAGATTTAAGTGTAGATAATAAGAAGACTATAGTACGTATAAATAGTGAGATCACAGTGTATTAAAAGGAAGGATTTAATGTGGATTACTCTAATAATTGCGAATAAATCTGAACCAGATTTACAAGAAGAGTCTGCGGATATATATATTATAGGAAGCATTTGCGAAACCTACAACAATGATCATTTGCAAACACCAGAGTAGAGACAGCGAGAATATATACTAAGATAGTGCGGATACCACAACAGTAATCATGCGGATATCATAGCAGAAATAATGCGGAATCTACAACAGAATTCAGTGCGAAAATATACTAAGTTACAGTGCGTATAAAAGGAAATACTTCAATACGAATAAACTAAAAGAGAGTGATCAATGCCTAATATTTTTGTCTTGTGTTTTGATAATTGAGTTGATGAAAGATTAACTTAAATAAGAGAAGACATAAGCACATTCACAAGTAATTATCAAGAAGAGAATATGTAATAATCTATATCCTTTCAAATTCTCAACATGGTATCAGAGATTTGGTTACAAGAAAGAGCTATTAGTAATACTTCAGTTCGTATGCATGGGTTAAACAAGCTTGAACCCCTCTAAAGTTTCGGGAGGAATTACAGTGAGATATATCTCTGAGATTTTAGATGGACTCAACAGAGATAAGGTGAGGATATACCAAAGTGATCCTCCTCGGCATATCTCTGTAATTTTTGGTGAATGGAACAACAAGAAGTTCATATCAAAGTGATCACAGTGCAAACTAGTCAGAGAAGATTTTTCGAATGGTTAATGACAATGTTGAAGTTCAGATGGAGCCACAGAATCTCCTTGGAATACCTCTGAGGTTTCTGTGATGAGATCAGTGAGATAACTTCAGACCTCCACAAAGAGGCATCACAGAAGGGCAGATGGATGATCTCAGTTAGAATTTTGGTCAATATCACAATTTGGCTAAGGTCTCGGTACTGTGCAAATAAGGTGATGCTCGGTGTCAAGTATTGTCACATTAAATGACCTCGGTGATTCTAGATACAGTACTTGGTGGTGTAGTCATGTTATGATGATCAGTGATGATCATGATGTAGCTCAATGCTAGTGAAAATATGAATATATGATGTGCATTCTGAAAATTTTTGGGATATACTACAGTTCGGAGGGTAATCACATATCACAATGACATTCTCTACATGAATAAATAGACAAGACTTCGGTCATTAGTACTACCATAGTAATAGAATTATGATACTATCATAATTTGTAGTGGTCACAGCCTTAAAATAATACAATCTCAAAGTTCAGCTACATGAACGAATGACATACGATCTCAAGTCTAGAACAACCCAAGAAGATCATTCAAGGATGAACAAGGTGAAGATCTCCTTTTCACTTTCCAAGTAAGTATTTTTAATTTTCATTTTAATTTTTGTTAAATGACTTTGATTTGCAAGGAGGTACATAAGGTGGTTGTATTACCAAATATCCTTGCATGAAACAAGGATGATATTCATGGTCCTCATAGATAACTGAAGTCATAGATAAGGGTCTCCTTTGAATTCATGTAAAGGAACTCTTAAGGTTCTCTCACATGAACAATATTGGAGACACAAAAGAAGCTGAAAGAAGAATTATGAATAATACAAGAAAGTTCATGTCATTGGAATGGATGGAAAGATGGAGTAAGAGATCATTAAGACTAGTCTCTCTCATTATAAACTCTCTTTATAGCTCCTATATTCTACTTAACAATTGATGCGATGTGACATCATGGAAGCATAAGAAACAAGAACTCATATGATCATGAGGGTAACAAAAAATCATGGGATAAGTAAGTTAACTCACTCATCAACCTAGGGTTTCTATGGAAGAAGAAAAGTTGAAGGCAATATTTTTGCAGAACTCAAACATTTGTAGAAAAGGAAGAACCTGATTCAAAGAAAATCTAAGAATGAAGAAGCAAGGGATCTACACTATAATTGAGATCATCTTCTCCTTTAAGTGATTTCTATTGGTTATATGATAGGAAGTAGTGTAGGATCCTAATTAAATCATGGTAGGAGCTCTTGGTGAATCAACTTTGGGAAAACCTCTGTGATAACATCACTAATGGAAAGCAGTCATCAAGAGAAAGGGTCATCATGGAAAACAATTTCTGGGATATTGATGAAGCATGCCAATAGAATGAAGCTCTTCATTCTTGAGAAATTTCTACAGGATGACTCAAGGGAAAAAGGGTATGAGGTATGTATATATTTATATGCTAACATTGGATGTTGTGAAGTCATGTCATATGGTTTGAGGTAATGAACTTCTGTATTTAGAAGTATGATATATGGAGGAGTATCTCTCAGTGCACGGACAAATGAAATCAACATAATATGTCCTCATGGAATATGAGGTGGTTGTATATGAACAACAAACTCGAAAGGTTATAAGTTCCTGGGAATAAAGAATGTGCAGAGAGGAAGACATCATGAAATGAAACCATGTCAAGAGGCAGTTATCATCCGTAGGCCAAGAAGATGTGACTAGGAGATCTCCTGGGAAGATATGTAGACTCTGACAAAAGCATGTTAAAGAAGAAGACCCTTGGAAAAAATATCATTAGGAAATGTGTCAATCTGTATGAAGGATGTTGATGCCTACAAGAAGATTTCATGGTGAAAGATCATCATCAAGGTAACTTTTTCTCTAAAATTTAATATGTATATGTTTATCTGGATAAATTTGTGCAGGGCTAATAATCATAAGAAATGATGTATGATCCTTGGAGATGATTCGAAGGAAATTAACATGGCATAACGATGGACCAAATAAGGAAGGATGATAAATCAATTTCTGATAGTGGACATGACTCGTGACTGAAAGTGAAGGATGATCTATGCCTTATGAAGCCAAAATTTGAATATTCCTCAATATCGAAATCTATGACATCGAGGGGAGGAACTCTTCATGAGTAGCTAGATTGTTGTTGTAGGACCCTGGTTGATGAGGAGCCTGGTGGTCAGTTTCTTACTTGAAAGAAACTTTAAATTTGTCCTTCTTGTGTTACGAGGGAGTGACGTATGTGATTCTCTGTTACATGTGTCATACACTAGACCAGGACTAACCACTGTAAGTCTTAGTGAAGGCCATGTGAAGAGAATGGATAGACACATCATTCTGGTCTTCACCTGGAAGAAAAAATTGAGGATTGGGTAATCATCTGGAATTCGATACTTTTTGAGAATGAGATAGGGCATTCAAGATAAGAGTAGTCGTGGACCGATATTCTTTGAAGGCTGGCTACCCAAGAGAAGAATAGTCCAAGAAGATCATACTCTCGGAACACCTAGGTGGGGTATGTACCTTGGAGAGACAATGACTATGGTGTCTATTTGTCATGTGTCTCACCAGCATTTTAGCCTATTGTCTCGTTGAGAGATGGGGTTTTTATTCAAGGCCTTGCACTACGGAAATTTTGGTTGATATGATGCTATACAAATGTGATTACCAATCTGATTCTTCTTATGAGATTCTTCAGTTTGACAGTGACTATGTAATTGTAGGAATACCTCCCTAGTTAAGAGGGAGTGTTAAAAAGTGTCACTAGGTCGGTCTTCATGTTGACTATGCAATTATGTATTTATGAAAAGAAGAAGGCAAAGTAAATAAAATGTATTTTTAGTATACTCGCTTCATGGGCTTCATGAGCAAGATTGTAGTAAGTAGATGGACTTCTTCTTGATGTCCATTAGGCTTGAATTAAGTATGCTCCAGGACCTTGTGAAAGCATTTCACAAACCTCAATGCAATGATGGAAGACAACCCTTAAACGTAGTGAAGAAATACCTCTCCATCGCATGAAATTCACCATGATCTACTCGGCCTCATTCACCATGAAACTAGTTGGTCTAACTCAAAACTATATGGTCGGCTTGAGTAAAGATATATGCTATATATATATATATATGTATATATATATATATATATATATACACACACACACACATTTGATGTGCAGCCATTATGGAAAGTGAAAAACGAACATCTCTGAGATTTAAGCGCAGATAATAAGAAGACTACATTACGTATAAACAGTGAGATCACAGTGCGTTAAAAGGAAGGATTCAATGGATTATCTGTCGTTGTAGATAGATCTAAGCGGGGTGGGAAAGTACGGATATATATATATATATATATATATATATATATATATATATATATATATATATATATATATATATTACAAGAAGCATTTGCAGAACCTACAACAATGAATTTTTGCAGACACCACAACAGAGACAACGAGAATATATACTAAGATAGTGTGGATACCACAATGGTAATCATGCGGATACCATAGCAGAAATAGTACAGAATCTACAACAGACTTCAGTGCAAAAATATACTAAGTTATAGTGCGGATAAAAGGAAAGACTTCAATACGAATAATCTAAAAGACAATGATTAGTGCCTAATCTTTATGTCCTGTGTTTTGATAATTGAATTGATGAAATATTAACTTAAATAAGAGAAGACATAAGCACATTCACAATTAATTATCAAGAAGAGAATATGTAATAATCTATAGGCTTTCAAATTCTCAACATGGTATCAGAGCTTTGGTTACAAGAAAGGGCTATTAGTAATACTTCAGTTCGGATGCATGGGTTAAACAAGCTCAGACTCCTCTAAAGTTTCAGGAGGAATTACAGTGAGATATATCTCTGAGATTTCAGATGTATTCAACAAAGATAAGGTTCGGATCTACCAAAGTGGTCCTCCTCGGCATATCTTTGTAATTTTCTCTGAATGGAACAACAAGAATTTCGGATCACAATGATCACAGTGCAAACTAGTCAAAGAAGATTTTTTAGATGGTTAATTACAATGCTACAATTCAGATGGAGCCATAGAATCTCCTCGGCATACCTCTGAGGTTTATGTGATGGGATCAGTGAGATAACTTTAGGGCCTCCATAAAGAGGCATCACAGAAGTGTAAATGATTGATCTCAGTCAGAATTTTGGTCTATATCATAGTTTGGCTAAGGTCTTGGTACTGTGCAAATAAGGTGATGCTCGGTGTCAAGTATTGTCACAATAAATGACCTCGGTGATTCTAGATACAGTTCTTGGTAGTGCAGTCATGTTATGATGATCAATGATGATCAAGATGCAGCTCGGGGCTAGTGACAATATGAAGATATGATGTGCATTCTGAAAATTTTGGGGATACACTACAGTTTGGAGGGTAATCACATATCACAGTGACATTCTTGGCATGAATAAATACACAAGACTCTGGTCATTAGTACTACCTCAGTAATAGAACTATGATACTATCATAATTCGTAGTGGTCATAGCCTTGAAAGAATACAGTTTGAATGTTTAGCTACACGAATGAATGACATATGATCTCAAGTCTGGAACAACCCAAGAAGAAGATCATTCAAGGAAGAACAAGGTGAAGATCTCCTCTTCACTTGCCAAGTAAGTATTTTTCATTTTCATTTTATTTTTGGTTAAATGACTTCAATTTGCAAGGAGGTACATAAGGTGGTTGTATTACCAAAGATATTTGCATGAAACAAGGAGGATAGTCATGATCCTCATAGATAATTGAAGTCACAGATAAGGGTCTCCTTTGAATTCATGTAAAGGAACTATTAAGGTTCTCTCACATGAACAATAGTGGAGACACAAAATAAGTTGAAAGAAGAATTATGAATAGTACAAGAAAGTTCATGTCACTGAAATGGATGGAAAGAGGGAGTAAGATATCATTAAGACTAGTCTCTCTCATTATAAACTCTCTTTATAGCTCCTAGATTCTATTTAAGAATTGATGCAATGTGACATCATGGAAGTATAAGAAACAAGAACTCATATGATCATAAAGGTAACAAAAAATCATGGGATAAGTAAGTTACCTCACTCATCAACCTAGGGTTTCTATGGAAGAAGACAAGTTGAAGGTAATAGTTTTGCAGAACTCAAACATTTGTAGAAAAGGAATAACCTGATTCAAAGAAAATATAAGAAAGAAGAAGCGAGGGATCTACACAACGATTGAGATCATCTTCTTCTTTAAGTGATTTTTGTTGGTTATATGATAGGATGTAGTGTAGCATCCTAATTAAATCATGGTAGGAGATCCTAGTAAATCAGCTCTGGGAAAACCTCTTTAATAACATCACTAATGGAAAGCAGTCATCAAGAGAAAGGGTCATCATGGAAACATATTTCTATGACATTGATGAAGCATGCCAAGAGAATGAAGCTCTTCATTCTTGAGAAATTGATACAGGATGACTCAAGGGAAAAATGGTATGAGGTATGTATATATTTATATGCTAACATTGGATTCTGTGAAGTCATGTCATATGGTTACAGGTAATGAAATTTTGTATTTAGAAGTATGATCTATGGAGGAGTATCTCTGAATGCACAGATAGATGAAATCAACATAATATGTCCTCATGGAATATGAGGTGGTTGTATATGAACAAAAAACTAGAAAGGTTATAAGTTCTTGGGAATAAAGAATGTGCATAGAGGAAGAGATCATGAAATGCAACCATGTCAAGAGGCAGTTATCATCCGTAGGCCAAGAATATGTGACTAGGAGATCTCCTGGGAAGATATGTAGACTCTGACAAAAGTCTGGTAAAGAAGAAGACCCTTGGAAAAACATATCATTAGGAGATGTGTCAATCCGTATGAAGGATGTTGATGCCTACAAGAAGATGTCATGGTGAAAGATCTTCATCGAGGTAACTTTTGTTTTAAAAGTTCATATGTATATGTTTATCTAGATAAATTCGTGCAGGGATGCTAATCATAAGAAAGGATGTATGATCCTTGGAGATGATTCGAAGGAAAGCAGCATGGCATAATGCTGGAACAGATAAAGAAGATTGATAAATCACTTTCTGATAGTGGACATGACTCGTGATTGAAAGTGATGGATGATATATGCTCTATGAAGCCAAAATTTGAAGATTCCTCAATTTCAAAATCCATGACGTTGATGGGAGGAACTCTTCATGAGTAGCTAGATTGCTGTTGTAGGACCTTGGTTGATGAGGAGCCTGGTGGTAAGTTTATTGCTTGAAAGAAACTTGAAATATGTCTTCCTATGTTAAGAGGCAGTGACATATGTGATTCTCTGTTACATGTCTCATACACTAGACCATGACTAACCACCGTAAGTCTTAGTGAAGGCCATGTGAAGAGAATGGATAGACACATCATTCTGGTCTTCACCTGGAAGACACAATGGAGAATTGGGTAATCATATAGCATTCGATACTCTTTGAGAATGAGATAGGGAATTCAAGATAAGAGTAGTCGTGGACCGATATTATTTGAAGGATGGCTACCCAAGAGAAGAATAGTCCAAGAAGGTCATACTCTGGGAACACCTAGGTGGGATTTGTACCTTGGAGAGACAATGAATATGGTGTCTATTATTCATGTTTATCGCTGACATTGTAGTACATTGTCTCGTTGAGAGATGGCGCTGTTAGTCAAGGCAATGCACTAGGACAATGCTGGTTGATTTGATGCTATACAAATGCAATTACCAATCTGATTCTTCTTATGAGATTATTTAGTTTGACAGTGACCATGTAACTATATAAATACCTCCCTAGTTAAGAGGGAGTGTTGAAAAGTGTAACTAGGTCAGTCTTCATGTTGACTATGTAATTATGTATTTATGAAAATAAGAAGGCAAAGTAAATAAGCTTCATGGGCTTCATGAGAAATATTGTATTAAGTAGATGGACTTCTTATTGATGTCCATTAGGATTGAGTTAAGTATGCTCCAGTACCTTGTGAAATCAGCTAACAAACCTCAATGAAACGACGGAAGAAAACCCTTAAACGTAGTGAATAAATACCTCTCCATCGCATGAAATTCACCATGATATAGTTGGCCTCATTCATCATGAAACTAGTCGGTCTAACTCATAACTGTATGGTCGGCTTGCGTAAAGAGATATGCTATATATATATACATTTGATGTGCGGTCATTAAGGAAAGTGAAAAACAAACATCTATGAGATTTAAGCGCAGATAAGAAGAAGAATACAGTACATATAAACAGTGAGATCGCAGTGTGGTAAAAGGAAGGATTCAATGCGGATTACTCTGATAATTGCGAATAAATCTGAACCGGAATTACAGGAAGAGTCTGCGGATATATATATTACAAGAAGCATTTGTGCAACCTACAACAGTGATCGTTTGCAGACACCACATCAGAGACAACGAGGATATATATTAAGATAGTGCAGATACCACAACAGTAATCATGCAGATACCATAGCAGAAATAGTGCAGAATCTACAACAGACTTCAATGCAAAAATATACTAAGTTACAGTGCGGATAAAAGGAAAGACTTCAATACGAATAAACTAAAAGATAGTGATGAGTGCCTAATATTTGTGTCTTGTGTTTTGATAATTGACTTGATGAAAGATTAACTTAAATAAGAGAATACATAAGCACATTCACAAGCAATTATCAAGAAGATAATATGTAATAATCTATAGGCTTTCAAATTCTCAACATGGTATCAGAGCTTTGGTTACAAGAAAGGGCTATTAGTAATACTTCAGTTTGGATGCATGGGTTAAACAAGCTCAGACTCCTCTACAGTTTCGGGAGGAATTACAGTGAGATATATCTTTGAGATTTCATATGGATTCAATAGAGATAAGTTGGAGATCTACCAAAGTGATCCTCCTCAGCATATCTCTATAATTTTTGGTGAATGGAACAACAAGAAGTTTAGATCACAGTGATCACAGTGCAAACCAATCAGAGAATATTTTTGATATGGTTAATTACAATGTTGCAGTTCAGATGGAGACATAGAATCTCCTCGGCATACCTCTAAGGTTTCTGTGATGAGATCAGTGAGATAACTTCAGACCTCCACAAAGAGGCATCACAGAAGTGCAGATGGATGATCTGAGTGAGACTTTTGGTCTATATTACTATTTGGCTAAGGTCTCGGTCCTATGCAAATAAGGTGATGCTCGGTGTCAAGTATTGAAACAGTAAATGACCTTGGTGTTTCTAGATACAATGCTTGGTGGTGCAATCATGTTATGATGATCAGTGATGATCATGATGTAGCTCGGTGCTAGTGAAAATATGAAGATATGATGTACATTCTGAAAATTTTGGAGATATACTATAGTTTGGAGGGTAATCACATATCACAGTGACATTCTCAGCATGAATAAATAGACAAGACTGTTATGAAGGTAAATCCTTTCTGATGACATAGACGATCCCTCTATCCCTAGGGTGGGTTTAGTAACAAAAGGACACACTAAAGTGTTGCTTCCTAGTTAATGAATGAACAAAAGACATGGTATATTGGCCTACCTTAAATCCAACACTTTCGATGTTGCAGAAAGATTAATGGTCTCTCGCTCCTGCCTTGACAAGTCACGATCCATTCGCTATCACGCCCAGATACCTGCACATAAGACAAAGAACAAGAAAAACATATAGCAACGTAGCTTCACTCACAACTATTATCCAATCAAAGAGGGCTAAACATATCATATCAAATAAACATCATAACACAATAGTGGAACCAAACAGTAGTCATGTATTTTAATGAGTAGAAGTAAGAGTACAACCGATGCTTTGACATCGTGATCTCCTCTAGCAGGGTTCAAACGAAACGCATCCCAACCATTGGTTAGGGAATTTGGATTCAAGCTCTCTTAGAAGTCATCAACTCGAGCTCTCTTAACACTATTGTTCTTACTCTATCTCCTCTAGCAGCTTAGCTATAGTATAATTCTCTCGTTCATCTATTCAACCATTTTTCTATAATGTGTTCAGTTAGCTTCTACTAAAGGAGATAATTTCCTATATAGAGGGAGAAGAGGAGGTTGGGATCCCTACAAAGGTGGGAGGAGGTCCTATCCTTTAGGAGAGCTCCAAGGGAGGTGGAAGCTACTAACTAAAGGAAGGAGTCCGCGGTTGATTCAGTTCAACCACTCCCAGTGACTCATCCCTGAGGTGGTTGGAATGGAACCTCCGCCTCTATTTTTAAAAAACATTCCATAAATAGTTTGGTGCAGGTGTCTAACTGGCACAGAGCACCAAATGGCGTGGGCTCAATGTTAAATTTCCAGGTCGGCGCGAGGATGTAACGGGATAATCGCGCCAAGGCAAAAATAGGGATTTTCACAGCTCTACTTAGGGAATGTCAACAAGAAGAATGTTGCTTTCATCAAAATGGATGCAAGGATGGTTTTTGAAAATCATGACACTACGTATTGGTCACAGAAATTACCATCCAATGTGCGAGTTGGGGATTGCAGGGACAGTGACAAAATGTTGTGTAACAGATGCCCCCTAAAGTATGAAGTCCAAGAGAGAGGGAGGGATGAAATTATTTATGAGAACGTGTTCAAACCAAATACCATTGTCGGAAGACCTGTGATTACAAATACAACTGATATCTATGATACATGAATCATGTGGCATGGGCACATCCATTCATAATAGAGTATATAAAAACTGAGATCTGAGTTATGGACACAGCCATCCAGCAGGAAGGCTCAATAAATAGACTCAGGTATGGTCGCAACCATCCAATCAAAAGAGTTATGCAATAATTCATAATCCAAAAAAATCCATAGCCTGGATTTTATCAGACAAAAACCAAGGTCTTGCGCTCCATCTCGACCCGAACAAGTACAATTTTGAGCATGCGAATGTATGAGCTGAAGTCGAACATGTAGGAAAATCGTTTGATTACTAGCCAATGATGAAAGTTGTTAACAGAAGCAAGAGAAACCACCAATGATGACGATGTCACTCAAGGTACAATCTATGAAATGTGATAAATTATTTTACGTCGAACATCTGCAGAATCAATTGATCGAAGGCCAATGATGTGAACCTTGCGTCGAATGTGAAAAACCTGCCATTAAGGCTTGCGAGCTCCAAGGTACCAAAAGGGAGTCTTTAGATAAAATTCCCGGATAATGAGCTGAAGTTGACAGGAAGTGACCTGGTCGAAGGAGGGCCATAATGTTTCCCACATCATCGACACGAGACAGAGGAACATGATGAAAGTGGATCAGGACCAACAGGAGATCAGTGGAAGGTGACAACTTGCAGAGGCAAACTTCTCTTGAACATATCAATAGCATGACACTGCATTTGGCAGTCTTTGACATCAAAGGATATAAGGTCATGATGATGTGGAAAAGAGCAGATGAGAGGTCAAAAGAGATTACCCAAACCCATGGAGGAAAAAATGACGAAATGAGATGTCCCCAACCCCGACACGAATGCAGACAAGTGCCATGTTCAAGAGCGACATACTACCAATATAACTAAAACTTGGTTCCATTTTACCCCCCCATTTCTGGCGAGTACCCCAATTATTTTTTTAAAACAAGCTTGAAGGGGATAGCATATGCTTGTACTGTAAGTTTTCCCTTCGGACAAATCCAACCTAGTACATTTTACGAGCCCTAGGAAGGAGGAACTCAAAATAATGCCATGATGACGAAGTTCGATTTCATCAGGGTTTAACGAGTCTGAAAAAGGGATAAATCGACATCTTTTCATGTTTATAGAGTTTGAAAAGAAGGCAGAAAAGAAAACTCCAATAGTCCCTTTTTGTAGGTAGTCTCACATATTTGAAAAGGTAGAAAACTATGTCTGAGAGAACCTCTTAGTCGCAATAGACTAAGGTATTCCTTTTTCATAAATAATCTATCCCAGCCTGAAAAAGGGTTAAACGTATACTGGGTAGATATCGTTTCGCAGCTATTTAACGAGTTCAAAACGACAAGAATCTCGGCAATCTTTTCAATTTTAGAGTCAGAAAAGAGCTGAAAGATGTCTCTAGTAGTGACTTTTTCATGTTTTTACCGAGTCCAAAAAAGTATAAAATATAACTTGTTACTTCACCATTGTCGCATGAAAAACTTGTTGTTGCACAAGAAACATGTGTAAAACCTATTTTTCGAAAATAATATAATAAAATAATCGAAAAACATGCCTTAAAATCTAATTAGGGTTGTGAAAAGTTATAAAATGCCAAAAATGGTAAAAATAATTACTTTTCACTTTTTACCTCTTGTGGAGCAACATTTACCCATTTTACTATGCAATCCTACGGCGATGATAACGGCCAATCCAGTAGATCAATCGTAAATACGTCAACTCCATGTAAGAGCTGAGATCCCTCTTGTCATTTTAAGCTATTTCTTGCTTCCTGCATTTGTCAATTTCAAATTTTGGGGGAGGAAATGTAAAAATTAGTGTTGCACGGTCGGCGCGGGTTTCGGGCACGGAGTCACGCCAACCGCGCGATTTTTAACACTAGGGCGTGCCCATTGGCGCGAATGTTTTGGAAATAGTCGCGCCAATGGCGCAAACCATTTCTAGGAAAAAATATGCATCAAATGTCCCAATTGTTTACAAATTTAAGGGTTAAAATTGACTAATACCACTCATATGTGTGTGTTTGCAGGTAGAAAGAGGAAAAATGGTCATTGAATGAAAAGAACGGGAATAAAGAGAGGGGAGAATATGAGCCAGGCCATGTGTTATTGCCTAAATCTACCTTAAGTCAAGGAAGGCGTAGGTTCAGGGTAACATCAAACCACGCTCAGTCTGGTAGCTAGCCCTACCAGAACAGGAGAGGGCTCTCTCCAGGTCAATCTCAGTGAAAAGTAATCAATAGGGCTTGAGATGACTGAAATAAAAGCTAATTTTAGGCTAGGTATATAAGTAAAGGAGTTTGATTTTGATTTTTGGGGTTTTTGTTGGAATCAAAGGGAAAGGTAGTTTTGGGTCTGGGGATGAGGCCTAGTTTTTGCAAAGTTCTGATTGGGGCAAGGAAGGCAATCGTTTTGATGCTTTGGATTGATTGAATGGATGGATCAGACCAGCGAGGAGCTGAAGAGGGCAAGAGGGTCTCAAGAGTCCTCCTCAAATAGATGAAAACATGAAAAACTAAACAAAACTGAAGGCAGAGCAAAGCAAACTAATGAATTCTACCTTTATAACTTGTTTGTTCAGTTTAAGAAGAAATGAGAGTGAAAATGGTACACATAAACATCAGTGAACTTACAAATACATAGAGAAAAACACCATCAAAACACAGAGCCACAAGGATCCCAAAGAGTGCTGCAAACCCTGGTCTATTCCTTTGCCAAAATTGCAGAAATGAAATGTACAATGAAGTGCCAAGAAATCCCAAGTGTCCAACCTTGAAAATGACTAAGAAAATACATAATATAGACAAGAATAACTCATCCCCATGCCTCTAGGGGTCGATCTCATCGTTCTAGGAGCTGTTTCAACCATATCTAAACTAGGAACTGAAAAATAGGCAATGAAACAACTTGCCTCTATATGCTAGGAAACTGATCCATTCATTCACATTTCACCTTTTGGTGAATGAATCTTCTATAATGAGTAAAAATGTGCCAAAATTACATCATGATCATTAAATTACATCAAGGTACATCAAGAGTTACATGAAAAAGTGAAACTGGCCAAAACTAGGCGAAATTCTGAGCTGCTGAGTGAAAAATAGGCCAAATTCCTCTATGCGCCGCGCCTGGAATCTCTATGCGTAGCACAATTTTGGAGCTGATTTTGAGGGCCTTCCTGAAGTTAAAATTGAGCGCAGGATAGCTCGTTGGAAAGACCTACCTGTCTACTTTCCAACCCAAGTGGAATTTCTAGATTTGGTTTCCATTTTCCCTTCCAAAAGTTTAATCTCCCAACACTGCTTCCTGTGTGTGCAAAAAGTGGCAGAAAGGCCATTTTTAGGGTGTTTTTGACCCTTTAGGAAACCCAGAACTTGATGAAATCCCTATGTAATCCATGAGAATGCATAAATTCTGATAAAAAATCCAGAAATGCAAAGTTTTCCCCCTAAATAGCTGCCAATTATAAGCGCACGCCGAGTGGCACTACGCGTCGAGCAGGAAAATCTGTTTTGTGACCAAAAAATTCAAAATTGACAAAAAATTTCCCAAATTTCTTGAAATTTGGGCTGAAGGTCCCTCATCAAGTACTATGCTTAGCCAAAGAAGCTTTGGCCAAGATTTGGAGCCTATCATGCCTTTTGCGACGCTTCAGTGCCCTCCTTAGCCTCGCTTTTAGGATTTTGATACGCGCCTTGCAAACATGATTGCGTGCCCAATAGTGATTCTTCATGTGTCTGAGCATTTTTTTCTCCTTTTTTACCTTCTCCAACAGCTTCTCAAGATGCATGTTGACCCTCTGAAGCCAAGTCTCTCTATCGGCCTCAATCTCCCGCTCAATAGGTGTCATCTCAGATGGGCTTCTTCGGGCAGCTTGTCGATTCTCACGGATGTTTTGCAACTCCATGATCGTCTGTTGATCCTCCAACTGTTTGTTCCACTGCTCCAAGTATTTTATGATCCATTGAGCTCTCTGCAACTTCTCGGTCAATGTGTTGATCTCAGCTTTATGCTCCTGAATGATCTCTCTCAGCTTTGAGCTTGGAGAGCTCAAATCCTCATCAATCAGTATGAAATCAGTATCATGTCCTCCTGAAGGGCCCTCCTCCTGCATTGGCCTCTTACCTCTATCCTGTACCTGTACCTGTGCTACTGATGACGGCAACGAGACCCCTTCCACCTGGCGTGGAGATAGTACTCGTCGGGTTGCTGCAAACAATGCTCTCGTGCCTCTCTGATAAGTAACAAACACTGGCACACTGATAGGCTCTATCTCGGGACCTTCAAACTGATGTGAAGGCTCTTCTGCATCATGAAAAATCTCCGGAGGAGGCTGAGGGGCTGTGAAGAAGTCATGGGAAATTAAATCCTCCCATGCAATGCCCTGCAATCCAAGTTGATGTACAACAATGATCTTGATGAGCGCATAGTGATAAATGTTGTTATGCTGCTGCTCGAGAGTCTTCTTCTGCAAAAGAGTGGTCATTCTCTCGATGTTTCGGTACATGAAATATGGAATGTTCATCATCTTGACTCTCGTGAAATGCATCAACAACCTGATGTGGTATGCATAGAGGCGTGAGAACCGGCTCTCACAATTGAAGTATCTGATAATGAGTCTCATCAAAGGCGCATAGGATTCCTTCAGAAACCAGAATGGGAATACCCTGCTGAGCTGCCTCATAGAGCTAGGCCTGATGTATGGTTCATAATGCACTTTGTCCACCTGCTGTCTTTTGTTCCACTCTTCACCCACATTCGGTATTCCTGTTGCCTGAGAAATGGTTTCTGGTGTCAAGGTGAAATTTACACCAGCAAGAGTTACCTGACCATCATGCAAATGTAAAACAAAAAAATGAGCCAACTCCTGATGATGTTGAATCTGAGCAATCCTCTCACAATACTGATAGCATGAATGCTCTTGAAAACATGCCATGGCAAGTGGGCAGGCCTGCAACTGAGTCAATGAGGTGGGCTCTTCTCTCACGTGTTTTCCACCTTTACGAGGCCTTCTTGGTGCATGTAACTCAGTGGTAGAGTCATTGTCTTGTTCATATGATGACTCAGTGTCCGTCATGGTGTTACAAGTCTATGCCAAGTGTATGCTGATCTGTATGAGGTGAAAATAAGAATTTGGTGTATTTTCCTCCAATTTCCAAATGTGTGCCAAAATAGGAAAGGACTGTGGTAAATATGGATAGTGGGTATAGTGGAGCTTTGTCAAGTGAAAATTGAAGTGTGAGGACAGTCACTTGACTGTTTGGGGATCTGGGATTTAGGAATTTTTGCAAATGATATGGGAGAGGGAGAGTGATAGGGAATGGTAGGGTTTAGGGATAAGGATAATAGGACTTTAGGAATAAGTGATTTTGGGAATGTGAGGGAATAAGGGATTTGATAATGATGATAGGATTACAGTGATGGGAAAGGAACCATAAGTGGGGAATGGGGTTGGATTATTTTGGCACCAAAGTTGTTTTTAAAACACCAATTTAAAACCCTAAAGAGAAGCTTTAACAAAATGATAGGGTTTATATTTTCACCATTCAAACTCTTATATTCCGCTTTCAAACAACGATCAGCCAAACACTGCTAATAGAAATTTCAAGAGCTCACAAACTTACTTGAATTCTAAGAGGTTGAGTCGATTTGGAATTTGTGAGCAAGCAGAAATTTTTTACTCTGATCCGCCCGTGCGCCGTGCACACAACCTGGTGTCGCGCTTCCTTGTGCGCGCACGTTCAAATCAACACGTGAATGGCGGCCTATGCGCCACGCACTTGCCAATGCACCGTGATCTTCTCCCCAACGCGTCACACAGCCTGGATTTCAACACATGGCCGACCTTAAACAATGCTTTCGCTCCTCCAAACTTGACTTGGCTTCTCTTATCTTTGGCGTGAAAATGAAATTGGAATGTGGAAAAGATCTTATAAATATCAATGCATTTTGATTTTTCATTTTGACAAACCCACTTTCTAATATGGCAGAACTTTGGCACTTTCACTTTTCTAATACAAAATCTGTTTTTGGCTTCCGCATTGATTTTTTGGCTGATGATGAATTTCTTGTCTATGTTTTGCAGGGATAGCTGGCATTGGATTTGGCAAAGGCGACTAGGGTTGCACCTGAAGATCTTCATAACTGAAAAACTTTGAAAATTACATGGCATTTATTACAAAAGATAAAATGGACGATTTTTCTCCAAAACAAAGTTTTGAAGAAAAGTCATGATCAAATATTGCGATGATGAAATTTTTGCAGTGGAAATTTATTCGAAAATTCCTCATGTGTCTGCTAGCATTATTGGACACTTTGAAGACTAAATTAATGAAACCCTAAACCTAATGAGACTGAAAAACCCTAACAAGACTCTTTTCCCATCAAAATACCAAACCTTGACTGTGAATGACTTGAAAATGATTTTGATGAATAGAATTGGACCAGTAGGTACAAGACATGAGGAACATGAGTAAAAAGCCCCCTACCATCAGAAAATCCATGCCCCTAACGGAATGCAGATGACTGAACTGAATGAGAAACCTAAAATGAAATGCAACAAAAGATATTTTGATCTCTGACGGAGGGATGAAAAGACCGACTCTAACAACATGGAAATGAGGGAGTTATGGAAACCCTTAGAAACTGTGGTTTGAAAAAATTCTTCCTAACACCATGTCTCTGAGCTCAACAAAATTACTATAGTATCTGATCAGTATATGGGACCAAAATCAAGAGAAGTTCATCCTACAGGATCAAGAACTTGAGATTGATGTCTCTGATGTGTACTTCATCATAGGATTATCGCGGAGGGGTGCAGCACCACTCCTAACCGACACCTAGCCCTACATGGAAAACATGACCATGGTGACAGATAGGGTATGTCGAGGAGTGCGGAAGGGATCAGGTAGTGGGAAAGTTGATATACAAACTATTCCAGATTTGACATTATGCGTGGTATTGCATACCATCACATGAGCTACGAGATCACAAGCACCGCACGAAGCAACAAAGACATCGTTTCTTCTTATTGTAGACTGCATGGAACTGACCATCTACAATTGGGTAGAGGTCGTGACCATAAACATGAAGCGCCAACTAACCAAATGCAAGAAGACCAAACTGAAACAATTTGGTTATGGATCTATTCTGGTATCATTCTTCCTGGAATGATTACCCATTTTTTAGCGATAGGAGGTTATAGTCCCGACACCACCAGCAAGAGAACCATGGATGGCTCGATGGGAAGCTTTGATGACAAGGGTAGGGGGTGGCCAACAGGTGTCCTGGAGGCCATAATTCTTTGATTGGATCCATAGACAATTGATTGTCGTGGAGGACTGGCCCTACTCTGGCACAGATTTCACTGATGATTCGAACCTCCCACTCCCGGAAGGAGAAGATTGGGATGAAGATTTGGGTGAGACTCATTTTTTAAGTTTTATGAGTATTATGATTTTTTTATTATTTATGCATGTTATGACATTAAATCCATGTAAATGCAGATGTTGGCCCAGAGAGACCTGCCGGTATGTCACCGATAGCGAGGCGAATCCCTTGCGATTTCGACCCTCAACGCGGGGGTGACGAGGAAGATGAGATAGTGCGCAAACTGGAGGGGATCACATGAGGAGTCCCAGATTATGCATGTTTTGATGATGTTCCTCGTGCCTACCAGAGACATACCGTAGTGGTGCCCAGCCGAATTCACCGCTTGCTGAGGCAGCTAGTACTAGCCGTGACATGTTATCACGAGCACCATGTTGATTAGACACCTAGGTTTATTTTTATCTGCATATTTTGTGAGACATGATGTCTCAGGATGTAACAAAAACACACATATTTTTTGAAGTTATGATGCACACAGTTGCAAACATTATATATATATATATATATACATACATACATGGATCTTTTACATATGATGATGCTTTTACAAATTATGCAAATGTTTATCTAATACAATGTTAGCCACTGTATCAGCTAACGTGTTCATTCGTCTAGGAATATGTTGATAGGTAATAAAATCAAAATTTATTTCCAACAAACGAATATGTAAATACAATCTCAAAATGTGCGGATTTCTAACTGAATAATGATTATTGAGTTGTAGAAAAACAAGCTGCAAATCTAGATTTACAAGCAATGCGCGTATGCCGAGGTTGATTTCCTCAGTTAATAGCTCAATGACAGTGCTATATTCAGTGACATTGTTTATAGTTCATCCTAGACAAAAACCTTTCAGATCTATCAACTCACCAGCAGGATCATAAATTACCCAAGCTGCCGAAGACAAATTCCTGGTATTGTGGGAAGCACTATCCGCGAAACCGACATAAGGGGTAATAGACATCTGCATAATAAGCAAGACCCAATAAGCAGTAAAATACTCACAAAGCACACCAAAACAAAAAACATGTACAAAAATGAAAAGAACACCTATGTACACCTATTACGCATGAATGACTCATGCATACTATTTTTTGAGATACAACCCCTTTCTGGGTTGTTCAAGAGGATGATCTTCGTAGTCAATTAGCTCATAGGCCCCATTCTGCAACACACATTTGACGATGTAGGGCCCATGCCACATAGGTTGAAATTTTCCTGCCCCTAGCTTATCACGAGCTTGGTCATACAGGAGGACAAGATCTCCTTCAACGAAAGAACGAGGGGAAACTGATTGATCAAAATGAGTCACCAATTTTTTATGAAGGTAGATCCTCTCTACAACAGAGATGATCCCTCTAGCCCTAGGGTGGGTCTAGTAACAAAAGGACACACTAAAGTGTTGCTTCCTAGTTAATGAATGAACAAAAGACATGGTAGATTAACCTACTTTGAATTCAACGTTGTCGATGTTGCAGAAAGAGTAGTGGTCTCCTGCTCCTGCCTTGACAAGTCACGATCTGTTCAATTTCACGCCCAGATACCTGCACATAAGAAAAAGAACAAGAACAACATATAGCAGCGTAGCTTCACTCACAAATATTAGCCAGTCAAAGAGGGCTAAACATATCATATCAAATAAACATCATAACACAATAGTGGAACCAAACAGTAGTCATGTATATTAATGAGTAGAAGGAAGAGTACAACCGATGCTTTGACATCGTAATCTCCTCTAGCGGGGTTCATAATAAATGCGTCTCAACTATTGGTCAGGGAATTCAGACTCAAGCTCTCTTAGAAGTTATCGACTCGAGCTCTCTCAACACTATTTTTCTTACTCTATCTCCTCTAGCAGCTTAGCTATAGTATAATTCTCTTGTTCAGCTATTCAACCATTTTTCTATAATGTATTCTAGGTTGGGATCCCTACAAAGGTGGGAGGGAGTCCTATCCTTTAGTAAATTTCCAAGGGAGGTGGAAACTACTAACTAAAGGAAGGAGTCCGTGGTTGTTTTAGTTCAACCACTCCCAATGACTTATCCCTAAGGTGGTTGGAATGGAAAATTTGCCTCTATTTTTAAAAAATATTCCATAAACAGCTTGGTGCGGGTGTCTAACTGGCACAGAGCACCAAGTAGCGCAGGCTCAATGTTAAATTTCTAGGTCAGCATGAGGATGTAATAGTCTACTCGCGCCAAGGCAAAAATAGGGATTTTCACAGCTCTGCTTAGGGAAATGTCAACACGAATAATGTTTCTTTCATCAAAAGGGATGCAAGGATGGTTTTTTCAAAGCATGACACTATGTATTGGTCATATAAACAACCCTCCAATGTGCGAGTTGGGGATTGCAAGGACAGTGACAAAATGTTGTGTAACAAAGACTCTGGTCATTAGTACTACCATAGTAATAGAACTATGATACTATCATAATTTGTAGTGGTCACAGCCTTGAAATAATACAGTCTGAAAGTTCAGATACATGAATGAATGACACATGATCTCAAGTCTCGAACAACCCAAGAAGAAGATCATTCAAGGAAGAACAAGGTGAAGATATCCTCTTCACTTTCCAAGTAATTTCATTTTCATTTTAATTTTGGTTAAATGAATTCAATTTTCAAGGAGATACATAAAGTGGTTGTATTAGCAAAGATCCTTGCATGAAACAAGGAGGATAGTCATGGTCCTCATAGATAACTGAAGTCATAGATAAGGGTCTCCTTTGAATTCATGTAAAGGAACTTTTAAGGTTCTCTCATATGAACAGTATTGGAGACACAAAAGAAGATGAAAGAAGAATTATGAATAGTACAAGAAAGTTCATGTCATCGGAATGGATGGAAAGAGGGCGTAAGAGATCATTAAGACTAGTCTCTCTCATTATAAAGTCTCTTTATAGCTCCTAGATTTTACTTAAGCATTGATGCGATGTGACATCATGGAAGTATAAGAAACAAGAACTCATATGATCATGAGTATAACAATAAATCATGGGATAAGCAAGTTACCTCACTCATCAACCTAGGTTTTCTATGGAAGAAGACAAGTTGAAGGCAATATTTTTTTAGAACTCAAACATTTGTAGAAAAGGAAGAACCTGATTCAAAAAAAATCTAAGAAAGAAGAAGAAAGGGATCTACACTACGATTGAGATCATCTTCTTCTTTAAGTGATTTTTGTTGGTTATATGATAGGAAGCATTGTATCATCCCGATTAAATCATGGTAGGAGCTCCTGGTGATTCAGCTCCGGGAAAACCTCTCTGATAACATCACTAATGGAAAGCAGTCATCAAGAGAAAGGGTCATCATGGAAACAAATTTCTAGGATATTGATGAAGCATTCCAAGAGAATGAAACTCTTAATTCTTGAGAAATTGATACAGGATGACTCAAGGGAAAAAGGGTATGAGGTATGTATATATTTATATGCTAACATTGGATGTTGTGAAGTCATGTCATATGGTTGTAAGTAATGAACTTCTGTATTTAGAAGTATGATATATGGAGGAATATCTCTTAGTGCATGGACATATGAAATTAACATAATATGTCCTCATGGAATATTAGGTGGTTGTATATTAAAAAGAAACTAGGAAGGTTATAAGTTCCTAGGAATAAAGAATGTGCAGAGAGGAAGAGATCATGAAATGCAACCATGTCAAGAGGCAGTTATCATCCGTAGGCCAAGAAGATGTGACTAAGAGATCTCTTGGGAAGATATGTAGACTTTGAAAAAAGTCTGGCAAATAAGAATACCCTCGGTTAAAAATATCATTAGGAGATGTGTCAATCTGTATGAAGGATGTCGATGCCTACAGGAAGATGTCGTGGTGAAAATTCATCATCGAGGTAAATTTTGTTCTAAAAGTTCATATGTATATGTTTATCTGGATAAATTTGTGCAGGACTGCTAATCATAAGAAAGGATGTATGATCCTTGGAGATGATTTGAAGGAAAGCAGCATGGCATAATAGTGGACCAGATAAGGAAAACTGATAAATCACTTTCTGATAGTGTACATGACTCGTGACTGAAATTGATGGATGATATGTGCCTTATGAAGCCAAAATTTGAAGATTCCTCAATATTGAAATCCATGACATCGAGGAGAGGAACTCTTCATGAGTAGCTGGATTTTTTTTGTAGGACCCTGGTTGATGAGGAGCCTGGTGGTAAGTTTCTTGCTTGAAAGAAACTTGAAATATGTCCTTCTTGTGTTAAGAGGGAGTGACATATGTGATTATCTGTTACATGTGTCATACACTAGACCAGGACTAACAGATGTAAGTCTTAGTGAAGGCCATGTGAAGAGAATGGATAGAAACATCATTCTGGTCTTCACCTAGAAGAAAGAATGGAGGATTGGGTAATCATCTAGCATTTTATACTCTTTGAGAATGAGATAGGGCATTCAAGATAAGAGTATTCGTGGACCGATATTCTTTGAAGGCTGGCTACCCAAGAGAAGAATAGTCCAAGAAGTCATACTCTGGGAACACCTAGGTGGGGTATGTACCTTGGAGAGACAATGAATATGGTGTCTATTATTCATGTGTCTCACCAACATTTTATCCCATTGTCTCGTTGAGAGATGGGGTTGTTAGTCTTGCACTAGGACAATTTTGGTTGATATGATACTATACAGATGTGATTACCAATCTGACTCTTCTTATGAGATTCTTCAGTTTGACAATGACCATGTACCTGTATGAATACCTCCCTAGTTAAGAGGGAGTGTTGTAAAGTGTAACTAGGTCGGTCTTCATGTTGAATATGTAATTATGTATTTATGAAAAGAATAATACAAAGTAAATAATATGTATTTTAAGTATACTTGCTTCATGGGCTTCATGAGCAAGATTTTATTAAGTATATGGACTTCTTCTTGATGTCCATTAGGCTTGAGTTAAGTATGCTCCAGGACCTTGTGAAAGCAGCTCACAAACCTCAATGCAACGATGGAAGACAACCCTTAAACATAGTGAAGAAATACCTCTCCATCACATGAAATTCACCATGATCTAGTCGGCCTCATTCACCATCAAACTAGTTGGTCTAACTCATAACTATATGGTCAGCTTGCGTAAAGAGATATGCTATATATATATACATTTTATGTGTGGTCATTATGGCAATTGAAAAATGAACATCTCTGAGATTTAAGCACAGATAAGAAGAATACTAAAATATGTATAAACAGTGAGATCACAGTGTGGTAAAAGGAAGGATTCAATGCAGATTACTCTGATAATTGTGAATAAATCTAAACCGTAATTACAAGAAGAGTCTACGGATATATATATATATAGATTACAAGAAGAATTTGTGGAACCTACAATAGTGATTGTTTGCGGACACCACAACAGAGACAATGAGAATATATACTAATATAGTGTGGATACTACAACAATAATCATGCAGATACCATAGCAGAAATAGTGCAGAATCTACAATAGACTTCAATGTGAAAATATACTAAGTTACAGTGTGGATAACATGAAAGACTTCAATAAGAATAAACTAAAAGATAATGATCAGTGCCTAATCTTTGTGTCTTGTGTTTGATAATTGACTTGATGAAAGATTAACTTAAAGAAGAGAAGACATAAGCACATTCACAAGTAATTATCAAGAAGAGAATATGTAATTATCTATAGCCTTTCAAATTCTCAACATCATGAGCCTACATGATGATGTGGCCGACCTTGACAATTTGCACATGTGGGGGCTTGGCTTTAAAAACATATTTCCCCTTGTCCAAATTTGATGATCTTTAGGTCAATTTTGGTCTTCTCGAAAAGAGGAATTCAATGCAATGATCATCTCCATCAAATGAGTTGTCCAAAGTGGGATTTGGCCCTAGTTTCCAATTTTAACAGGGTGCCCTAAAGGATCAACTAAACCAAACATTGTAGTGTGGCAGAATGAAAATAGTTCAATTGATGTGATTAATCCAAACAAGTTGAGTTGCTTTAAGTTATGTGATCAATGTAGGGACTGATTTCATCATTTCAAACAACACTGATCTGATTTTTAAATTTAAGCAGAATTTCAAGTGGAAGGAGATTTAAGCATAAATATAATGAGGGATTCATAGTTTAAACTTAACTCTAAGTAAAAAAAATAACTAGCTGATGTATGGAGGAATACCTGGAAACTGAGATCAAAACTTGATGATTGCTGGAACTGTGGTTCTTCTCTTCAACACAGCGAATAGATTACAGGATCAATCGGTTCCTCCCAGCCAATTTAGGAATCAATCCTAAATCCAGAGGATGCCTCCTCTGCCCCCGTGCCCAGAATTCTGAGAACACCGAGTCTCCCTTCCACAGTTTATCACTTTCAATATTTTTCTTTGATCATAACAACCAATTTTGAAAGCACCATCGACCTCCTCTCCTCCATGTTTCATCATTTATATAACACTCCTCTCCGCCGCCATAACATTCTCCCACCGCCTTTTCTCCTTCGAGATTTGATTTACATTAATGTAGGAATGAATGTTATTTATGGAGATGTGATTTATATTAAATGAGGAGATGTGATTTATATTAATGAGGAGATGTGATTTACGGTTATCTAATTTTAGGGAGCATATGACTTTAATTTGAGTATCTTTACGATTAGTTCTTATATTTGAATATTTATTCTTAAATTAATTAACTTTATATATATTTTTAATTAACTTAAATTATTTTCTTTTAATTGTCCATTTACATATAATTTATACTTAGTTAATCTTAATATTAATCTCTAACTTAGGTAATCTTGATATTAGTAGGTATGTGTACTAGTGCGATGTGCGCGATATATGCATGTGTAGTTATCAAATGCGTATATCGTATACACGCTAATATTATTTTGCGTATAACTTGGGAATGGGTCGTTACATACTTCCTCCCTTCAGAAAACTTCATCCCGAAGTTTAGGGTTTCATATACTCATATCAACAATTGTGTTTTTAGAGATTAAGGTGATTGTAGAAGGCTTGTATTTTAAGATGGACTTTCCATTTGAATAAGTATGTATCTGTAATTTAATTGTTACTTCCCATCTCAACCTAATCTCCAAACTATTTTAAAATCATCCTATCCTTCCTAATCTCTTCCACTCCCATCCTATCCGTCTTCTACAAGAATATGCCATGGCATCAGTTTTACTGATCCATTCATAGACCTTAAGGATATCAGCGTCTATTACGTCGACCTGATATGCTTGTAGGCATCCGACAGTCATCATCACATGTCTAGGAGAGCGTGACTCGCACAGTCCTCCCATGACACCAGGTATTGGAGGATAAACAGTGGGCAACACCTCCACCCTCCCAGTAGGACTAGGGTCAACACCCTATCGTGGAACCTCAGGGAGTTTCAACTGTTCTTGGAATTCTATCATGATGTAGATTGGTTCTGTAATCTGTATTGTACAAGGTAATCACTTGTACACAATCTGCAATGTAAACACTCGTACACACATTATAGCATATGCATCTATATTGTTCACAACAAATTGTTACCCATATAACAATCTCTACACATTCCAAATATATTGCTATCTATGATATTGATCCTAGAACTTATATAACATACTTGATTAAAACACTTGTCCACATATGTATTAATATGTCCAGTACAATTATTCGTTTAGATACTGCTCCTGTTTAGTTCATACATGTTCCATCTATGATGCAATGTTTTAACTATGTTCAACCTATATAACAATATGTTTCACTTTGATATTTAAAATGTAGTTATTCTTCTATTTCCTTTCTTTCAATCATATGAAGATGTAAATAAAATGAATTGATAGATAATGTCATTTATAATGTGATCTATGATCTAGATTTCATATTCCCGCAATGATAATTTAAATGACATATTGCATATTGATATCCATGCACTTGTAAAGTCAAACAATAGCATATATTCTGTATTACTAGAGTTAAGTAACATTCGTTCTTTACGGCTATCCATGTAACAACAAGTAAAATTCATTCTTACGTGATAATTCAAAATAAAGTTTCAAGTATCAAAATAGAGTAGTCATATACATAAAAAGTCTCCAGTTTCTCAAAATTAGCATAAGCTGGGGTAAGTCTGGCAGAAGGTCTCAGCATCCTCCCAAGTCGCTGATCCAGGACTATATTTATCCCACTGGACTTTAACTTGGTCTATTCGTCGGTTCTGGAGTTGTCGATCCCTACGTTCCAAAATACGTAATGGTTCGACCATAAGGGTTCCCTCGTCCGATACCTGCAGTTCATTCCATTGAATATTATGAGATTTGTCAGTAATGTAGTGTCGTAAAGTAGATACATGAAATACATTATGAATTTTGTGCAGGTGGGGTGGCAGTGCAAGATGATAAGCGACAGGTCCAACTTTTTCCAGGACTTCAAACGGCCCTATAAATCGGGGGGATAATTTTGTCCCCTTCCCAAACCGAATGGTGCTCTTATTTGGTTTGATGCGGATGCCGTCGACTTTCATTACTGTCCGCAACCATTCTGCCATCCTTCCCTTCCGCCATCCAGAGCTTCTCGCTCCTCGACCTGCACACAAAAACAAAACCAAAACAAAGGCACACATACATTAAAATTCAAAAGTCTGCGTTTATGCGTTAATTTTTCTTTTGATTCGGATTCATTTTTTTGGAAGGTTTAGTGTTAGGTGTTAATTTAAATTCGATTTTGTTATTTATCTTTTAGTTTAGTTTAGCTTTAGTTTTAGGTTTATTTTTAATTCGATATTTTTTTAATTTTAGTTTTGATGTTTAGTGTTAGGTCTTAGTTTAATTTTGTTTTTTGTTATTTAGTTTTTTTTGGATTTTAATTAGTGTTAGTTTTTGTTTTTGTTTTAATTTGTTTTTTTTTAGTTTTAGATTTTAAATTTAGATTTTAATTCATAATCTTAGTTTCATTTGTATATACATATTTTGTTTAAAAAATGATAAAAAAATAAAAAATATAAAAATTCTCAAAAAACTTCATAGTCAAAAGAACTTTTAAATTTTTATCTAAAGTTTGACTATATAAAATTTTTAATTCTGGATTGGGTTATTGGAACATCATAAATTCGGAAATATTGCAATGATCTGGCATTTATATTTGATGGTCGTCTCATGATAGCATTGCTGTGGATTCAGATTATTTTAATGCATAGTTGTGGTGCATTCTATTAAATATCATTGTGGTCATTTGTGTTTTCATAGCAGCAGTTATACATCAATTACTTGGCTTTAATTGCCTAACGGGATCTTTTAACTCTATAAGGCACTGGTTTTAATATAATTGGATCTGTGAAATCTTGTTAATCTGATCAAGTACTTGGTCTTTTAGCTGTGTCTCCTGAGTTGGTTGATTCTCAATCAATTTTGTTTCTTCATTTCTATTAGGGTCTACCTCCCTTAGCTTGCAAGGAGACAACTTATATATAGATATTGGGGATTAGAGTGACAACCCTCGATCTGAGCCGTTGTCGCGGTGCCTAGACATTTTGTGCGACAACATTTTTTGGCGCCGTTGCTGGGGATAGAGTTTTTCTGTCCTTGGTCTTAACGACATTTTATGATCTTCTAATCTTTTTTCGCCATTCATCAGCCTGTCACAAGGGATCACATTTTCTGGCGTCATTTCATCATCTCACTAATCATTTCATCATCGTATCTTTAGCACCTGGACATTTCGGTTGGCTTTTTGTTTGGGTGGCGACTCCACTTATTCTTCTATTTACTCCCAGACAAGAATCCCCCCTGATATCCATCTGCTACTCTCGATTATTTCTTCTTTTTTAGAATTAGTTTCCTATTCAAGTGGCGACTCCAATTCTTTCATTTCTTACAAGAGTTCCTGCTAAGAAGTTCGCTTCTTGAGGACATTTCGACTATTCTTGAACACAGATCTATTTCTTAACTTTTAAGCAGGTCATCACCTTTCATGACATGCCGGAAGAGGCCATTCCTAAATTGCCTTTTTTCTCAGGTGGTGATCCAGGCACTGTTCTAGTGCATCTAAAGATGGTCACTTTCATTATAAATAAATATTGTCGTCCTTCACAAAATAATCATGAAGATGTCAAGATACGTATCTTTGGCTATTCCTTAAAAGGTGATGCTATCGATTGGTTTCGAAATTGTCCTGCGAAGTATTGTTTACAAGACATCATCAATGCTTTTACAGATAAATATATAAAACAAGATGACTCGCCTTGTGCTCCCTGTATTATGCAAAATAATGAAATTGATCTTGTAGAGAACTCAACTATCAGTAGGGGATTTCCAGACAATTCTCAGGATGAATCCACTTGTACAACGACATCACAAACCCATGATAGTGGTGAAGCAGAAACAAGTTGTCAAAATAGTGTTGACAGCGATAAGCATCTTGTTAACAAATTGATTCAGATGGTTAATGATATACAACTAAATCAAGCTCAGGTAATCAAGAAGATGGAGGCTAATCAAGCTCAGGTAATCATGAATATGGAGGCCAACCAGGCTCAAATCATTAAGAATATGGAACTTAATCAAGAAAAAATAATAACGGATCACGGTAGGGAAATTGGTTCAATGCAGAGCAGGTTATTGGCCTTAGAAGAAAATCATGAGAAGGAGATGAACTATATGCAAAATAAGTCGGAAAAAATGGAAAGATGGAAAGATCACACATGCAGAATTTCCAACCCAAGTCAGATTTGTCAACAGATCATAGGCCTCCTAGTTTGCTGAAGCAATTTCCATCTCATCACATGGAGGTCACTTTTCCCATTAAGGAAAAATTATCTATAGTTACAAAGGACAATCAAGCTTATGTGTCACCATCGACAGAGTATATTCAGAATAAGATTGGTCACACTACAGGTTCATCAGATGTTTTGTATAAGCATTTTCAAGATAAGGACAAGAAATCTACAGTGGTCTCATTGCTAACATCACAGCCCCCCCAGAAGAAGAGAAAGAAGCAGAAAAGAAGAAGTAAGAGGTTTGATTCGTCTGATGGCCGAGAGCAGCTTGACATTCAGATAAGACAAAGTCCTACAATTAGCAAGATTGGACATGGCACATATGAAAAGCAGCCAACAGACTTGCCTGAAAGCAGGCAAATGCTCAGCATGCGCTATATTGAGCACATCTGATGCCACAAGGCATCTTTTGTATTGTATCTCTAACCTTACACCTTGTTATTTCAGTATTTCATTTTGCAGTTAGAGTAGATTTACTTTTCATGTTAAGTAGAATAATAAATGATAGAAGAGCTTCTATTTTTCATGTGCTTAATGTTATATGATGATATTTGGATGGACGCTACTTATGTAATTTTGTGTGTTGCTTGGATACAGATTCTGGATTCTCACATTCCTCCGATGAAGCAACGTGTCCCCAAGTAGAGCCAAATGTTGACCACACTTTGTCAACGACCCCATAGCAGTACACCCCCATTTTTTCAAATGGGACTCATTATGTTCGAGGTTCTTACCATTCAGATTTCATCGACAGCCGGCAGTTTTATAAACAATGTAAACCCATTTTGCATGTTTATGATGTAAATGATCTAAGTAAGACTGTCATGTATGTAACAACTTAGGTAAGCCTAGTATGTTGGTGACGATTTCTATCCTAGGAGGTTTTTTGTCTCACTGATTTACTTGTGTTTTTCAACACAAGTGATCGGCAGAGTTTTCCTCTCTAGCTTCACTCCAAAGCTAGGATGGATTTTGTCATCAAGATGCTAAGTGAGTCCTAGTGTTCTCTATCGAATCTCTATAAAAGTAGTTTGGGAAAAATCCTAGCTAGTTGGCTAGATTATTTTATTACAAACTACTTGGTCTACTAGATCATGTTTTGAGTTGTAGAATTGAGTATCTATTTGAGGGTCTATACGAATTGGTATTCCCCCTCCATGTGTTTAAATGTATTTATCTTTTGTAAAGAGGGTTGGAAAAAATAATTAAATCCCCTCTTAGTCAATTAATTAAATTTTCTGGCCAAATTAATTAAAAAATCCTAAGTCAGAAATTTAATTAATTTTAAGTCCTAGGTGAGTTAAAATTCTTCAAAGGAAAAATTCGTTGGTCCTTAAAAAATGAATTTTTAAAAGTCCCAGGCCAAGGGAATATTGAGAATTTTAAGGAATTTTGGACCCTTGGGCCTAGGTGGTTAAGTTTGAGGTAATTAACTCAAAAATAGTATTTTTGAGTTAATTAAAATGGAATTAAATGATAAATTCGTTTTTCCTCAAATTTATAATTTCGACGGTCCAGATTAAAATATGATCAAATCTTTTCAACAGTCGAGATTATTTTGACATGGATCAACCGAACTAGCCGTTGGAGATTTTAATTATAAATTAGAGGTCTTTGTTAGTCTTCAATCATCCGATTTTTGGATCGTGCACTTGTTCTTGGAAGCTCTTGTGATTCCTTTTGATGAATAAAGCATAAAGACTTTGGGGTTACAAATTTTGATGTTCCTTTTCGGATCTATGTGGTGATTTGTCTCTAAACTCTGCTACTTAGTTTGGCATTTTATGGTAAATGGCTTTCATGGATTAATCTGCATACAGGTATCTTGTGCAGTTTTTTGGATTTATAAGATGGCATTTTGATTTAACGGAAAGACTAGTTATCTATTTTTCTGAAAGATCTCATGTTATTTTCTTAAATCTCTATTGATCTAAAGTTCAGATTTAAGTGTGCAAGGAATATTTTTAAGGTTTGAGCATTTGGGGAAGTCTTTAGTTAGACCAGCCGACTCTCAGATAACATAAATCTGAAAAGCTCATTATTTGTTGATTTCCAAAGCTATCTTACGGAATTAGTGGTTTTGCAGAGTCTTCTAGGATTTGTGCCTCTCTTTAAAAATTTGAATTTCTAAAAAATTGTGCTGAAATGGGTTTAAATCTGGCCATGAGGGCCTCTAATTTGTAAACTAGTATTGTAAATTTGTATATTTGCTCTAGGGTATAAGGGTTTAATAATCTTTGTGCATAGTTTTGGATTTGTTTTGGTTTTGCAGGTTTGTAGGAGGTTTTCAGATTTTTTTTTTTAAAGATCGAGCCAGATCTAACCCTCGGAGGGCCAGATCTGATCTCAGGATCGCTTTGCTGGCAGATGTGAGTGTAAAAAGAAGATTTCAAGTTCAGCATTCTGAAATATGAGTAGTAAAGTTTATTTTGCTGGACGATTTTGATATACTGGGCTTGTTTGAGGTATCTTGGCCTCATACGCTGCATAAAACGCTGACCATCAATCCTTGCCATCCATCTTCATTCTTTGCTCCTACGCATCACTGTCGCTGCCCTTCGATTTCACTCAAGCCGCCTCCAAACCTGCCGTCGACTTTCATTGTCGTCCGCAACATCCTGCCGTCCTTCCCTTCTGCCGTCCAGAGCTTCTCGCTCCTCGACCTGCACACAAAAACAAAACCAAAACAAAGGCACACATACATTAAAATTCAAAAGCCCGCGTTTATGCGTTAATTTTTCTTTTGATTCGGATTCATTTTTTTGGAAGGTTTAGTGTTAGGTGTTAATTTAAATTCGATTTTGTTATTTATCTTTTAGTTTAGTTTAGCATTAGTTTTAGGTTTATTTTTAATTCGATATTTTTTTAATTTTAGTTTTAGTGTTTAGTGTTAGGTCTTAGTTTAATTTCGTTTTTTGTTATTTAGTTTTTTTAGATTTTAATTAGTGTTAGTTTTAGTTTTGTTTTAATTTGTTTTTTTAGTTTTAGATTTTAAATTTAGATTTTAATTCATAATCTTAGTTTCATTTGTATATACATATTTTGTTTAAAAAATGATAAAAAAATAAAAAATATAAAAATTCTCAAAAAACTTCATAGTCAAATGAACTTTTAAATTTTTATCTAAAGTTTGACTATATAAAATTTTTAATTTTTGGATTGGGTTATTGGAACATCATAAATTCGAAAATATTGCAATGATCTGACATTTATATTTGATGGTCGTCTCATGATAGCATTGCCGTGGATTCAGATTATTTTAATGCATAATTGTGGTGCGTTCTATTAAATATCATTGTGGTCATTTGTGTTTTCATAGCAGCAGTTATACATCAATTACTTGGCTTTAATTGCATAATGGGATCTTTTAACTCCATAAGGCACTGGTTTTAATATAAGTGGATCTGTGAAATCTCGTTAATCTCATCAAGTACTTGGTCTTTCAGCTGTGTCTCCTGAGTTGGTTGATTCTCAACCAATTCAGTTTCTTCATTTCTATTAGGGTCTACCTCCCTTAGCTTGCAAGGAGACAACTTATATAGAGAGATTGGGGATCAGGGTGACATCCCCCGATCTGAGTCGTTGTCGCGGTGCCTAGACATTTGTGCGACAACAGGGCTAAAGTACACCAAGGAAAATGAAATTCAGTTGAGTGGGTTCACAGATGCAGACTGGGCTAGAAGCACAGTAGATCGGAAAAGTACCAGTAGGTACTGTTTTAATCTCGGATCAGGAATGATCTCCTGGTGCAGCAGGAAACAGAAGTCCGTAGCACTGAGCTTAGCCGAGGCAAAGTACATGGCAGCAAGCAAGGCCTCGTGTGAGGCCATATGGCTCGCAAATTAATCTTGAACTTACTCAAGAAACGAATAGAGCCGACCAAGATCATGTGTGATAATCAGAGTTGCATCAAGCTCTTTGAAAATCCTGTGTTTCATGACCGGTCGAAGCACATTGACATTCAGTGTCACTTTATCCGGGACTATGTTCAGAAGGGAGTAGTACAGTTGCCATACACTCCTATAGGTGAACAAGTGGCAGATATCCTCACAAAGGCTCTGAATAAGGTCAAGTTCAATTACTTCAGAGAGAATATGGGGATGATCGAGAATCCCTTCCACTAGAGGAAAGGGTGGTCTTTCGAAGAAGAGGGAGCTGCAGTACGGAGGTTGCAGTGGCAGTGGCAGAGTCATGGGAAACAGTACAAAATAGCAGCAGCAATGCAAAGTTGAGTGGCAAGAAGCCAAACTTCAACAGCACAGAACCAGTACTCAAAGTCATGTAATACATAGTGTGATGTATTGTTAGAGCACACCCTTGATGCTAAGAGCGAGTGTTGAGATTTTGTGTATTTGGAGTAGCATCAGTTGTGCTCTAGGTCCCAAACTTTGAGGAAGAACTGGAGTTCACCTGATCTACAAGATCCAGAAATGGATTTAGGAAATTTCATCTGGTTTAGGAGATATTAAATTAATTAATTATTTTAAGGTATTTCCCAAGTTAAAACTTAGGAAAATAAAATAATTAAAGTGAATTTAATTAAACATGTGATGAAATTGTCTTAAGTCACATGGATCAAGCTTTCTTTTAATCTTAGCCACTGATTAAAAATTTAATCTTGGCCGTTGATTTGTCAACGAGAAAAGTATAAAGGAAAGGCTTGGGGTCATTTGTAAAGACACACAGAGGTAGAGCACTAAAGCTAAGCTGAGATTCTAGGGCGGGGTTGCTAAGAATACTCAGAAGTGCTTCAGCTGCAGAGGGGAATTTAGACAAAGGGGATGATCTGATCCCAGGGTCTAGAATACACAAAGAGGCAGAGAAGAGATCAACTCAAGGATAGCGCAGAGGAAGGCAGCAGCAACAGGGACAACATCACTTTTAGGAAACCCTTCCAAAGGAGGAAATTTGTCCCTGAGCTACCAAATTAACAATCTACTGCAGATCCGAAAATTATGTGGTTTGACCAAATTTCAGAGATTTGGCCCAGCGTTGACTTCGTTGATTTTGACTTTGTTGGAGGAGACTTGGAGGAGGTCTAACTTGAGAACTTTGTGACAGTGTTGGTCTTGGTCTTGGGTCTTGGATATCTCACTTTGTTCTGATTCTATAAGAAGAGGAGTTTTGGGTTTTACCCCTTGTGGGGTATTGCTTGGCTTGGAGCCTAATTTCTGGTGTTCTTTGTCTCTTTGTGATCTTTATGCTTTGAAATTTTGTATAATTGTTTGATGAAGAGAACATAAATTTAAAAAAAAGATAGCTAATATTCACAATTAATTATCAAGTAAGATGAATCAAGCTTTAATCTATATAGATCTTGGTTTCTCAACAATGTGGAGTAATTACGCCAAGAGGAAAGTCACTCCATCACGTGTGTGGCCGTAACTAACTCAGAAAAACCTCAACAAATTGTCAAATCAAGTGTAACCAACTCTAATATACACTAATCACTTCACATGTGTGGTCCAAAGGGTGCCACTAACAATGCAAGAAAAAAACGTATTTAAGTGGAAAATTGACCAAATAAACAGCTGGAAACTTTTAATAATTTGCACAAGGGAACATTGAACCAAAAATTAAATTATGGGTATAAAATTCATTGGCACTCTAAATCAATTTGCAGGGCTTAGAAAAATTAAAAGGTGGTAACTAAAAACCTTTTGGTTAGTGATAGTTTGAAAAAATCCTCCTGTTATTGCAGAGAGGCAGTTTGGGGTATTGAAAAATGCAATAGCAGGGGAAGAAAATAGAAAAAGGGTCATTTACCTAATAGTTGAGAAAGAAAGTCAAAAACAGGTAAAAGGGCAGCTAGTTTTATGTGTTATGTTTCACAGCAACTGTAGCTCGTCAAAGATTGAGAGAACACAAACATCAAGTACTCGAATCTCTTACAACAAATAATAGTTTTTACAATAGATGATGATTTTGGAGATGCCGGGAGCCCTTTTAGAGAATTCCTAAGGGGGATACTGAGCTCCCGCATTAATGTTAAATGCACTTCTATATCATGCAAAGTTTAATGTTAATGTATGCGACATGACATGTGACTTTAATATAACACTAAGGTGAAGCTAAATGTCAATTGATTATACTGCCATTTTGGGCTTGTAACGTTATCAATAATGTATATGAGAAATGATGTGACAGAGCATGATATGTAGGTCTATTTTTGAGAATCCTATCTCTGCGTAGACTTGCATTGTTTAGTCATAACAGCATTAGTATAATATAATTGCATATTCTATGCATATGACTTACTATGAATGTGCATGCTATCTTTAAAACGAGCAAGACTGTGCATCAGCTAAAACATTTTCCATAACCAGAACATAATTACATCATAACTAAATGAATTTGATGAGCTTAAATAACTGTGTGAGAATTGAAAAACTTAGATTACATATCACATATTGATACGAAGTCTTGTTAGATTGTAAGCAATATGAATTAGTGTGAGGTATTAACTATATCTCATTAAATAATGGCAACACTTTTGTCACAGATTACTGCTTGGGAGGCTTATCAAAAAGTATGGAATCTCAATTGTATTGATAACTTGAGAACTACATTAATTTTGGATTTTGACTTGATCTTGGATAATGATTCAATAGGTTTCCATTTCTTGTGAGGTATTAACTGTATTTCACAATATAATTGTAAGACTGTTATCACAGATTATTGCTTGGGAGGTTTGTCAAGATGTCAATTATTTATTGCATTTAACTCAATTGCAAGAAATTGTATTCATAACGAAAGAACTACATTATTATTGGATTTTGACTTGCTCTTGAACTTGAATAATGTTTCATTAGGTTTCCATTTCTTGGACAATTCACATGTCAAATGTCAATAATTGCAAAGAGATTTGTTGAGAACTATATTATTATTGGATTTTGACAAGTTCTTGATTATTGTTTCATTAGGTTTCCATTGCTTGGAGAATTCACATGTCAAACGCCAATAATTGCTGAGAGATTTGTTGAAGGAGGCAGCCCGTATGTATTTCAAACTTTAGTTTCATTATCTTGAATTTTTTCCCTTTTTTAGAACTTAATTAGTAACCATCAGTTTTGGCACGGTCATTGTGCTTAAAAATTATTTGATACATTTCCTTGCTCTTAGATTATGTACTTTCATTTGCAAACTTACTAGTGATGGGAATTGCCCTGGTAAAAGTGAAAACACACATTAATGTAATTGTAATTCTAATTTTAAGAGACATTTATATTTCTATTTGTAACTCTTATATCAAGGTGACATATTGTATTACTCCAACCACTACACCAATAACTCCATCTACACCATATACCAATTTTGATTCCATGTACTCCTGTAGATATCTAATGTGTTGATTTTGTAGCATTGGAAAGTGTTCCAAGTCTCATATTTTGGGAGGAGGCTTGGACATCAGTGTTTCAGAGAGCCCAGAACTGTTTATGGAAATTCACTCCATTAGGGGAATTTTGAGGTCTAAAATGGGTCTCCTAAGAAAAATGTACAATCAAAATTCACTTTATGAGAACCAATCACGTTTTAGAGGATGACATCATCCCTAATGGTTGAGGTGGGATTGTTTGAGTTAAAGGTACTTACTTGTCACATTCTCAATGGTAGATAAAAACTCATGGTTAACCATGGTAGTGCTCTAAGTACTTTAAAGTCAAAGTAAAGTACTCATAATAAATGTCATTTCACACTTTTTGAATAAAAATGTATTATTGTCATTTCATATTTTTTGAAAGAAACAATGCATATCTCTATGCATTTGTTATATTATATTATATTATATTATATTATATTATTTTTATATAGTATATTAATTACATGTTACTATACAACTTAAATAATATAAATTTTAAATAATAGCATATAATATAATTAATAATTTATATATTTATATTTATATTTTATTTATAAATTTATATTTTATTTTAAGTTATTTAAGTACAAAGGACAAATGCTTTAGTTGTTCAATGATAATGATTTTTTTTTGAAAACCTCATTCTTATTTATAGTCACATCAATAAAAAAAATTTATTAATTTTATTTTGGTACAACTTTTGAATTGAATTTAACTATGGTTACATGGATTGTGGTGCAAAAAGTGAATTGAAAATTCATAAATATTATTTTATTGGTTGAGCTATTATTTTATTATTTCTTTAGGAGGCCCATTTTAGATCTTAAAATTCCCCTAATGGGTTCACGCTTTATTAAAATAATTAATTATTTTAAAGTGATCCCTTAGTCTAAACTTAAGGAAATTAAATTATTAAAGGGTATTAATAAAACAGAGTGTGAATCTTCTAGAAAACGAAGATCAAGTCATGTTTTAATTTTAGTCATTGATTAGAGATCTAATCTAGGTCGTTGATTCATCAACGATAAGACTATAGGAGAAGGTTTGAGGGTCATTTGGAAGGCAAGCCGGTCACACACCCAGTACCCGAAGGAAATCAATTATGAAGGAATAGAATTCGATTTCAGAGGGAGAGGTTGTAGAGGCGAAGCTGCAGAGGCAGGAGTAAGGGGAAGTCAACAGAGGAAGAAGAAGGTAGGAGGAGGACGTAGAGGGGACAATGCTGAGCAACAACACTGGTCCTCCATGCAGAGTGAAGCAGTCCAGCGCAGTGATTGCGCAGAAGACCACACAGAGTGACATAGAGGGAGGAAGGGTGCTTCCAATGTGTCATAAATTTTTCCGAAGGGTTCAGAAAAATGATCTCAGGTGTATTCTAGACCTCTGCTCGTCAAATTTCTGTAAATGATTTCCACTGCTGAAGAATAATACAAACCCTTTGTTGCATCGGTTTTCCTGCATTGGGTTTTTCCGAGGACAATTGTCCAAAAATAACTGTGTTCATGTGATTGTTCCTATTGCATTATATGCGTTCTATTTGATTTTCTGCTTATGATTAAGTGAATATTGCAGTTGTGTTTATTTCAAAATTTACAGAAAGTATCTGTAAATAACTTATGAATAAGTAGGCGAAATAAATCAATCACTGCAGTAGTATTTTAGCTTGAAAATTCACATAATGGAATACAAAGTGTACAATTTCTATGGTTGTGACAAACTCTTTATTGCATTTTACTTTCTTATGTAAGTATTTTCATTGTTTGTCAGGCTAGGAAGGTTCCCAATGTTTGTATTTCCATTAGGATAAATATTTTTATATACAAGTTGAATGGTGACCTTTGGGATTCAGATTTCGAGGTCTTTTCCCATTCTAACTGATGGAATTTCACTATTTACATATTTACATAATTTCGGCCAAGCTCGGACGATTAGGTGTCTAACATTCCCCCTTTGAATCTAAGGGGGTTTTTGTGAGTCCAAGCATCATTGTAATTCTTTTAGACTTTTCTCTTACAAGTGCTTTGGTAAAGAGTCTTCAATTTACTCATTTATGGAACAATGTCATAGGTGAATAGTCTTGGTCTCTTCATGATGTCAAATCAAATGATACTTTGTGTTGCCACTTAAAATGTACACCTCAAGTGTGGGAAAAGGTTCCAACCCCGCAAGGTGTAACTTTATGGCGCAACGCTCAGATTAGGGGCTATCACCTATTCCCTACTCACTTCGTTTAAGCTCTCTCGTAGACAAGCTAAGAGGGGTAGTCCCTAAAGATTGTTAGAAAAAGGAAAACTTGTTGGAACAACAAGTTCTAGGAAACTAAGGGAAAGGCTACTACCTCTCTATGCAACTTGAATTACGATTAATTAGTGAGTGTGAGGATCAATGAACAATGTTTGTGTTAACAAAATGGGTTTAATTAGATCAATATGGCACTAACAAGATTAGCAAATATAGACCAGTGTCTCAAAAAATGCTCAATAAAATATATCACTTTCACAATGGAAAAGATTTCAAGTTACCAGATAAATAGTGCTGCAAAACTTAAAATATAGCAAGAGATTATAGCAACTGAAAATATGAGCAATGAAATTTGAGACAAAACTTGCAAGAAAATATAAACTTGTACTAGAAGAGATGCTTAGCAATGATATAGAAATTCAAAATACAATAAGCATGAAATTGACAAGTACAAGAATGTATAAGTAAATCTTGCAAGTGAAATAGCTAGCCCACAATTCTAGGTACAATAACCAAATGAGAATGCAAGATGAATGCAAGAGATTGTGGTTGATTTTAATTAGAATGCCTAATCTAAGGTGAAGACTTTCTCCTTAATTGTCAGAAACTAGTATTAAGCAAGGTTGTAGAAATAAGTGTTGGGGAAGGAGGCTAAGGCCTCATTAGCGATACCTACCCAGGATTTCTAATGACCAAAGTGTCTCTGTTCTTACAAGGGTGTAATGTCCCAAACGGGATATTATGACTAATTTTGCAGAAATTGATTTCAAACCAAATTTCATCACTAAATTATCATCCATTTAACAAAAATTTCCATGTAAAATAAAACATATAGAGTACATGCAATTCCATAACACGATAATGCAGAAAATAATCTCAGCTTTATTATAATATAAACTGGTGTTTACATGTTGATGCCATAAATAGTTGAGATGGGAGACCAACCTCAAAAATCTGCTCCAATGTTGTGCCGACCCTCCAAAATTGAATTGAAATGTCACTGCTAAGCTCCCCTGTGAATTTTGGATGAATTCACCAAGGAAAATCGGGTACTCACCCAATTTCTCTCAATCACCTAAGGGTTTCCGTCTCGAGGCTACTGCTTTAGTGGAGAATTGGGTTCTCAACCTCTCATACAAGCAGAAATATCAAATCCAAGATGTCCTCCTCCTCTTTTATAGGTTTGGTGGAACTCTCTAGAACCTCCTGTTGATTTGGGTAGCATCGGATGTTCTCTAAGTCTCAAAATTTGCAGGGAGGCTTAGGCACATGTATTCCAAAGAACCTAGAAATTGTTTTTGAAAATTCCACTTAGAGTGTGTTTTATTAAAATAATTAATTATTTTTAATGGGACCCTAAGTCTAAACTTAGGAAATTAAAATAATTAAAGGGTATTAATAAAACAAAGTCTGAATCTTCTAGAGAAGATGAAGATCAAGTCAAAAGTTAATCTTAGTCGTTAATTAACGATTTAATCTTGCCCGTTGAAGTCTCAACGAGAAGATTATAAGGACTTGATGGATCATTTGGAAGATACACCGGGAAAGAAAATCCAGAGATCGAAATTCTTTAGAGAGCAGTGCTCAAAGAGAAAATCGATCAAGAAGATTTTTGTAGAGAGGGGCAAATATAATTGTTGGTTGGAGGTTTTCTTGTGCAGGGGAATACACTGCAGAGAAGACAAAGAGCAGTACGCAGAGGGGCAGCGTAGTAGCTACGCAAAGCCAATAGAGGCAACGCAGTAGCCTTGAGGAAGTCTGTGATTCAGCTGAGGATCAGTCAGATCCGTGCCGGCGAGCCGGGGTGTGAGACCGAGAGAGGCCATAGGGTTAGATCCATCTAGCCGAAGAGCCACCCAGTAGCAGTGACACAATCCCCATGCAAAGTGACGCAGAGACTGTGCATAGTTAGTGGAGGGCTTGTCAGTTCGGGCTTTGGCCAGTTTGGGCTTCCAATGTCAGTGTGAGGTAATCTCAATAGCTCTTTGTCAGTCAGATTCTCTATGAGGATTGCAAGCAAGGCATGCTAGATTGTATTCATAATTACTGCATAATAAAAAAACCCTCAGCTGTTGTACCAATTTTCTCGCATTGGGTTTTCTTGGGGATATTAGTCCAAAAACAATGGTGTCATGTGTCTATGATTTATGCTTGCTCAGATCTTGTTTCCGCACATTTATTTTTTCACAGTTTAATTTTGTGAAGGATGCAGTGTATGGGTTTCAGTATTTAACGTAGAAAACATTAAATAACTTGTTCAAGTAATTAACAAGTAGAAGATTTATCATCAGTTACTGCAGTAGGATTCCAGATCTAGGAATTTCCACATGGTATCAGAGCTTGTTTAGCAGTTCAGGAGGAGCAAGAGAGCAGTTCTAGTAGATCCAACATTGAAGAAGTAGTCGAGGATCAAAGAGCTGCGCAAGAAACAGATCGATCTCCCTAGTGACTACGCAGTCCTAGCAAGTAGGGCTAGATCTGCAAGGAAATTTCTCTTTGAGTGAGCTGACAGAGAGGTAGGATTTTCCGGTTTTCAGTTTGCTAGAGGCAGAGGGAGCAGCGCAGCAGATCAGCAAGTTGGAGGGACGCAGTTTTTGTGAGGCAGTGATTGCTGGTGAAGAAAGCGTCAAAAGAGAGTAGCTAAAGACACATTTGGGGATTTCTAACCTTAGAGAGTTTCTTGCCCAAGAAACTCTAATTTCATGTGCAAAAGCAACAAAGTTTGTGAATTATTTGGCTTGCTCCAGCAGGAAGTGTGTAAAGCCAGTTGCGCTGAGGGTTAGAGGTAGCAGATTGACAGTGATCGGGTGAGATGGTAGCCAGTGGGTTGCGTGACCAGGACCGGTTGGAGGGTGCCTCCAAATACGTAATCTGGAAGGCAAGGATCTCCTCCCTTCTAAATGAACATGACCTCAAGCACTTTATCAACAATGCATAGGCGGAACCAGTAGATGTCGTACCATTGAGATCCTTCAAGAAGAACATGGCTAAAGCCAAAAAGTTGATCCTCGATGGAGTGAAGCATCGTATTGTTTCACAAATTTTTGGCAAAGGGACAACCAAGGAAATGTGGGATGCGTTGGCCATGCTATATTAGGGGTCTTCCGAGCAGCGAAAGATGTTTTTGGAGGAGAAGATGCAGACTACCAGGATGCAGAAGGGAGAGCACATTGATCCATTCCTGTCTAGACTTCAGGAGAACCTAGATCAACAAACAGTCGTGGGAGCAGCTCCTCAGGCCACAAAGATGGTCAGATTGGCCCTCAATTCAGTGTCCGAAGACTATCAGGTCTTTGTCTAGAGCATCCTGGGCAGAGAGAAGTTATCGGACTCAGAAACAATGTGGGAAACTCTTCAGCAAGAAGAGATGAGGAGAGATCTACTCAAGTGCAAACTTGATGGCAACAACAACAATGGGTCAAAGCCCAAAGAAGAAGGAGGTGAATGCAACCCTTGCATCAAAGGGGCAACAGGAGCAATGCAGGAGGAAGAAGCACCTTTCCAAGATCAAGTGCTTCATGTGTGGAGAGATGGGACATTACGCCACATAGTGTCCATTGAAGAATAAGGACTAAGATGAGAAGCATGATCCACAGGCTGCAGTTGCGAAGATAGAGAAGGAGGAATTCACGATGATTGCCTAGATATCGCCAGGGGAGCGTTGGGGTGATCTGGAGCTGTAGTTCAACATAACTGCAGATTGGGCAGGATCCTTGAGGAGTCCACCTCTCAGATTATGTACTTTCTACAGGAGCCTAAATGAGAGGTAGCAGGATGGGCAAGCTTCAGTTGGTGCAGAGGAGTGCATAAGTGACAGTGTAGTGGCTAGAGAGCACCAGAGACTGAGCAATGCAGAGCAAGGTTTGCAACAGTGCAGGAGAGCACAGTGCAAAGTCAGCAGTAGCATAGAGGCTTTAGAGGGACAACGCAGAGACTAGTAGCAGTCAGATCTTTAGCATGAGATGTATCCTACTAAACACTTAGTTCAATTTTAGATGTTTTTCTGTTGCTGTAAGCAACAAACTTGCAGTGCAGTAGCAATTGGCAGCAACAACACAGTGTTGGTTGGTAGTAGTGTCAGACATTAGCAGCGCAGAGGGAGATGTGGTTGAATCAAAGCAGTACTTTAGCTAATTATATTTCTAGAGCATATTCCTTGCTAAGGGGGAGTGTTGATTTGGGTAGCATCAGATGTGCTCTAAGTCTCAAAATTTGCAGGGAGGCTTAGGCACATGTATTCGAAAGAAGCCATAAATCGTTTTTGAAAATTCCAGTCAGAGTGTGTTTTATTAAAATAATCAATTAATTTTAATGGGACCCTAAGTCTAAACTTAGGTAATTAAAATAATTAATGGGTATTAATAAAACATAGTGTGAGTCTTCTAGAGAAGACGAAGATCAAGTCAAAAGTTAATCTTAGCTATTGATTAATGATTTAATCTTGGTCGTTGAAGTCTCAATGAGAATATTATAAGGACTTGATGGATCATTTGGAAGATACATCGAGAGAGAAAATCTAGAGATCGAAATTCTTTAGTGGGCAGTGCTCCGAGAGAAAATCGATCGAGAAGATTTTTGCAGAGAGGGGCAGAGATAATTGTCAGTTGGAGGTTTCCCTGAGCCGGGGAATACACTACAGAGAAGACAGAGAGCAGTTTGCAGAGGGGTAGCATAGCAGCTACGCAGAGGCAGTGCAGTAGCCTTAAGGAAGTTTGTGATTTAGCTGAGGATCAGTGGAATCCAGTGCCGAAGAGCCGAGGTATGATACCAGGAGAGGCCAGAGGGTCAGATCCAGCCAATAGAAGAGCCACCCAGCAGTAGTGACGCAGTCCCCACACAAAGTGACGCAGAGACTGCACAAAGGTAGTGGAGGGCTTGTTAGTTTGGGGTTTGGCCAGTTTGGGCTTCAAGTGTTAGTGTGAGGTAATCTCACTAGCTCTTTGTTAGTCAGATTCTTTGTGAGGATAGCCAGTAAGGCATCCCACATTGTATTCAGAATTACTGCATAATAAATTAACCATCATTTGTTGCACTAGTTTTCCCGCATTGGGTTTTTCCGGGGACATTAGTCCAAAAACAACGGTGTCATGTGTCTATGATTTATGCTTGCTCAGATCTTGTTTCTGCACATTTATTTTTCCGTAGTTTAATTTTGTGAAGGCTATAGTATATGGGTTTCAATATTTACCATAGAAAATAGTAAATAACTTGTTCAAGTAATTAACAAGTAGAAGATTTCTCATCAGTTGGTGCAGTAGGATTCCAGATCTAGGAATTTTCACACCTATTTTATTATTATTTTAAACATGTAGCACTTTCCCCTCTTCTATTCAAATTAAAATATTCTTTTGAATGTGGGAAAAGGATAAATGACCACCATGTCTCCTCAAGTCATTGAAACTCAGATCTAGTCATCCCATCTTGTAGATCTTCTCGTTTTGGTTCCAACGAGCTATTACACTAAGGCGTCCTGTCAAGTATTCCTCTCGGAATGCCACCTTAAGCGTTATTAATTGAGTTAGGCCCAATAATAGATTTGTTTTCTGAAAGTTGTCTGAATGCACCAAAATGAAAGGCAAATTGTGTGGATGATGGAATATACCAAACGAATGCCATTGGACCTCATAGAAACTCCTCAAAAACCTCTCCAAAAGCCCCTGGGCCCGCTGATGACACCAACATGCACCTATGACCTGTTTGCCCCCAACTCTGAAAGTTCATCCTAACCATGTCATAAGGAACACCAGAAAAAGGAACATTACAAAGGGATTGCCCAAAAGAGAACTGCAAGGTCACTTGTTTTAACCGTTTAGTAAGGGTCTAGCTCTTAGATTGAATGGTGGAGAAGGTTTTCCTAACTCTCTATTCAACCAAGCTTATGCTTGGAGGTTGATTTTTAAGAATTCAAATCTAACTTTACGATGCAAATGCAAATGATGATGCAAATGTTAGTGCAATGCCTCAATGAGATATAATTAAAATGAGATGCTTCAAAGAAATACTAATTCACTTATGATAAAGATTATGATAAGCACTTAGAACAATGATCAATAAGATTAGTTTATAGCAATGATTCAAGGAAGCACGTAAAAATCACCCAATGAAACAAAGCAAGATTAGATGAATAACACAAATGCTCTCAATAAAAATTTGCTCTTATATGAAATGAGTTACTGATTAAATTAAAAATGTCATTTCAGTTAGGATATGTCTTTAAGAATGATTTAAGAGCAAATAGAGTTACAAGACACAAGTAGTTATTTAAATGATGAGAGATATAAACAACTCTAATAGAAATGTACCTTAGATTTATTAGCCAAATAAATGCTATTCAAAGTAAACAAAAGTTGCTTAGATCAATAAATGATAATAAAATGAAGTTCTTAGGCAAATGCAAGTCTAAAAACGACAGTGATGCAGTTAGATCAATGAACATGAAACAAGTCTAAAGAGTTAATCAGAACCACAATAAAGTTCTCTCTTTTAAATAAGGAGTGGGATACCATGGGATTAAATCCCAAGCTCCCTCTAGGAAAAATTATTTTATTAAATAATTACAAAGGAATAACCCTTTTAGATAGTAAAAGAGGATTTTAAAACTTTAAAGGGGGGATTACGAAATGAAAATTTTATATAGCCCTTCCTCAAAGTATTAATGAGGGAATTTTTTTAATAATATATTTATAAGAAACTAAAATGTTAAACTTTTTTCGCAAAATGAAATCAATTTCCTCAAAAGTAAAATACGTTCCAAAAAATAAATGAAGTTAAAGCTTCAAGGAGAACTACACAAGTGATTAAGAGGAACTTTGGAAAAATTAAACGTTAAGTTCCCAAGTTTCTAAATAATTAATTTCTCAAGAACCGACTTTAGAAAAATCTCGTTCAAATACTTTATAGATTCTTGCTCATGGTTTTGCTTGTGGCAGAGGAAAATATGCTCAAATTATATAACAACTTTCGGAGAAGAAATCGATTTGAATTTCCAAGCTTCCAGAATTTTCGATTTCCTTGCTTGATGGAGAATTTCACACCAAAGAAATAAAATTGGCCATTTACGGCTTGCGGCTAGGTGATAGAATATCTGCAACCCTTTTGCTCTCGGATCAAAGAAAAGTCGATCCAAAAAGGGCTCACAGCCAGTCAGAAAAATGACTTAAAATTTATGATTTATTTCCATTAATTTCGAAGCCCTAAACCCTGAAAAACATTTTGTTGTTTTCAGGACGTCAAGCTAGAAAGGCTTTCACACCAAAGGAGGAATTCCGGCTAGCTTCTTGGATATCTCGACTTATGAAAATAAAAAAAGGCCCAAAGGTCTTGTAGCCTTTTACCCACCACTTGTGGGTGGCACCCATGTTGAAAAATCTAAGGGCAACTAGATTAGATGGTTTGTCTTACTTTGATAACTGCTTGTGATGTATTTTTACTTAACTTGATTATCTTCTTCTTTCACTTGATTATTGTTATGTTCTTATCATCAAATAACTACCAAACTATGAAATACAATGAGACAAGAGGACACAAGATATAGGCTTTAAGCCAGAGCCAAAACCTCTCCTTTTGAGAGAAAAACCCTCAAGAATTCTTCTGTTCTTATAGAGACTTCAAATGACGAATTCCAAGACATATGACCCTTATGAAAGACCCCTCCAAGACCAAGTCAAACCTCTTTTTGATGAACTTGCTTCTTCACTTAGTCAACCCAAGTCAAACTGCTTCAAAACTGCCTCAACTTCACAAATTCAAACCTGTACTCTTGACTGCAACTTTCGGCCTCCTAATCCTGTAATCTTCGGCCTCCTGAAATCACTGCAACATTCGCACGTGTGGCAGATTTAGGTTAGTTTTGTTCTTTTCTCTCCTTTGATCGAATTTCTTCCTTCTCCTTAGAATTTCGCCTTGTAGACTTCATATTTTTACCACCTAATTTTGTCCTTCAATAGTGACTGCAATTTCGGTCTTTGCTTTTGCAAAAGATGCCATAATCTTTACATGTGTGGGAGGTAATAGCCCTAAAAAAATTCCTTCTTTAGGCTCAGTTTTGTTGGAAAATGTAACTAGGTCCGGTCTTCATTATTGTACTCGAGTCAAAATGTAATTTACTTGTCAAAAGAAAAGAAGAAAGAATTTTATTGTTGACTTATTAAAGCATGGGTTTCATGCTTGGGTCAAACGTATAGGTCAAGCCTCCATTGTAGGCTTTAGGTTATTGTCAAAGTCAATTTGTGAAGACTCCTCCATTGAGTCTAAGTCTCCTTGCTGTTGAAAGAATTCTCTTCAGGTCAGCCTCAAAATTGTGAAAATTTCTGAATATACTTAAACAAAAACCCTACTGTTAAATTATTGATTTACTTCTTCTACTTACACAAGTTATTAATCTGAAATCTTCAGCATTAACATCGACGTAAATACATTAACAGCGTACACATACAAATATGAATTGAATAACATGCACAATGGCAAAGTGACACACAAGGATTTTCTGGACAACTGTCTTCGGAAAAACCCAATGTGGGAAAACCGGTCTTCTAGCTCTAGAAGGTTTTTATTATCAGGCATATTCTAAGTACAACAGATCTAGGCACCAAACTGGTCAACCCGATAGAGAAATAAAATTGCAGCTATACCTCTGTTTTGGAGACAAAAAACTGACTGATTAACACCCTCAAACAGGATTTACAGAAATCATGTAGAAATTTCTTGTTTCGCCACCCCGGTTTTCAGTTTCACCTTATTTCTCCTTTTAGTTAAATGTCCTTTCCCATATCCTTACATTCAACAATAGAAAAAATAATTTTTTCTGAAAACACAAATTCTAGAAAATTTACAGAATGCTGGAAAATGCAGAAATAAAAATCAGCAAGCTGAAAACAACCATTCAACACATTTTAACACAGAGATTTTTGGTCAAGGTGACCTTGGAAAAACCCCCTACAACTCTTGGGGAAAACCAGTTCAAAAACTTCTCTTTTATTTTCTGAATATTGCTTTTTACAGTGAAACAGGAAAAACTCAGAAAAAATTCCAGCAACCAATTTACAGACTTATCTCGATTTCTGTGCTTGCACGCCGCCTCGGAAATTGTGCCAAATCAACAACAGAAAACAGAAAATTTACAGCACCTTAGGACAACATTAAATGTTGTACGGCCACCTCGGGAAGCGTGCCGAAACAACCGTACTTTGCTGTACGAACTGTACGGATTTCGTACGGCACCCTCTCTCGAAATCCGGCCAAAAAATCAGAGCTATAGCTGCTGTCCTCTTCCTCAGTTTTTGTGACAGAAATGACAGCCACCCTCTTCCTCGAAAAATGTGCCTGATTTTTGTGCCTTGGAGTGTGTGCTTGTTGCTGTACCCTCTTCCTCGATTTCTGTGCCTCCTCACTTGGAAACACTGCCTTTCCTTTGCTGTTCAGATTTTCTGCCTCGATATGTGTGCCAATAAATGCTGCTGTACCTTTGCTGAAATCTCTTCACTGCTCAGAAAAATCTCCAGCTCTCCTTCTCTCCTTCTCCCAATCTGCTCATGAAAGAATGAATGACCTTTTCCTCCTTTTCCTCCTTTAACCTAACCCTAAGTGACTTTTGGGGAATCCCTAAATCCAATGACTGAAATAGATTGAGATCTAGGGCTGAGATTAAATGCTCATTTAAATCTCACTTTCTATTTTTTAATTCACCCCACTTTAATAAAGACCCACTTAGTCTTTTATTTCCAAAGTCACTTTTTTCTTTCTAATTTTATATTGACTTTATTAAAGTCACTTTAAAATTAGACTTTAGTAACTTTATCACTTAAAGTCACTTTTAAATTAGATTTGACTTTATAACTTTATAAAGTCACTTTAAGAGAAAAAATAAATTCTTTTGGACACTTTTCCCTAGGCCAAAGATCAAAGCCTTAGGGAACCACCTGTCCTCCGGTAACCAAATTTCAACACTCCCTCTTACCGAGGAAGGTGTTCCTCATCACACCCATCTTGTCTCTGAAGTAGACATGCTTGCCCCGTGGTAAAGCTTTGGTGAGAATATCTGCAACCTGCTCATCAGTGGGAATATACTCAAGCTTCACAGCTCCCTTCTGAACATAGTCTCTGATGAAATGATATTTGATCCCAATATGCTTTGACCTGTCATGAAATACTGGATTCTTTGTGAGTTTAATGCAACTCTGATTATCACAGTAAATCACTGAAGGTCTCAACGGCTGAACAAATAAGCCAAACAACATCTTGCGAAGCCAGATGGCCTCACAACTAGCTAGATTGGCTGCCATATACTCTGCTTTCACTGAACTCAATGCTACTGACTGCTGCTTTCGGCTGAACCATGACACCACTGCCGAACCCAACCCAAAACAACACCCTGAAGTACTCTTCCTATGCGAAGGGAGCTGTGAAGTACAGATTGCAATCACATTTTTCATGTATTTCTCATTTTTTCGTATAGCAGGGTTGTTAGTGTGAATTCTAATCGTAAGCGTACAAAAAAAACCCACTTTAGCTGTGCATAACAAACAACCCTAACATCAAAGATGGCTTCCAATTTCTTTAGATCTGTAGTTAGTTGACCAAGACAAATGCTACAAAATCCAGATCTATGCAGTTAAATACATTAAGCAGTAAATACAAACAAGAGTTGCTCCATGCATCCAATAGACAAGACAAGAATATTTTTAAAGAATTTTGTATTTATGACACTTGGGAAGGGAACATAGAAAGATGTTACCAGTCCCCTTCAATGGGATGGGTTCTTGTATGCCCTCGGCGCTTCTAAGATCCTTTTCTCTTGATGGTTTAGAAAACTCAGACAAAAATGGAACTCAAGGGGAGTTCACAAACAAAAATATAGAAAAATATGACAATGATGGAGGATCAAAGTTAGACCAAAAGTATAGATCTAGAGTGATCTTTAGGCAACAAAAGGTAGTGAATGAATGGAAAAATTCTTCTATTTATAACAAAATATTGAGTTAGTCTAGATATTGGTGTATAATTAAAATATTATTAACTAATTCTAGATCCAACTTTTATGGAATATTTTATTATATTTGTTGGAGAGAAAAAGAATTTGAATTTGGTCAAATCCCTTTATTTGTAAATAATAAATAAATAAATGATTTATTTATTATTTTAAGGATGTGGTTGAGTAATAATTAAATAAATAATGATTTATTCAATTATTTATAAATGATTTAGTCAAATTTAACAAGGAATATTATTTAAATAACGTTTTAAATAATTATTCCTAGAAAATAATAAGATAAATAATGATTTATCTAATAATTTTCCTGTTTTGGGTTAAATACGACCAGGAATATTAATTAAACTATTGTTTAACTAATTATTCCTTGAGGAAAATCAAGCAAATATGGATTTATTCAATATTTCCTCATAGGGTTTCCTGTTTAGACCATAAACAACTTAATAAAATATGGATTACTAAGTTGTTTTTCATAGTGAAAACAATTTTACTTAGGGTAAAATTGGTTTTACATGGTGTACTTTGGTCCATCTAATAGTAACAGGTTAGATGACCAAAAATTGGTGTAACAAGGGTCCATCGAAAGTATGCAACATGGGTACTGCTTGGATGAGGAATTAAATTTTGCATCCAATGAGTATTTCCGCTCGAAATTTGAAAAAAAACTTTGGGAGATAAGTTGAAAATACGAGTTGAAAAAATAGTTTTTTCTTTTTTCCCTTCAAAATTTGATAATGTAATCAAATATTATTTTATTATTTCCACTATTATTTTATAATTTCATTAAGAGGCCCATTTTAGACCTCAAAATTCCCCTAATGTTTAATGAGTTGTTTGTGTGAAATGAATGTTGATTAATCTCATTTAAATGATACATGCAAATTTTCCACAAGAGATGAGATGGTGCTTACTTGCAATAATAAACCAAACTTTGAGAGAAACAATAGACGTATGTGTGTTGTTGCATTTAATGGCAAGTGGAATGAGATAAGTTCTTATACAAAAGGTGCTTCAATGGTTCCTCAACATCCATGAAGCATAAACATTAAATCAGTGGAATTTTGCTAACCATGCGAATTGTTCACACATAAAAAGAGATTTTGTTCAAGTTTTTTGCATTGGGCCTCATGCATGTAAGTTTAATTTAACCGAAATTTAGTTAAATGGATGTAGAGTGCATTAGTTGTTAATTCATTAGCATGCATAAAACGAAAATTAGAAAATGAATCAAGCCACCCAAGAAATTCCTTCCTCTTCAACCAAGGAAGTGGGATACCATGAGAAAAATATCCCAAGCTCTCTCAAGCAACAAAAGTTATTTTATTATTGATTACAAGTGAGGAAAACAACCTTTAAGAACGCTGCCTAAAAGGAGGTCCTACGAATAAAGATCTTGGAAAAAGGCTTAATCCCCTCCTCAAAAATTGACAACACAACTTAAGGAGAAAACCTTCTAAATATGAATTTTTCAAAGCTCCAAGGCCCACGACAAAAATCAAGTTTGTTGTTGTCCCAAAGGTGCTTACGACCTCCCTAAAACTCGATTTTGAAGTAATGGAAGCCTTCGCATGCAAGGAGGATCAATTTCCTTTTGTCATATTTTCCTCAAGCTCCTTGCTTTTCACGGTCAAGCTTATGGGTTGCGAAAGAAAATCAAGCGTTAGGCTGAAATAAAAAGGATATAAAGTACAACTTAATAAACAAAGACACTAGCCCAAGGAATTGGAGTGAACCCCTATTATTGCCTAGTCTAGAAAAACAATCTTGAAGTAGCAAATATGAATTTAAGACGCTCTACACATGGAAACTTTTAGATTTTAGAATTGGAAATAAATGATCAAGTAGCTAGAGAACGAGAAACTCCCTCTTTGTCTTCCTTTGATGCAAAAGTTGGGGTTGAAAGTAGTTGAGTCTTGGATCACTTTGAATCTAGGAGTGAGTTGATCTATTTGAGACTTCTCCCATGCCCGGATGGATTTCCTACACACAATACGAATAGATCTTTCCTACACACTTAAACAAATATCAGTCTGCAAAAGGATTAGAGCATCATAATGAAATAGATAAACCAAACATTCCTTCGAAAATGACTTGGCAAGCTAATTTCTAGAATAATACTCTAAATCAATGATGCATGCAAGATAGCTTGCACGCATCAATCCAAGCTAGATGGAAAATGTAAACTAATATTGATCAAGCATGTAAACGAATTCAAATACAATAGCAATAGAATGTAAAGAAATCACCTCATAATGCCAAGAGAACATCTGCTAAATAGTTCCAAAGTCTTGATTTTATTGATATGCAAAAATGGCAGAGTTTCCTCAAGCCCAACAGCTCATAACATGATACAATACAATAGCCCGCCACTTTGTTATATAGAGATTCGGGAGCAATTCCCAAGGACGAATGCATGTGAGAAGTGAACTTGAAGCAAAACCTGAGTAAAGGTAAGCCAAGTTCCATATGGAGAAGACTGAGGCACCTAGAGAAAAATCGAATTTCTTTGTGTGCACCTGAGGAAATCGAATTCACATATGATCTAGTGAACTTATCCATAACCCAGAGGAAGTCCCTGCTACACTGTGTCCATGACCGCAAACTCGAACCAACTGAAACCGCACCTGTAACTGACCCTAGTGATCTTCTGCGTAGGTCCCTGAGAACTGCGTGGTGGCTCTTAGTGACTACGCAGTCCAAATAGCGTAAATCCTCTGAGTGCAGTGTTGAGTGTTATCACACTCCAGATAGCTCATGAGAAGAGGTCACCACTTGGTCTTTAGTCAACCGATCTAGTAGAATATTCCTTTTATGCTCAACTGCCTCTAGTAAATTCGATTTTTCTTGAGTGTAAGTGTTGCTTTGTCTCTGGAAAAATTGATTTTACATAAATAAATGATGAACTAATGATGCAGAGTGCTCAGTCATCCTCCACATGTTTGTTGACTCAACTTTTGACTTAGGATAATTTCCAAGTCATGTCCGCATCATTTTGTCACACAGAATAATTTATTTCTCCCTATTTTATTTAATTCTAGCCTAATTAAATGCCACAATTTCCACTAAACTTAGGAAATGTGGGTTTTGAGGGTTCAGAACTCATTATTAACCCCTCAAAGTGTGTGATAGTAGAAAGTTGAGGGTGAGAGGTGTAATTTTGATTACTCATACCCCATACAACTTCTCTAGACAACACTTATTACAATCCAATTACAATTTTAATAACAGTTTTTGACCTGTGGCAAATCTAAAAAATTAAAAAATTACTACCTAGACTTAACCAAATTCCACGAATTTTTTTGTGGGATCTAGTATGGTAATATCCATTGACTCTAGACTCTAAGATGCATCAGGGGCTCAACCTTAAAGCCGTCACCCCGGCTTTGGGGCAATGCAATAAGTGAAAAAACCTAGAAAATTATTCGCCTCTAAAACGAATGAATAATTAACTAAGTAAAAAAAACACTCCAAGGTGTACTTGCTTGCTGATCGAGTCCCAACATCCTAGGCTTGTTACAGACTCAATACTGACTCAAATTCATCATTACTAGCATCACTTATTACAATTCCCGGTAGGGCGTGGAATGTGTGCAACAGCGAAAGATGATGAGAAATAGAAGTAGAGTTCAAAGAATCTGTTGAACTGATGATATTTCATGATATCTGATCATACAAATGTCTGATGGTTCATCCTTGGGCATGGAGTCTTCTCATTATCATCAGGTGCCACTCCAGTGGTCAACATTTGGCTCCACATGGGAATGCATGCTAGATATGGAGTGATAGTGTGCAAGGACTTGGAATCTGCATCCACCAACCAAAGATATATATTAGCAGTATCCATTAAAAATGACATTAAATAAAATCAAGTACAGAAATAGAAATTTATTCTAGGAAACATAAATAACAATTTATTCATGAAATAAAACTACTTAAACAAAATTTATAAGGGATAAGGTTAGGAATATGATACACAGGATGCCCCATGGCATCAAATGTCTTCGGTGAAATCCATCTTGATAACCTGCCTACTCATAAGCAAATCCATAGGCTCTTTCTCTGATGTGGCTTGTCCAATTCTGACTATCTTGGGACTATGACTTGCCCCAATGTTAACCTACTTGTGGCATCGGATATACCAAACCTCTTCCTTTTCCTTTTTCGACTTTTGATGTATTGAGGCTTGATCCTGCTCAAAATTGGTGGTTCATTTTTTATATCATTTTCCTTTTCTTCTTGGTTAGTTGCGATAACGATGATGATGCAATTACTGTCAATGCTACAACTTTGTCTTGAAAATGCTCTAATGGAAGATTTGAAGTACCCTCACTTTTTGAGTTATGCCTAATCTCTTCGTTTTGAATGTGTTCTGTTAAGTGGGGAAGAAAATTTGTCAACACAACATCACTTCCTGTCTGGCATGATCTATAGATAATCTCATTATTGGGTTTCCTTAGATCCTTAACATGATATCTTTTCTCTAACTTCCGATCAAGTCTGACAAAGTTATTATCTGACATGGGGATGGTGGCATATGACAAGTCCATTTGAAGGCTACCACCTGAATCTGATGCCCATTTTCTTGATAAGAGCATTCCTCATGAATTAGGAACATCTATCACAACAATATCCATAGTCATTATTCTGTCTGGGTATGCAGCTAGGAAAACCTGTAAATCTTTAAATATCCCACACACTTCAATTCTTTTAGAATCCATTGAACATATGTTGTGATAGGGCCTAGATACCCTTAAATTCAATTGCTTGATGACTTTGTTGTCATGAAATTTGATGAAGCCCTTGAATCAAGCATGCAGTTGTGTAAAAGACGATCATTCATTATCAAAGAAACATAAAATGGCAAATGATCTTCGTTCCCCACATAATATTTCATACTTTTCAATACAATTTCTTCATCTTCTAGTTCATTATTAGGCTTCTCTTCCCTTTGAGTAACTTCAATTGCACTTAATAACTTGGCCCTTTGAGATGGTATCTTTAAAAGCTCTGTCACTGGGATAGAAACATTTGCATTATTCACCCAATTGCCCAAGTCGAAATTTAATTCTGAGGTAGGAGGAGAAAAATTTATGTGATTATTCCGGTCTTGAATATCCCTTCTTTGATAAGTCATCCCTTTCTGTTTTGCCATAGCAAGAATTTGTCTAGATGTAGGCTTTTCCCCAAAAATCTCACTGACTTTGTCAAGATTTGCAATCATATTGTCAACCCCAAGATTATTAGGACTATGATCAATCTCTTGATCACTTTCAGTGGTGTATATTTGATCTTCTATGGAGAACATATTGATTTGACCACTAGTTCCTACATGTTCATCTCTCAACATGCTACCTTCCATAATCTCTTTACGTATGGGCATGTGGCTTCTTCGCGGAGCTCATTACATGGCCTACAAAAAGGGGAAATTTGATCGACCAGGTTGGTGGATTCCAATGGATTTGGAGGCCTATAATCTTCTTGAGGGCCTTTATTCTTTTGCCATCCATTATTTGGCCTAGGTTGGAATCTTTGCACTTGCATCTTTCCATGGCCACCAACCTACTTTGCATGGCTTGCATTTCTTTAGTGTGCTTTGCTTCCATGCTCTTGATGAGTTGAGTTAATTCCTTAATAGAATCATGTGTAGTGTCTTCCTTGGCCTTGCCTTTGGAATCATTCAATTTTGATGGCCCTCTAGGGAAACTAGGAATCTCAGACTTTCCTGATTGCTTTCTGGCGCTTTCCATTTTCAAAGCTTCAGTTTGAGCTATACCCAAAGTTGCAGGTTCCTTCCTCCTCAACTCATAAGCGGTATCCACACCAAAAGCATCTAAATATGAGCATAAGAGAAATTCATTCGAAGGCTTAACAGTTGCAGGCATGCTTTTAACCAATGCATTGAATCTTTTGTTAAATTCCTCCATGGTTTCATTCTCATTCTTCTTTGTGGTGCTAATGGCACTAATCAGATGACTATTCTCTATTCTCTCTCCATACTTTCCCATGAAAGCATTAACAATCGTTTGTAAAGAATCATACAAGTTAGCAGGTTGCTCAGTGAACCAATCAAGAGCATCCTCTTCCAAAGAGAGAATGAAAAGCCTCATCTTTACATCCTCATAGCTAGCAACGTTACACCACTTAAAGATGCAGACATTAAATTTCTTCACATGTGATGTAGCACTAATGGCATTGTTACCTTGAAAAGAAGGCAACCTTTCAATAGCCTTGTCAGGGATATTGCGAAAATAGCCATTAATGTTAGTAAAGTTACAAGGAGAAAAAATATCATTCATGATGTTAGGCTAAACTTGTTTTTGAAACAAAAAATGAATGTCAGAAATAACGTCTTGCCTAAGACTAGCAAGAGCTCTACTATGAGAAAGTATATTTAACCTCTCTTTAAAAACCCTTTCAGGATCAAGAGAGGTGCTAACTAGACCACTTGAATTTCTCCTGGTAGAGACTCTTGCAAAATTGGAATTGAGTGGATTCGCCACTTGAGTAAGAATCTAAATCTAAAATTCAAATATACCAAAACTTAAAGTTAGTCGATTTCCCAGGCACAAGAAAGCTTATCCCCGACAACGACGCCAAAAAATGTTAACTCTCCTTGCCACCTACACCTACCTACAAGTTAGTGGAAAAATACTTCAACCCCACAATGTGTGGTTGGTGGCAAGGAATTCAGAGAAGGGGCTATCACCTACTCCCGACTCTCTCCGTTTAAGATATCTCTTATGTTTGGTATGGTAGGTGGTCCCTAATAGAAAAACTAAGTTAAAGATTTTGAGTTTTTAGGAGAATTGTTAGAGTGAAATTGGATTACTTTTAAAGATTTAGGAACATTTTATGAGCAACTTTGAAATAATAATATCAAACCATTCAACCAGTGCCTTACATAACGTGCTCAAGAATAATGCTGAAAGAGATGAAAACACAATAATCCTGACACAGAAACAAAAGATGTCAGCACAAGATATTTGCAGGATAAAAATGATTACAAGATAATCAAATCACAACATTTAAACATATCTTGTCATAGTTATAAACAACAAAAAATTTAGATGTTGAAGATGAAATTAAACTTTGCAAATATAGAAAGTAAGCATCACACTACTTGCATGAGATCAACAACCATAAAAAGGGAAATGTGATGAGGAGTGCTCTTGATTCATTTTAATTAAACTTATTCTACAACAGATATTTACAATCAACTCCTCAATCCCCAGACCTCACCCTCGCCCAAATTATGTGGATCTCACAGTGAGGAGTCAATAGGGGAGCAGAGGGTCCCTAAAGGTCTATACAACCAAGTTATGTTGGAGGTAAGTTTTAATGAATTGCTTGTGTGAAATGAATGTTGATTAATCTCATTTAAATGATACATGAATATTTTCCACAAGAGATAAGATGGTGCTTACTTGCAATAATAAACCAAACTTTGAGAGAAACAATAGACTTATGTGTGTTGTTGCATTTAATAGCAAGTGGAATGAGATAAGTTCTTATAAAAAAGGTACTTCAATGGTTTCTCAACATGCATGAAGCATAAACATTAAATCAATGGAATTTTGCCGACTATGCGAATTGCTCACACATAAAAAGACATTTTGCTCAAGTTTGTAGCATTGGGCCTCATGTATGTAAGTTTAATTTAACCAAAATTTAGTTAGATGGATATAGAGTGCATTAGTTGTTAATTCATTAGCATGCATAAAACAAAAATTAGAAAATGAATCAATCCACCCAAGAAATTCCTTCCTCTTCTACCAAGGAAGGGAGATACCATGGAAAAAATATCCCAAGCTCCCTCAAGCAACAAAAGTTATTTTATTATTGATTACAAGTGAGAAAAACAACCTTTAAGAAGGCTGCCCAAAAAGAGGTCTTTCTATGAATAAAGAGCTTGGAAAAAGGCCTAATCCCCTCCTTAAAAATTTACAAAACAACTTAAGGAGAAAACCTTCAAAATATGAATTTTGCAAGGCTTCAAGGCCCACAGCAAAGATTAAGTTTTCTGCTGTCCCAAATGTGCTTACGACCTCTCTAAAACTCGATTTTGAAGTAATGGAAGCCTTCGCATGCATGGAGGATCAATTGCCTTTTGCCATCTTGTCCTCAAGCTCCTAGCTTTTCACGCTCAAGCTTGTGGGCTGCGAAAGAAAATGAAACGTTACGCTGAAATAAAAAGGATCTAAAATACAACTTAATATACAAAGACATTAGCCTAAGGAATTGGAGCGAACCCCCATTCTTGCCTAGTCTAGAAAAACACTCTTGAAGTAGCAAATATGACTTTAAGACGCTCTACAAATGGAAACTTTTAGATTTTAGAATTGGAAATAGATGATCAAGTAGCTAGAGAACGAGAAACTCCCTCTTCGTCTTCCTTTGATGCAAAACTTGGGGTTGAAAGTAGTTGAGTCTTGGATCGCTTTGAATCTAGGAGTGAGTTGATCTATTTGAGACTTCTCCAATGCCTGGATGGATTTCCTGCACACAATACAAATAGATCTTTCCTACATACTTAAACAAATATCAGTCTGCAAAAGGATTAGAGCATCATAATGAAATAGATAAACCAAACATTCCTCCGAAAATGACTTGGCAAACTAATTTCTAAAATAATACTCTAAATCAATGATGCATGCAAGATAGCTTGCACGCATTAATCCAAGCTAGATGGAAAATGTAAACTAATACTGATCAAACCTGTAAACGAATTCAAATACAATAGCAATAATATGGAAAGAAATCACCTCATAACACCAAGAGAATATCCACTGAATAGCCCCAAAGTCTTGATTTTATTGATATGCAAAAATGGCAAAGTTTCCTCAAGCCCAATAGCTCATAACATGATATAATACAATAGCCCACGACTTTTTTATATAGAGATTCGGGAGCAATTCCCAAGGATGAATGCATTTGAGAAGTGAACTTGAAGCAAAACCTGAGTAAAGGTAAGCCAAGTTCCATATGGAGAAGACTAAGACACCCAGAGCAAAATCGAATTTCTTTGTGCATACCTGAGGAAATCGAATTCCCATATGATCTAGTGAACTTATGCATAAGCTAAAGGAAGTCTCGTGCTACACTGAGGCCGTGACTGCAAACTCGAACCAACAAAAACCACACCTGTAGCTAACCCCAGTGATCTTCTGTGTAGGTCACTGAGAACTACGTGGTGGCTCTGAGTGACTGCGCAGTCCAAATAGCGTAAATCCTCTGAGTGCAGTGTTGAGTGTTGTCGCACTCTAGATAGCTCGTGAGAAGAGGTCCCCACTTGGTCTTTAGTCAATCGATTCAGTAGAATATTCCTTTTATGTCCAACTGCCTCTAGTAAATTCAATTTTTCTTGAGTGTAAGTGTTGCTTTGTCTCTGGAAAATTTGAGTTTACATAAATAAATGATGAATTAATGATGCAAATTGCTCAGTCATCCTCCACATGTTCGTTGACTCAACTTTTGACTTAAGATAATTTTCAAGTCATTTCCACGTCATTTTGTCACATGGAATATTTTATTTCTCTCTATTTTTTATTTAATTCTAGCCTAATTAAATCCCACAATTTCCACTAAACTTAGGAAGTGTGGGTTTTGAGGGTCCAGAACTCATTATTAACCCCTCAAAGTGTGTCATAGTAGAAAGCTGAGGGTGAGAGGTGTAATTTTGATTACTCATACCCCATACCACTTCTTTAGACAACACTTATTACAATCCAATTACAATTTTAATTGCAGTTTTTGACCTGTGGAAAATCTAAAAAATTAAAAAATTACTACTTAGTCCTAACCAATTTCCAAGAAATTTTTTGTGTGATCTATTATGGTAATATACATCGACTCTAGACTCTAAGATGCGTCAGGGGCTCAACCTTAAAGCCGTCACTCCGGCTTTGGGACAATGCAATAAGTGAAAAAACCTAGAAAATGATTTGCTGCTAAAAAGAAGGAATAATTAACCAAGTGAAAAAAACAATCAAAGGTGTACTCGCTTGTTGATCGAGTCCGAACATCCTGGGCCTGTTGCAGGCTCAATATTGACTCAAATTCATCATTACTAGCATCACTTATTACAATTCTCCGTAGGGCGTGGAATCTGTGCATCAAAGAAAGATGATGAGAAATAGAAGTAGAGTTCAAAGACTCTGTTGAATTGATGATATCTGATAATATTTGATGGTACAAATGTCTTCTGGTTCATCCATGGGCATGGAGTCTTCTCACTATCATCAGGTGCCACTCTAGTGGTCAACACATTACATTACTAACATCGTTATGTCTAGCTATCTTGAATCATAGAGATTCTTGTTTGGGGAGATTCATCTCTCGATAAATCTACCCCTCTCTACATTCTTAAATTGATTTTGTAAGACCCTGGACAAATTCTCTGGAAAACGCTAACCTAAGGGTATGCTAATGTGAATATCTGAAACCCTAAACTACTTAGGGTTATTTTGAAATGCTATTTGAAGTTTTTGTTGATGATGTCATGTTTGGGATTTCAGTATGATCATGAAAGCCTAACTTCTTAGAGTTGAATGATGTTTGTTTGAAATCCCAAACCTTTGAAATTTTTGGAATAGTAGGGTTTACTTTGCTATGTTATGAAACCCTAGATCTTTAGTGTTTGGTTGGGTCTATAAGAAAAACCCTTGTTATGTATTTAGAGTCCTAGGAATGAAACCCTAGGCATGTGTCCATTGGTTGAAACCCTAACTTGGTCTAGGTTGGTATATGTCTAACATTTTAATAATGCATGACATATGATGTGCTTATGACATACTGATGGATTCCTAGTTATATTTGTTGACCTAAGTGTTAATGGTCATGAGTCCTAGGGTTTGGAAATAAGCCCTAGACAAAGTTTTGAAGTTCTAGGATGATGATGGAAATATATGGTTTACTATGAAAATTTCTGAATAGTACTTATGCAGAAACCCTATTGTTAAATCTGGTTATACTTCTCCCACTTAATCAAGTTATTAATCTGAAATTTCAGCATTAACATTGAAGTAAACACATTAACAGTTCTTCACAAATACAGATCTAAAATTGAATACATGCACATAGACAAAGTGACACACAAGATTTTCTGGACAACTGTCCCCGGAAAAACTCAATGCGGGAAAACCGGTCTTTTGGCTGCTGGAGGGTTTATATTATTATGTAGAATCTAACTACAACAAATCTGGGAACCTTACTGGTTAACCCGACAGAGAAATTTAAGATCTGCAACAATACCTCTGTTATGGAGACGAAAAACCGAACTGATTCACACCCTCAAACAGGATTTATAGAACTCAACCCCTTTTAGCCTCTAGAAACCCTTGCACTACTCTAAAGCCCTCTGCGTCAGCACTGCTATCCTTCTAATGCCCCTGCACTACTCAGGAGATGGCCATGTAACCCCAGACTGGGTGACACAGTCCCTACGCTGCCTTGGCTGGCCCTGCGTAAGCCTTGATGGCCTCCTGTTGCCTTTACGTTGCCCTTTCTGGGCCTATGTAGCGGTTGAAACCCTCTGCGTTGTGTACCTGCTGCATAGCTTCTTCTCCCTCTGTGCTGCTCTGGTTGCTGCTTCTTTGCCTCTTGTCGACTCTTGGCTCTGGGATTAGATCATCCCCTTAGCCAATACTACCCCTCGCTACAGCTGAAACACTTTAGGAAATTGTTAGCAAACCACGCCCTAGAATTCCAGCTTAGTCTCAGTGCTCTGCCTCTATGTGTGTTCTTCAACTGACCCCAAGCCTTTCCTTTATACTTTTCTCGTTGGTAAACCAAAAATCGTGATCTAATCTTGATTCGATGGTTAAGATTAAAAGAAAGCTTGATCCGTGTGACGTAAGTCATTTCCATCACATGTTTAAATTAATTACCTTTAATTTTTTAATTTTCCCAATTTAGACTTAGGGTCCTTAATTAAAAATATTAATTAATTAATTTTCTCTTAAACCGGATAGAATTTCTCAAATCCCTTTCTAGGTCTTGGAGGTCTCATGTACTCTAGTCTCTCCACAAAGTTTGGGAGCTAGAGCACATTCGAAGCTACCCCAACACTCAAAAAATCTCAACACTCTGTCTTAGCAAGGAAAGTTCTCTAGCACAACACTACTTCACCTCGAAGCTTTGTACTGATTTCTGGTGTGGGTCTCTGCGCTGATGCTTGGCCTACTACCCTTCATCACTGCGCTACTGCTACTATCCCGTACTGCTGCCCATGACGCTGCCACCGCCACTGCCACGTCTATACTTCAACTCCTTCTCAATCTGTTGCATCGTGCTGCCAACTGCTGCATTGCAACTCAGTTGCTGAGAGAAACAACTGAAAACTCCTACCCAATCTTTGACAGACAAGTCAGTTGGGTTGCATCCACATCACTGAAGCTCCACATGCCACTGCTCTGCGCTGTCATCTGGAGACTGCTGCACAACTACAACAATGCATAAGCAGACTTCCTCTGCGCTGCTGAAGTCACATCAACTGCTGCGTTGAAAGCCCCTACATTGCTGTTGCAATGCGTTGTCCTCCTGAAGCCTCTACGCTGCTGCAGCTTTGCTCTACGTAAGCCAGCCTGCATTGCGTTGCTGAAGTCATATCAACTCCCTCTACGCTGCGTTGCCACGCTACTGCTGCATCTGCATTGCGCTGCTCCTTTTCAGCATTCAGCTCTGCCTATGCTCCATCTGTGACTCTCAACACCCACTACTCCGCTTGTCCCACTACTGTCTTAAGGCTCCTGTAGCACGGATGTGATCCAAGAGTTGGGCTACTCAAGGATCCCGCCGCCACTCTGTAGCTGCTCTTCAGATCCATGTCACCCCACTTTCGTGCTTCATGAGCGCTCATGGCTACGTCATCTTCGGAGCCATCATCTGCCACAACAGCCTTGGAGGTTGAAGCTTCCTTGTCCTTCTTCTTCTGAGGACAATTTCTGGCGAAATGTCTTCGTTCACCGCAATGGAAACACTTGATCTTTGACAGATCTTGCTTCTTCCTCCCTTGCTACCTCTTTTATGTCAAGACTGCATCTTCTTCCTCTTCCTTCTTCACTTTACTTGATCCGTTGCTGCACTGTCTCTTGGTGAACCGACGAAGTTCTTCTTGACGAAGGATTGCCCACATACTGTCCCAGTTGGGAAGGTCCGCTCTTCCCAAGATACTCTGTGAACGCATTGAGTGCAGTCCACACTATCACATCATCCTCCACTTTCACTCCCATGGTAGTCAACTGATCCCTGATTGCCTGTAATCTGAAAAGGAAGGGCTTGATTTCTTCTCCCTTGGCCATCATGAATAACCTCATCTGATTCTCCAGAAGCATTCTCCTTTGGACGGATCTTCCTTCATATAGTGAGGTCAAATCCACCCACATATCATGAGTTGTTGTTGTCTCCGCTATGTGAGGCACTACATGATCTTTGACATTGTCCATGATGAAGCGCTTGGCGTGTGCCGCTGCTTCTTCATGCTTCTCCAGGAGCTTCACATCAGTTGGCATGGCTAGGACTTTCTCTACATGCTCCCTTAGACCGTATGCCTCCACGACTACCGGATTCTGGCCTTCCAGACTGCAAAGTTGGATAGGTCGTCCAATATATCCTGATCATGTAGTCCACACCTGGATCTCTGGGTTGATGGTTTGAAAGTAAGCCTGATGGTACCTAGAGAGGCTGAAAGCTTGAGTCCATCTTAGTCCCACCTGGATAGATTTCCTTGGTCAAGAATCTAGTACGTGGCATTGCGGCACCTAAATTGTTGAGAGACCAATGGATAGATTGCCCTGGTTAGGAATCTAGTCCATGCATTGCGGTGCCTAAACTTCTTCATAGATGATGTGTTGAGATCTTCCATGTACCTCTGTGATTATATGTAAATACGAATACCTCCATAGTTAAGAGGGAGTGTTGGAAAATGTAACTAGGTTTGGTCTTCATTATTGTACTTGAGTAAAAATGTAATTTATTTTTCAAAAGAAAAGCAAAAAGAATTGTATTGTTGACTTATTAAAGCATGGGTTTCATGCTTGGGTCAAATTTATAGGTCAAGCCACCATTGTAGGCTTTAGGTTATTGTCAAAGTCAGTTTGTGAAGACTCCTCCATCTAGTCTAATTCTCCTTGTTGTTGAAAGAATTCTCTTCAAGTCGACCTCAAAATAATACATTAGTAAGTCAGCCTACAGGATGTGAAAATTCCAAGATCTAAATCTGGAATCCCTACTACAACAAGCTGAACTACTTCTCCTACTTGTAAATCTGGTTTAACAAGTTATTATAAGATTACTTCTTAAAATATTGAAGTAGTTACTGAAGCAACCTTCACCCATTAAAATACTTATGTGAAATCAGATACTGACCAAGAAAAATAATGCAAACACAAGACACCGTTATTTTTGGACAAATATCCTTGGAAAAACCCATTGCGGGAAAATCGGTGCAACAAATCTGAGGGTTTTATTATTAAGCAATAGTTATTCTGGATAGAACTCTGAATATCTTATGGATGATTTAGTTACAGAGAAATACTGACAGAGAAAGAAATCGATGTGTAAAGCTCACTCTACAAGTCCTGGCAGATCCGGTAGCTGAAATGACGAAATCCCAACTCCCTCTGTGCTCCCTCTGCGTAGTAGCTGCATAGGCCTGCGTGCGGTCAGATCTGGAAATGTATCACCCCTTCTGCGTAATTTTTTAGCCCTTCCGGAAAATCGATCCAGTCCTTCCCGACTCAGATCTGAATTTCCCCAGCTGAAATCGAACTTTTTACTGAAGAACTATGCTGCCTCTGCGTGGGGCCTACGTGGCCCTGCGTCATCCCCTTCTAGGTGTTGCATCATTCACTCTAGGCTTTGCACTGCCTCGTCCTTGCCTTTCTCTGCCTTCTTTGTTGTTGATCCTTGGCTTAATGAAAATCCTCTTGCCAAAACTATCTCTGCCCCTCAACTGCAATCAAGAATCACTTAGATCTGATTTTCTTCCGAGCACTGCTCTATCAAAAAAATTCAATCTCTAGATCCTCTCGGTGTTTTTTTACAAATGACCCTCAAGTCTTCCTTTATAGCCTTCTCATTGACAAATCAACGACCGAGATTAGATCTCCAATCAATGACTAAGATTATATTAGACTTGATCTGCTTTATCTAGAAGATTCACCAACAATTTACATTAACACTGATTAATTATTTTAATTTCCTAAGTTAGACTTAGTGTCCTCATTGAAAATAATTATTTTTTCTTATGAAACCATTTATGGGTGGAAATTCCCAAAACGATTTCTGGGTTATTTGTAATGCATGCGTGTAAGCCTCTCCACAAAGTTTGAGACTTAGAACACATCCGATGCTACCAAAAATCAACACTCCCTCTTAGCGAGGAATGTTCTCTAACAGATATGTCCTGCTGCACACTGGTTTGACTCTGAAGCATCTCCCTCAGCATTGATGATGCCTGAATTGCTGCCCATCAATCACTGTGCTGCTGCTGCACTGTACTGCTGCTGACCCTGCCAGGATCAACATTGCATCCGTACTACAACTCCCTCTCAAATACTGCATCTGCTGCTAGCACTGCCACTGCTAACACTGCACTGCAACTCAGCTGTTGGGAGAAGCAACTGAAAAAAGTCCTAAAATCTGAACAAGTGTTCAGGATGCATCTCGGTGCTGGAAACACTGAATGTCGATAGCTTACTGCGTTGTCCCTCTGATGCACTGCGTTGACGTTACTTTGCACTGCACTGCCACTGCTCTGCACTGCGCTGCGCTGCCGCAACTTTGCTCTACGCTGCTCAGAGGTTGGCATTGCTATTCACTGCAACTGTCGTCTCTGCACTCCACTGCACCGACTGAAAACTCCTCCAGCCTGCTACCACTGATTATGGGCACCCGTAGCAAGGTTGTGATTCGAGAGGTGGACTCCTCTGGATCCTGCCCAACTGCAGTTTTGTTGAACTACAGCGCAATGTCGCCCCATCTCCCTCCTAGAGATGCGTGAGCACTCATGGCATACTCATCTTCATCAATCTTCACGGTTGCAGCCTTCAGATCATCCTTCTCGTCTTTGTCCTTATGCGTCAAAGGACACTAGGAAGCGTAGTGACCAAGTTCACCACACTTGAAGCATTTGATCTTCGAGACGTCTTTCTTATGTCTCCACTGCTCCTGTCGCCCTTTGGATGCAAGGGCTACATCTTCCTCCTCCTGCTTCACCTTCAATCCACTACTACTACTGCCATCATATTTGTACCTGACCAAGTTTCTCCTTAGCTCTTCTTTCTGAAGAGCATCCCACATCTCCACCCAGCCTGGCAAGGTTTCTTTGCCCAGGATGCTCTGGACAAATACTTGCCAATCATTAGTGACTGCATTCAATGCCAATCTCACCATTTCTGCAGGAGAAGGGGTAGACCCTACTGCTGCAAGTTGGTCATGAATCTCCTGAGGTCTCGACAGGAACAGATCAATGTGTGGAAATTTCTAAATCTTTACACTTTATGTAGAAATTATTTACTGTTAATCTGGTTATGCTCCTCCTACTTAGACAAGTTATTAACTGAATACATTCAAGTTAAAATCAAAGCAAAACACATAACATATCTCCACCAATCTAGATCTAGAACAAGTTCATGCACACATAGACAAAGTGACACAGTTATTTCTGGACAAACAGTCCCCGGAAAAATCCAATGCGGGAAAACCAGTCTTCTGGCTGCTGGAGGGTTTTATTATTAAGAATTTTCTGAATACAAGAAGCCTGGGTTCCAGATCTGGAAAACCTGATAGAGAAATATTCGATCTATAGCTCACTGGCTGTTCTAGGGCCAAAATAATGACTGATCCACACCCTCAAACGAGATTTACAGAACTCAGCCAAAATTAGGGCCTAGAAACCCCAGCGCTGCCCCAAAAGCCTCTGCGTTGGTCTTTGAAGCCCCTCTGAACCTCAGCCCTGCTCCAGAAAGGTCTGCATTATCCCAGACTGGGTGACGCAGGCCTTACGCTGCCCCTTAGGGTCTCTGCGTAACCCTTGAGGGTTTCCTGCAACAATTACGCTGTCCCTGAGGGACTGCGCAGCACCTGCATAGCACAAATTGTTGCCCTCCTACTTTTCCGCGCTGCCTCTCTAAGCTGATCTCTGCCTCTTGCTGATTCTAGGCCCTGGGATCAGATCATCCCCTTGGCCTAAATTCCCCTCTCTGCAGCTGAAACACTTCTGAGATTTCTTAGCAAACCTGCCTTAGAATCTCAGCTTAGCTTCAGTGCTCTTCCTCTGTGTCTTTACAAATGACCCCAAGTCTTTCCTTTATACTTTTCTCGTTGGGAAACCAACGACCATGAGCAAATCTTGAATCAATGGCTAAGGTTAAAATAAAGCTTGATCTGTGTGACTTAAGACAATTTCATCACATGTTTAATTAAATTCACTTTAATTATTTAAGTTCCCTAAGTTTTAACTTAGGAAATACATTAAAATAATTAATTAATTTAAATCTCCTAAACTAGATGAAATTTCCTAGATCAATTTCTGGGTCTTGTAGATCAAGTGTACTCTAGTCCCTCCATAAAGTTTGGGAGCTAAAGCACAACTGATGCTACCCCAAATACACAAAATCTCAACACAATGCACTCCCCTTTCTGCATCTATGCCATCCTCAGTTGCTGCTCAAGGTACATCTTCTGTTGCTCGAAAGATCCCTCATATATTGTGGCCAAAGCTTCCCACATCTGCTTGGCGATATCTTTGCCAGCTATATGGGACACAACATGATCCTTGTTGATTTTTTTAGCATCAGAAAGTGTTCCAAGGCTCAAATTTTGGAAGAAGGCTTGGACATCAGTATTCCAAAGAACCCAGAAACTGTTTGTGGAAATTCCACTTTGTTTGTGTTCTATTAAAATAATTAATTATTTTAATGTAGACCCTAAGTCTAAACTTAGGGAAATTAAATAATTAATGGGTATTAATAAAACAGTATGTGAATCTTCTAGAGAATGAAGATCAAGTCAAGTTTTAATCTTGGCCATTGATTAGACTTCTAATCTAGGCCGTTGATTCGTCAATAGGAAGATTATAAAAGAAGGCTTGAGGGTCATTTGGAAAGCAAGCTGGGCATACACTCAGTAACCTGAAGGAAGTCGATTATGAAGGAATGGAGTTCGATTTCAGAGGGAGAGTTGCAGGGCAGAGTTGCAGAGGCAGAAGAAGGAGAGGGAGTCAGCAGTGACAGAGAAGGAAGAGAGAGGGATGTAGAGGACCACAAAAGGCAGCGCAATGTGCCCACGCAGAGTGACGCAGTCCAGTGCAGGAACTGCGCAGAGAAGCACAAAGAGTGATGCAGAGGGAGATAGTGGGTCTTCCGAGTGTTAGGAATTCTCCTAAAGGAATTGGAAAATCTATCTCAGGTGTTTTCTAAAGAAATCTGCTAGTCTATTTCTTGTAAAGAATTCATTGCTGAAGAATAATAATATAAACCCTCATCTGCTGCACTGGTTTTCCCGCATTGGGTTTTTTAGCGGAAAATTGTCCAAAAACAAGTGTGTACATGTGATTGTTTCTTATGCTTATATTTCTTACTGTTCCTTTCTCTGCATATACATAAGTGAATGCTACAGTAGTATTTATTTCAAAATTTACTGGAAAAATTATGTAAATAACTTATTGAAATAATAAGTAAGAGAAATAACTCTATCACTGTAGAAGGATTTTCTGGATTGAAATTTTCACATGGCATTAGAGTGAATGATGAGTAACAGGAGCAGAGAACCAACGATTGAACATAAAACAAATGTTGTTGCAGCAGCTAGGAAGGGTTCACACAGTTCTCTAGAGAAAAAGGGAAGCATGGAAGAACAGATGGATCACAATGTTTCTGTTCTGGCATCCAGGTTGGAAGAAGAATTTTCTTGTGTGTCAAGTAATGCTTCTCCTGAGATCCGGAACATTGACAGTGGGGCTTCTTCTCACATGACGAGAGTGCAAGAATGTTTCTCAAACTACCAAGAAGAGCAAATGAACTTTAAAATCACCGTGGGCAATAAGGAAAAATGTACCACTATTGGAAGAGGTACCATAGTATTTCAAACGGAAGCTCATAATAAGCTTCGAGCCACTAATGTACTGCATGTGCCTAGTTTGGGGATGAACCTACTCTCGATGTCGCAACTTCGAAACAAAGGTTATGACGTTTACTTCATTGGCAATAGAGTATATGTCAAACACCCAAGTTGGAAGAAGAAAGCACAAATCGGAGTCAGGAGCAATAAACTCTACAAGTTACAGGTCGAATCCCCAATGGCACTAATATGCAGCACTGATGAGAAGTACTTGAATGAGCTATGGCACAAGAGAATGGGGCACTTGTATCATGGGGCGTTAAGGATTCTCAAGAAGACTGCCACAAGAGTTCCAGAACTGAGCACCAAGTGAGACGATGTCTGCAGAGGGTGCATATTAGGAAAGTATGCTATGGCAACATACCATAGAAGCAACAATAGGGATAAGAGTGTGTTGAGCCTAATACACTCAGACATCTGCGGGCCAATGTCCACTAGAGCTCTTAGTGGCGTCGAATATTTCGTCACCTTCATTGATGACCATTTCAAGAATACGTTGATCTACTTTCTGAAGACCAAGGATGAATTCTTTGGTCGATTCAAGGAGTTTAAATCTCTGTTAGAGAATTTGACAGGAAAGTGGATCAAGACATTGCGCTCAGACAATGGTGGAGAATACACTGATAAAAACTTCACAGAGTTCTGTGCAAGGGAAGGGATTGCTCCATCTAATCTTGAGCATAATGGTATTGTAGAGCGGAGAACAGAGCTATTGTCGAAGCTGCAAGGGAAATGTTGTACGATCAAGACATGCCCAAATTCCTGTGGGCTGAATCTTGTAATACAGTTGTTTACGTACAGAACAAGATTCCTCATAATGCATTGGGTAAGATCACTCCAGAAAGTGTCTTCACTGGTAGCAAGCCTGAAGTGAGCCACTTTAGGATCTTTGGCAGTGTGGCATATTGTCATGTGCCTGAAGAGAAGAGGAAGAAGCTGGATAAGATTGCAGAAAAGGGATATCTGGTGGGATATAGGGAGAACGTAAAGGCTTACCGTATATACATTCCTGAGAGCAGGAAGATTGTGGTACGACGAGACGTGAAATTAATGGAGGAGAGGGCCTTAGGAAATCCCGGGAGATGCGTTTTGCTACGCAATCTGAGATGGATTCGCTGGTCTAGCGACAACGACCGGCGGAGGGTAATAGGAGTGCCTCTCCAAGACACGGGGATCCAAGGGATACATCTCCCGAGGACTTGCAAGAAGGAGAGCGGGTAATAGGAGTGCCTCTCCAAGACATGGGGATCCAAGGGATACATCTCCCGAGGACTTGCAGGAAGGAGAGAAGGTGGATCCACCCACTACCAGTGGTAAGAAAAGCAGGGAATTGCGATAGATTCTAAGGGATGCAGAAGAGTTTGTTAGAGCCCCCCAAAATGTGAAGAGGCAGCACATACAACCTAAAAGGTACCAAGCTTTGGTAGCACAGGTTGGAGAGCCATCTATTTTTCGGGAGGCAGCTCAGCACCAAGTTTGGGTTGATGCAATGGTGGAGGAGTTCAACTCCATCATGACGAATGATGTCTGGGAAGTGGTTCCCAGGCCTCAGGACAGATGAGTTGTAGGTTCGAGATGGATCTACAAGATCAAATATGCTGCGAATGGCAGCATCAAGAAATTTAAGGCCAAGTTTGTGGCTAAGGGGTATGCTCAGAAGGAAGGGATAGATTATGAAGAGACCTTTGCCCCTGTAGCTCGATATACTTCTATTAGATCCATGATATCCCTTGCTGTGCAGATGGGACGAGAGATTCACCAAATGGGCGTCAAGACTGTGTTCCTGAATGGGGTGATAGAGGAAGAAGTATATATTGAACAACCAGAGGGCTTTGAGATGCATGAACAGAAAACTCATGTTTGCAGGCTCAAGAGGGCCTTGTATGGACTGAAGCAAGCCCTGAGAGCTTGATACTGTCAAATTGACAGCTACTTGCAGAAAATGGGATTTGTCAAGAGTGACGCAGATCCCAATCTCTACTATCTGAGGGTAGGGGATGAGCCTCTTATACTGGTGCTATATGTAGATGATCTATTCCTAACAGGATCATCTAAGCTCATCAAGGACTGTAAGGAGAATTTAGCTGCAGAGTTTGACATGAAGGATCTAGGGCTGATGCATTACTTTCAGGGGTTGGAAGTTTGGCAACAGAAGGGTGAGATCTTCCTTGGACAAGGAAGATATACTATAGAAGTTCTGAAAAGGTTTCAGATGGAAGACTGTAGACCCATAGCTACTCCAATGATTACCAACTGGAAGAAAATTGACATGTCTGAAGATGATGAGGCTCATCCTGCTTTATATAGGCAACGCATAGGTTCTTTGATGTATTTTGTAAACACTAGACTAGACATCTGTTATGCTGTCAATACCCTTAGTCAGTTCATAGAGGAACCTAGGAGGACTCATTGGGCAGTGGCCAAACATGTTCTCAGATATTTACAGGGAACAATCAATCTTGGACTGAAATACACTAGAGGCAATGACATCAGGTTGAGTGGGTTCACTGACGCAGATTAGGCTGGGAGCCTAGTAGATCAGAAAAGTACCAGCGGGTAGTGTTTCAGTGTTGGATCGGGGATGGCCTCTTGTTGCAGCAGAAAACAGAAATCCATGGCCCTGAGCTCCGCAGAAGCTGAATATATGGCAGCTAGCACGGCTTTGTGTGAGGCTATATGGCTTCGGAAATTGCTTGTGAACTTACTCAAGGAGAAGATGGAGGCAACCAACATTCTTAATCAGAGTTGCATCAAGCTCTCTAAGAATCCTGTGTTTCATGATCAGTCGAAGCACATTGACATCAGGTGTCATTTCATTAGAGATTGTGTCCAAAGGGGAGTTGTACAATTGTAGTACACTCCTATAGGAGAACAAGTGGCAGATATCCTCACGAAAGCTCTAGGAAATAACAAGTTTGTCTATTTCAGAGAAAAGATGGGGATAATCAAGAATCCATTTCAGTAGCAGGGATGGATAGGTTCAAGATTCAGAGGGAGTTGTAATGTAGATGAGGTAGTGATAGTGATAGGGTCATGGGAAGCAGTACAAAAGGCAGTAACGCAGCAGGCATTTTGCTAAAACACTTTCCTCGCTAAGAGGGAGTGTTGATTTATGTAGCATTAGAAAGTGTTCCAAGTCTCAAATTTTGTAAGAAGGCTTGGACATCAGTATTCCAAAGAACCCAAAAACCGTTTGTGGAAATTCCACTCGGTTTGTGTTTTATTAAAATAATTAATTATTTTAATGTAGACCCTAAGTCTAAACTTAGGGAAGTTAAATAATTAATGGGTATTAATAAAACAGAGTGTGAATCTTTTAGAGAATGAAGACCAAGTCAAGTTTATACTTGGCCATTGATTAGACTTCTAATCTGGGCCGTTGATTCGTCAATAAAAAGATTATAAAAGAAGGCTTGAGAGTCATTTGGAAAGCAAGTCGGGCATACACTCAGTAACCTGAAGGAAGTCGATTATGAAGGAATAGAATTCGATTTCAGAGGGAGAGTTGTAGGGCAGAGTTGTAGAGGCAGAAGAAGGAAAGGGAGTCAGCAGTGACAGAGAAGGAAGAGAGAGGGATGCAGAGGACTACAGAAGACAGCACAGAGCAGCAACACAGTGTTCCCACGCAGAGTGACGCAGAGGGAGATAGTGGGTCTTCCGGGTGTCAGGAATTCTCAAGAAGTAACCGAAGAATCTATCTCAGGTGTTTTCTAAAGAAATTTGCCAGTCTATTTCTTGTAAAGAATTCATTGCTGAAGAATAATAATATAAACCCTCATCTGTTGCACCATTTTTTCCGGGGACAATTGTCCAAAAGAAAGTGTGTACATGTGATTGTTTCTTATGCTTATATTTCTTACTGTTCCTTTCTCTGCATATACATAAGTTGATGTTGCAGTAGTATTTATTTCGAAATTTACTGGAAGAATTATGCAAATAACTTATTGAAATAATAAGTAGGAGAAATAAATCTATCACTGCAGAAAGATTTTCTGGATTGAAATTTTCACAATCCTTGACTCCATCAAGGATTAGCCTTTTTTCCTTCGCCATATCAGCCTTGTACAACTTCAACTGATCCAGATCTGTAGGGACAACTACCGTGTTCTGCACGAAGAGCTGGAGATCGAATTCATCTAGAAGACAAGTGATCCTTGCCTTTCAGATCACGTAGTTGGAGGCTCCCTCCAACCGGTCGTGATCTCGAAGCCCGTAAGCTTTCATGGTTGTCAAATATATCAAATTTGCTCCTCTTCTTCCCCCTCGGCGCAACACTGGACATGCTTACGTACTCCTTGTGGAGCTCGTAGATTTGCTGCTTAGATCTTGGAAAACTGAAATTCCCCGGCAAGGAATTTCCCGAGAGAGAAAATTCCCTCACTGTGTTGCTTCTTCTTCTTCTGACACTTTCTTCCTGGCAAAATCAAGATCTTCTTGTAGAAATTACGTCCCAGCAGCTTTTCGCTAAGGCTCTGTGCTGCTCCCTCTACCTTGGTAAAATTCCGATCTAGAAGTCTTACCTCTCTATCGACTCACTCAGAGAGTGATCTTCTCGGAAATTTCAGCCCTCCTGGCCTGGACAGCGCAATCCGTCTAGGGATTTGAATTGTTGCTTTCTATGGCTCTTTAGCCTCCGACTCAGTGTTGGATCTGCTCTTCCTGTTTCACAATACACCCTCTGATACCATGTGAAAGTTCCAAGATGTAGATCTAGAATCCTTACTGCAACAAGCTGAACTACTTCTCCTACTTGTAAATTTGGTTTAACAAGTTGTTATAAGGTTACTTCTTAAAATATTGAAGCGGTTACTGAAGCAGCCTTCACCCATTAAAATGCATATGTGAAATCAGATACTAAGCGAGAAAAATAATGCAAACACAGGACACTGTTATTTTTGGACAAACGTCCCCGAAAAACCCAATCTTGGAAAACTGGTGCAGCAGATCTGAGGGTTTTATTATTAAGCAACAGTTATTCTGAATACAACTCTGAATATCTTGCGAACGATTCAGTTACAGAGAAATATTGACAAAGAAAGAAATCAATGAGTAAAGCTCACTCTGCAAGTTTTCGCTAATTCGGTAGCTGAAATGACGAAACCCCAACTCCCTCTGTGCAGTAGCTGCGTAGGCCTGCGTGGGGTTAGATCTAGAACTGCATCACCCTTCTGCGTAATCTTTTAGCCCTTCTAGAAAATCGATCCAGTCCTTCCCGGCTCAGATTTGGATTTCCCTAGCTGAAATCGTACTTTCTGTTGAAGAATTGCGGTGCCTCTGTGTGTGGCCTGCGTGGCCTTGCGTCACCCCTTCTGGGTGCTGCGTCACTCACTCTGGGCTTGCTGCCTCCTCCTCGTCTTTCTCTGCGTTCTCTACTGTTGATCTTTGGCTGGAGAAAATCCTCCTGCCAAAACTGCCTCTGCTTCTCAACTGTAATCAAGAATCACTTAGATCTGATTTTCTTCTGAGCACTGCTCCGTCAGAAAAATTCGATCTCTGGATTAGATCTCCAATCAACGACTAAGATTCTATTAGACTTGATCTTCTTTATCTAGGAGATTCACCCACAGTTTACATTAATACTGATTAATTATTTTAATTTCCTAAGTTAGACTTATGGTCCTCATTAAAAATAATTAAATTTTTTATAAAACTGTTTTTGGGTGGAAATTCCCAAAACGATTTATTGGTTATTTGTAATGCATGTGTCTAAGCCTCTCTGCAAAGTTTGAGACTTAGAGCACATTCGATGCTACCAAAAATCAACACAAGACACATCTCTTCAAGGTTTCATGTCGACTCATTACAAGAGGGAAACTACTATAAATAGGAGTGCACCCATCGACCGAAATCACAGAACAAAAGCTCACATTTCAGAAGATGATTCGGTGATCTCAGTGAGATACGTTCGGACAACAATTAAGAGAAGATGATTTTCGGTGATGCAACAGAAGCTCAGATTTCACAAGAAGATTGCGGTGATCTCATAGATGATGTTTCGGTGGCATTATAGGGAAGACCTGTGATGATTTCGGTGTTTCCACAGTTCGGTCCCACTACAGTGATGAAGTTTCGTTGACACCACAGTAAGAAGGTTTCACAGTAGGAAGATCTCAGTGGTACCGCAGTAATGAAGTTTCGGTGTAGCAAGTATTCAGTGCTAACACAATGATATGAACCTCGATATGCAAACATAGTGAAAGGATGATGACTTGATGGAGGTAGTCTTGAGTCTAATTTGTAAGGGTCTTGGTCGTCTCTTCTTGAATCTACTGAAGGAAGAATTTTGAATGGGTTTTCCCCTAGAGTGGGGTTTTTCCCTGGCAGCGTGCTTACATCTTGTGTACTCTTTTATTTGTTGCTTGGCATTAGTCTTGATGATAAGAAAAGATAAATTGAAAGAACTAATAATAATGAAAACATCACAAGATAATATCATTAATAAGGGAAATCATTTAACTGCCACTCCTTGGATTTCCTAATAGGTTTCTCCTTGTGAACTTCACTTACCTAATAGACTCTCTTCTTGACTTGATCGAACTTCCTTGCTTGTAATTGTGTGATCGTCAAATGAGGTCGAGTGCTTCTTACTTATTGGTTTCTTCAAAGCCCTAATAGGTCGACTTGTCACTATGTAGGCCGACTTGTCTTCGAGGGTGTCTTTGACTCAATTTTGATTTGAATAAATTTCTTTGACTTGATACATGATGCCAAAATGGGTCTTATACATATTACAATGACTTGGTTGACTTCTTTGACTCATTAACAAAACCTAGAAGCACTCAATGGGTGCTTGACCTACAAATAAAATAATCTTGAGCATGAAACCCATACTACAAAATAATAATAAAAATTCTTTTTCTCTTTTCATCTAGTACTTAAAATTATGATTACATTAGACATTATGACCACCTAACCTAGTTACACATTTCAACGCTCCCTCTTAAATAGGGAGGTATTCATAATCCATACAAGGTACTTGGACGTTCACATACTGAAGAATTCTCATAAGAAGAGTCAGATTGGTAAGCCATCTCATAAGCTATTATTTCAGCTCATCTCATTCCATCTCATCATACCAACCAACATTGTCATAGAGCAAGGAATTAACTAACAACTCTATCTCTCCACAAGAATAAAGCACAATACTAGGGAGACAATTGTGAAAATTTGGTTACCCGAATCCTATTGCAGGCACTGATGTAAATTCTTCTATTTGTTAATTTACTCAACAATTTATCTGTTGTTTCCTATGACAAATATCGAATTAAATGTTGAGATTTTGTGTAGTGGGGGTAGCATCGGATGTGCTCTAGCTCCCAAAATTTGTGGAGGGACTAGAGTACACATGATCTACAAGTCCCAGAAAGGGATTTGGGAAATTTCATCTCGTTTGGGAGATATTTAATTAATTAATTATTTTAATTTATTTCCTAAGTCCAAACTTAGGAAAATTAAATAATTAAAGTTAATTAAATTAAACATGTGATGAAATTGCCTTAAGTCACACGAATCAAGCTTTCTTTTAATCTTGGCCATTGATTCAAAATATGATCATGGCCGTTGGTTTCCCAACGAGAAAAGTATAAAGGAAAGGCTTGGGGTCATTTGTAAAGACACACAGAGGTAGAGCACTGAAGCTAAACTGAGATTCTAGGGCAGGGTTTGCTAAGAATTCTCAGAAGTGTTTCAGCTACAGAGAGGGAAGTTTAGACAAAGGGGATGGTCTGATCCTAGTGTCTAGAATGAGCAAGAGATAGAGAGCAGCTTCCAGAGGCAGTGCAAAGAAGCAGGAGCAGCAGCAGTAGAGAGGGCAACAGTTGCGTAGCGCAGAGGTAGCTTCAGCTATGCAGGTGCTGTGCAGTCACTCCCAAGGCAGCGTTAGGCAACTAGAGACCCTCAGGGGCAGCGTAGGGACTGTGTCACCCAGTCTAGGGTTACACAACCCTTTCCAGGCCAACACAAATGGATGCAGAGGCTGATGCAGGGGCTTCAGGGGCAGCACTGGGGTTTCTAGGGCCTAGATTTGGCTAAGTCTTTTAAATCTCGTTTGAGGGTGTGGATTAGTCAATATTTTGGCTTCAGAATAGCCAGTGAGTTGCAGATCTATATTTTCTCTGTTGGGTTTTCTAGATCTGGAACCCAGATTTGGTGTATTCAGAAATGCTCTTAATAATAAAACCCTCTAGTAGCCAGAGACCGGTTTTCCCGCATTGGGTATTTCCGGGGACTATTGTCCAGAAAATCACTCTGTCACTTTGTCTATGTGTGCATGTATACATTTTCTAGATCTAAATTGGTGAAAGTTTGTTATGTGTTTTGCTTTGATATTAATCTGAATTTTCAGCGTAATAACTTAATTAAGTAGGAGGAGCATAACCAGATCTAACAGTAGATTTCTGCATAAAGTAACATTCAGAAATTTTCACATGATATCAGAGCAATTGTAGATCTAAGAGGGTCACCAGCAGAAGACTGAAGGATCTTACTGCAGAAAGCAGTAGGAAGTGCAGCAGCAACAACAGAATGGCAGATCTGAAGGGACAATGCAGTTTCAGAGAGAGCAGAGTTACGCAGAGGGCAGGGTGACGCAATCTTACGATGTCTCCCAACAGGCCCATGCACTTACTGTGCAAAGGCAGCGCAGATACAACGTTGGGATTTTCTGAAGCCAGCCAAGGTGACGCAAATCTGAAGTTGTCAGATCCATAAGTGCCTAAAGCAGAGCTGCAGAACTTGTGAAGGTGCTGGTGGGGTTAAATTTATGAAGTTTTCAAAATTTTAGCCTAAGCACTAGTGACAAAGAGCGGGAGGAGATCAACTTCTCAGAAAGTTTCTAGCCAAAGAAACTTGCAGATCGATTAGAGGATCGAAGAGAGCTGAATCATTGTTTGATTTTGCAGATTTCTAAGAAGGGAAATCAATTGTCAGAGGGAGCAGAAGGTACCTGTTTCACCAAGGACCTTAGATCCAGATCTCTAGCATAGAGAAAAGGAGCTCCAACAGATTTCTGAGCAGATGGCTCCTCATGGACTGCGTGATCAGGACCAAGGTTGCGGGGAAGCTTCAACCCCCCCCTGTTCCCGCTCTCGAAACGCACTCCATTAGGGAGCGTTTTGAGAGCGCTCGGAAACGCACTCCCGAAAACGCTTCCTGAGGGGAGCGTTTTCGAGAGCGCGCTTTCGAGCCTGTAAAAATGCTCCCTGCCTTTTCGGGAGCGTTTCATGGAGCGCTCGAGAGCGAACACTCCCTGAGCGCTTCCGACATTAAAAAAACGCTTCGGGAGCAATTTTTAAATGCCGGAAGCGGTCGGGGAGCGTTCGCTCCCGAACGCTCCCCGACAAAAGAAACGCTCCCAGTCGGCATGAAAAAAAATTCTTAAAAAATCGTTTTTTTTTAAGAGGGAGGGAGGAGGGTTGGGTAAATAAAAGACCACCTTCCCCCTCATTTTGTGTTATTATTTTAGTTGAGTGAGTGAAAGCAAGAGGAGAGAAGGAGAGCTTGGAGCAAGAGTTGGAGAGCTTGGAGAGAGCAAGGAGCAAGCTGCAAGAGAGCAAGAGGAGGATTGCAAGAAAGAAGTAGGTCTTCTAGTCTAGTTTTTTATTTTCTAGGATGAATTTTTAAGTTGTTCAAAACTGAAAACTTGATTTTTATTTTTTATTTTTTATTTATTTATTTATTTTTTTCTGAATGTTGTATTTTATTGTGTTGAAAACTTAAAAATTGAATTTTTTTTTTCCTATGTTGCATTTCCTATTCCCATTTGGCATTTCTCCTTTTTTTTTGCAGGCTAGAAACTTGAAACTTGAAACATCATGGCTATATGGCTAGGGATTTTCATCATGCTGGTTCCTTTCTTTGTAATAATGGTGTTGGAGAGTAGAAGGAGGAGGCAGATTAGAGAAGAGGAGGATGAAGAAGTGGGTTATGGTGAATTTGATGAAAATCCTAAAGAGGAGGAGGATTATGCTGAGGAGAAAGGGGGGAGTGGAGAACATGAGGCCACAGATACCCCAACTAGACAAGACCAAACTCAGACACCTTTGTGGAAATATGTTCAGAAGCAGGAAGGAGGGAAAGGTGGTGGAACCACTAAATTTCTTTGCCCCCATTGCAATAAAGAATACCATGGTTCATACACCCGTGCGAGAAGGCACCTTTGTGGGAAAATGCCAGGGGATGGAGACAAAAATCTAGGAATCAAAATTTGTGTTAGTGTGCTAGCAACATAGAGAGAGAAATATAGAAAGGAAGAGGAGGCTTCCCCTACAAAGATATAAAAGATCTAGGGGTTTCGTTGATTCTTATACACCATCAGGTGCATCACATCATGGACAAAGAAGTCCATCAACTTCCACCTATGGCAGTGGTTATGGAGGCAGTGGCACACCTGGATTAAGGCGTAGAACCATATCCGATTTCCTTGACGAAGGGTGTAGGAATGATGTGGATTCAAAAAATTTCTGGTTTCTATATGCATATGGGGTGCCATTCAATGTTCTTCGCTCACCTTATTGGCATGAAATGGTTTCTGCCATTAATGATGCCCCCAAAGGATACAGGAGCCCTAGGTATGACAAGGCCAGAACTGTGGGTCTTGATCATGAAAAAGCTAAAATAAACCATTATTTGGCTAGAATGACAAATTTGTGGAATGAGCATGGGGTGTCCAGTGTCTCTGATGGATGGACCAATGTAAAAGGAAATCCATTGATAAGTGTTTTGGCTATGTCGGTTAGTGGTGCAATCTTCCTGTCAGCATATGATTATTCAGACAAATTCAAGACCGGCATTGACATTGCAGAACCATTACTTGCAATAATTGAAAAGACTGGGCCATACAATGTCATACAAGTCATCACTAATAATGCTGCTAACTGTAAGGCAGCAGGAGCAATTATTGAGGATAAATACCCCAACATATTTTGGTATGGGTGTTTGGTTCACACAATGAACCTTTTGATGCATGATATCGTTAAAAAAAAACAACCTCAATTCAAATGGCTTGGTGATTTGTACAAGAGAGGTAAAAAAATGATAAAATTTATTACAAATCATAGCAATGCCCATGGGCTTTTCCGTACTCACTCCAAATTGGAGTTGTTGAAGATAGCAAAGACTAGATTTGCTAGCTATTACCTCACCTTCAGACGCCTTTTGAAAGTAAGAGAGTCATTGGCTGCAATGGTATCAAGCCCACACTGGCAGGTATTAAAGGACAGGGCAGCGACAATAGTTGACAGGCAAGGTTTTGAACATGTGGAGGAGACCGCCCTTGACCCTTTGTTTTGGGCACGTGTGAGGGAAATTTTGAACTTCACCAAGCCCATTTATTACATGATTCGGTTTGCAGATACAGATAAACCAGTGATTGGGGAGGTTTATGAGCAAATGGATAGCATGTTGGGCGAAATAAAAAATGTTGTTAAGGATAATGATCCCAACTTGTATGCAATGATTCACGATTGTGTGTGTGCATGGTGGAATAAACTCAATGTTCCACTACATGCCTTGGCATATATCCTTATGCCAAAATACTATTCTCCATCTTGGTTGGGCCAACCTGCACCTGGAGGTGGGGTTAGGATCAAACCTCTCACAGATTCAAAGGTACAACAGGGATACATGAAGGCATTAGACAAGTTGGTACTCGACAGAGAGGAGTGTGCTAGATTGCGCCTTGAATTAGGCAAATACTTCAGTTGCACTGCTAACTTTGGTTCTTTCCATGCAATGGAAGACAAAGACAGATTTGATGCTCTCACATGGTGGGAAGCATATGGCGGCATGGGACTTTTGCCAAAGTTGGCAAAAAAAGTTCTCTCACAGGTTGTGAATACTTTTTTTGTAGAGAGGTGTTGGAGCACCTACAACTTCATACATAATGTGAGAAGAAACAGGTTGAATGAAAACCGAGTTGAAAGCTTGGTTTATGTGCATTACAACTTGAGGTTGTTGAGCCATTACTGTGATTGGGCATATGAGGATCAATCATACAGAGTCTGGGACAACAACCCAGAGGATGATAATTTGGAGGACGACACGGTACATATGGAAGAATTGGAAGCAGAACTTTTTAGGGATGATGATGAAGCATCGGCAGCACCACCACACACAGGGCCAGTCCCACCATCCAGTAGCAGTGCGGGTGCCAGTGCCAGTGCCAGTGCTAGTGCCAGTCCTCGATATCCAACTATTGTTCCGTTGCAAATTCAGCCTCCACCTTCTAGTCATGGTCGTGGACGTGGTACTCCTGAGAGTACTAGAAGACCATCATTTCCTCGTGGCTCGCACAAATTAGACATTTCCCGTGGGCGTGGCAAGGGGCCAGCCAATAGATAAAATAGATTTGTTGTTTACTAGTCTTTTCTATTTTCTAGTAGATTTTATCTTTTATAACTGTTGACAGTTGACTGTTGAACAGTTGAAACTTGACTCTTTCATATATTTAATGACAATTTAAATTTGAAGTTTGAATTTGAAAGGTGAAACTTTGAAGTTGGCATTTATAAGTTTACAAGTCATTATGAATAATGAATATGATGCTTCATGAAAGTTATATGGTGATCAATGAATCAATGATGATAAAGTTTATATATCAATGATGATAAATTGTATATATTGAATTTTGAAATCAATGAATAAATGATGATAAATGATATATATTAATGATGATAAATGTTATATATTGAAATTTGAAATCAATGAATCAATGATGATAAATGTGATATATTGAATTTTGAAAGCTTGAAACCTTCAGATTGATGATTCGCGAGACTCAAGAGTCAATATGTTGTATGCTTCCAACTTGTGGGCGTGGTTGATGAAGATTATAACTTCTAGATGATTGATGTTATATGATTCAATCTATGTTTTTATGTTTTTTATGTCTAATTGATCATTCTACATGCTTTTGTTGACATATATGCATCAATATATATATATATATATATATATATATATATATATATATAAACGCTCCCCGAAACGCTCCAGACCAGGAGCTTTTGAAAATGGCGCTCTCGCTCCCGCTCCCAAGCAACCATGATCAGCACATATTGGATGGCCTATCCAACTTTTCAGTTTGGAAGGCTAGAATCCTGATAGTCCTAGAGGCATATCGTCTAAGAGACCATGCAGAACAAGTTCTGGCCACACTGACCGATGCAGATCTCCTGAGAAAGCATAATGAAGCTGTTGGACATGCCAAGTGGCTGATAATAGATGGAATTAAGGACCATATTGTCCCACATATAGCTGAGAAGAAAACAACTAATGAGATGTGGAAGGCCTTAACGTCCCTATATGAGGGAAAGTCTATCCAGAAGAAGATGCTTCTAGAGACTCAGATGCGGTCATTCATGATGACCAAGGGGGAAGACATGGAACATTTTCTCTTCAGATTACAGTCGATCAGAGACTAGTTGACTGCCACGGGTGCAAAGGTGGAGGATGATGTGATGGTCAAGACTGCTCTCAATGCAGTCACAGATGAGTGGGAAATCTTTTTCCAAAGTATCTTGCACAGAGCAGACCTCCCAGACTGGGACAACTTGTGGTAATCACGCGTCAAGAAGAACTCTGTAGAATCACCAAGAAGTAGTACAACACAGGATCGAGTAAGGTGAAGAAGGAAGATGAAAAAGATGTAGCCTTGGCATCAAAGAGGCAGCAGGGAAAGAAGAAGAAGGATCTATCGAATATCAAGTGCTTTTAGTGTGGTAAACTAGGACATTTCCCCAGCAATTGTCCTCGGAAGAAAAGGACAAGGAAGCTTCTTCTTCCAAGGCTGTTGTGGCGGATGATGGGTCAGAAGATGATGCAGCTATGAGTGCTCATGAACCACGAAAGTGGGGAGACATGGATCTGTAGAGAAACTACAGAGTGTGGGCAGGATCCTTGAGCAGCTCATCTCTTGGATCACATCTGAGCTACGTGAGCCTTAAGACAGTAGCGGGACAAGTAGAGCAGTGGGTGCATAGATCACAGATGAAGCAGAGGCAGATCTGAAGGTTGGAAGGAGTAGCGCAGTGTAGATGAAGCAACAACGTAGGGGCCAATGTGTCTTTAGCAATGCAGAGCAGAGCTGCAACAGCGTAGGGGCTTGAGGAGGACAGCGCAATGCAGTAGCAGCGTGAGAGATTTCAGCACCAGGGGTTGATGTGACTTCAACAGTGCAGAGGGAGTCTGCTTACGCAGTGCAGAGTTGTAGCCATGTATCATCCTCCAGATGACAGCACAGATCAACATCCGATGGAGCTGTAGTGATAAGGTTGCAGCCCAACTGACTTGTTTGTCAAAGATTGGGCAGGAGATTCAGTTGCTTCTCTCAGCAACTGAAGTTGCAGTGCAATAGTTAGCAATGGCAGTGCTACGGGCAGCATGGATGCAGCAGATTAAGAGGGAGTTGCAGTATAGATGTGGCAGTAGCGGTGACAACGTCATGGGCAACAATACAAAATGGCAGCAACAGTGCAGAGTTGAGTGGCAGCAGGCAAAGCATCAACAACACAGAAACTAGTGCCCAAAATCTTGTAATACATGGTGTGGTGTATTGCTAGAGCACACTTCGTGCTAAGAGGGAGTATTGAGATTTTGTGTAGTGGGGATAGCATTGAATGTGCTCTTGCTCCAAAAATTTGTGGAGGGACTAGAGTACACATGATCTACAAGACCCAGAAAGGGATTTGGGAAATTTCATCTCGTTTGGGAGATATTTAATTAATTAATTATTTTAATGTATTTCCTAAGTCTAAACTTAGGAAAATTAAATAATTAAAGTTAATTAAATTAAACATGTGATGAAATTGTCTTAAGTCACACGGATCAAGCTTTCTTTTAATCTTAGCCATTGATTCAAGATCTAATCATGGTCATTGGTTTCTCAATGAGAAAAGTATAAAGGAAAGGCTTGGGGTCATTTGTAAAGACACACAGAGGCAGAGCATTGAAGCTAGGTTGAGATTCTAGGGCAGGGTTTGCTAAGAATTCTCAGAAGTGTTTCAGCTGCAAAGAGAGGAGTTTAGACAAAGGGGATGGTCTGATCCCAGTGTCTAGAATGAGCAAGAGATAGAGAGCAGCTTCCAGAGGCAGTGCAGAGAAGTAGGAGCAGCAGCAGTAGAGAGGGCAGCAGTGGCGCAACGCAGAGGCAGCTTCAACTACGCAGGTGTTGCGCAGTCACTTCCAAGGCAGCGTTAGGCAGCTGGAGACCCTCAGGGGTTACGCAGAGACCCTCAGGGGCAGCGTAGAGACTGCATCATCCAGTCTGGGCTTACGCAGCCCTTTCTAGGCCAGCGCAAAGGGACACAGGGGCTTCAGGGGTAGTGTTGGGGTTTCTAGGGCCTAGATTTGGCTGAATCCTGTAAATCCCCTTTGAGGGTGTGGATCAATCAATATTTTGGCTTCATAACAACGGGTGAGTTGCAGATCTATATTTTCTCTGTCTGGTTTTCCACATTTGGAACCCAGATTTGTTGTATTAAAAAATACTCTTAATAATAAAACCCTCCAGCAGCCAGAGACCGATTTTCCCGCATTGGGTTTTTCCAGGGACTATTGTCCAGAAAACCACTGTGTCAATTTGTCTATGTGTGCATGTATTTTTTCTAGATCTGAATTGGTGAAAGTCTGTTATGTGTTTTGCTTCTATATTAATTTGAATTTTGAGCTTAATAACTTAATTAAGTAGGAGAAGCATAACTAGATCTAACAGTAGGTTTGTGCATAAGGTAACATTCAGAAATTTTCACATTAAATACACTGCAACCTTTACAAATAAATTGTGGAAGAAATAAAACACTGGAAGAAAATATATGCACACACACACAAAATTACATCGTTATTTTTAGACCAATGTCCCCGAAAAAACCCAATTCGGGAAAACCAGTGCAACAACTGAGGGTTTTATTATTATGCAGTAGTGAAACCTTAGTACAAACTATGGATGCCCAAACTGGCAATCCAAATAGAGAAAATATGGAAAAAATAACTAGTGAGGAAATTCCTCACTCCACAGACGAATCTGACATTGACCTCAGCTCGAAATTGAGTCGTCCCCAACTACCTTTGCGTAGTCTCTGTGTCCCTCTAGCTCGGAACTGCGTCACCCCACTGTCTCGTCAACTGCTGTCTGGGAAACTGATTCTCCCAACCTCTGGAACCTCTGCCCTGCTTCTAGCACTGAATCTCGCCTTCTCCCCAGCAAATTGGAATTTTCCTCTAGAGGGCACTGCGTTGCCTCACTTTGGCACTCTCTTCCTCTCTGCAAATGTACTTGTCGGATCTGGAAATCTTCTTCCGACTTCACTATATATGCCCCTCTCTCACTGCTTCGATCTCACTTAATCACTTCCGACAACACACCACTGCTACTCTGGAAATCGATTTCTCAACAAAATTGAATGCTCAACTGATTTGGCGTGTCTTCTCCAAGCCCCATCGACTTCTTCTTATAATCCTCAGTTGAGAATTCAACGACCACGATTAAATCTTAATCGATGGCTAGGATTAACTAGAAATCAATCCATGTACTTTTCTAGAACATTCTCACCATGACTTAATTAATTATGATTAATTAATCATATTCCCTAAGTTTAGACTTAGGAAATATTAAAAACTAACTAATAAATCTAATAAAGTCGTCTCTAGGTGGAATTTTGAGAAACCATTTCTAGGTTTTGGAGAATACATGTATTCTAGCCTCTCTACCAAATCTCGTGGCTAGTACACATTCGATGCTACAAAATCTAACACTCTCTCTTAGCGAGGAATATGTTCTAGTATACTGCTGCCACAATACACTATTTCTGCACCACCTCTTGTTACGTTGCTAATGTCTGGCTACTGCTACCCATCAACCACTACGCAACTCTGATATGAGTCGCAGCTGTGCTGCTACTGACCTTGCTGAATTGCTGCCAACACTGCATCTGCACTGCAACTCCCTCTCATCTGTTGTTGTTGCAACTGCAACATCTGCAACTAAGAAGTATCCGAAATATTGAACCAACTGTGTTCAGTATGATGCATTTGTCACCCGAGTCCTGACTGCTACTAGCATCTACGTTGTCACTGAAACCTCTGCGCTGCTGCTGACTTTGCACTGTGCCAACTATGCACCGCAATGCCCAATATCTGACCACTACTAGCCACTACATCTGTCACTCTAGCATCTGATTGCACCAACTACCACTGGTCCATCCTGCTACTACATACTATGGGCTCCCGTAGCAAGGTATTGATTCAAGAGGTGGACCTCCTCAAGAATTCTTCCCAACCTGTAGCACTCTGGGACTACAAAACCAAATCACCCCACCTCATTCCAAGAGGGATGTCTGCAATCATTGCGAAATTTGATCTACTCCTTCAGCTTGCTACAACAAATTTCTCCTTCAAAACTTTTCTCCAGTGCTCAGCCTCCTTTCTCCAATCTGCTCATGAAGAATGAATGAATGCAGTCTCTCTTTTCTTTTCCCCCTTTTTTTCCCCTAAATGACTTTTGGGCAACCCTAAGATCTAATGGCGTAAATTCATTTAGATCAAGAGATGAGAATAAATGTGCATTTAATTCTCGCTTTCTATTTTTTAACTCACCCATTAAATAAAGTACCCACATTGTACTTTATGTCTAAAGAACTTTTCACTTTATAATTTAACATTGACTTTACCACTTATAAAGTCACTTTCACTTTATAAAGTCACACTTAGGAAAAGAATTATGTTGGACACTTTTCCCTAGATAGGGACTAACCCATGGGAAACCACTTGTCCAAGGTACATTAAAAATCAACACTCCCTCTTACTGAGGAAAGTGTTTCTCACCACCCTCATCTTGTCCCTAAAATGGACATACTTGCCTCTTGGCAAGGACTTCATGAGAACATCGGCCACCTGCTCATTTGTCGATATATACTCTAGCTTCACTGCCCCCTTCTGAACATAGTCCCTGATGAAATGATATCTGATGTCGATGTGTTTTGACCTGTCATGAAACATTGGATTCTCCGGGAGTTTAATGCAACTCTGATCATTAGAGTGAATAACTGTCAGCCTCAACTCCTGATCAAATAGGCCATACAACAACTTGCGAAGCCAAATGGCCTCACAACTAGCCTGGCTAACGGTCATATACTTAGCCTTAGAAGAGCTCAAAGCAACTGACTTTTTCTTTCGACTGAACCATGACACAATTGCCTAACCCAATCCGAAGCAACACCTTGAAGTGCTTTTCCTATCAAAAGCACGCCCTACCCAATCTGAATCTGTGTTATAACTTGCCAACCTCACTCCATCTCCCTGCCTATAGTCCAGACCATAATTAATAGTCCCTTGCACGTAGCGAAGAATGTGCTTTGCAGCTACCCAGTGCACCCTCTTGGACTCAACCATGAACTGGCTAAGTGTGTTCACTGCAAAGCATATATCTGGCCTAGTGTTGACCAGATACATCAAGGACCCAATAAGATGCATATACAGTGTGGGATCCACCAAACTAGAATCTGAAGCATGAAGCTTCTTCCAATTGGTGATCATAGGTGTAGACATGCGTCTATAGTCTGCCATGTGAAATTTGCTCAACACATCCACAACATATTGTTGCCCCAGAAAGATATGCCCCTCCTCCTGCCACACCTCAAGCCCCAAAAAGTAATGCATCAGCCTAATGTCCTTCATCTCAAACTCCATAGCAAGATCCTCCTTGCAACCACTAATCAGTCTCTCTGCCCCAGTAATGAACAAGTCATCAACATATAGCACAAGAATGAGCAGATCATCCCCTACAACAATGTAGTATAGGTTTGGATCTGCATCATTCTTCGTGAAACCATCTGCTGCAAGTAAGTATCAATCCTCGAATACCAAGCTATCAGAGCTTGCTTAAGTCTGTAGACTCCTCACCTCAATCGACATACATGGGTCTCCCGCCCAGGTATCTCAAAACCCTTGACTGCTCAACATACACCTCCTCCTTGATAACTCTGTTCAGAAATGCGGTCTTCACATCCATCTGATGGATCTGCCAACCCATCTCTGCATCAATAGAAATAAGGGACTGGATAGAAGTGTACCGAGCTACGAGAGTGAAGGTCTCATCATAGTCAGCTCCCTCTATTTGTGAGAACCCTCTAGCCACAAACGTCGCCTTGAACTTCTCAATGCTGCCATTCGCAACATGCTTGACCTTGTAGAGCCACCTGGAAGTCACAACTGACTTGCCCTCAGGCTTGGGCACCACCTCCCAGACATTGTTCTTAATGATAGAGGCATACTTCTCCACCATAGCCTCTCTCCATACCTCCTGGCTGACAACCTCCTCATAGCTAGTAGGTTCAGATTAAACAATGCTGGTAGCCTTGGCTACATAACTGCAAAACCACTCATGTGGCACACTCTCCCCGTTCACCCTTTTCGGAGGACCAATGGACTCTGCTTCCTTCAAGGTTTCTTGAAGCCACTCGGGCCTCCTCTTCCCTGAAGAAGGTTCCCCATAGGGAACCTCATCCTCTGCCCCCCAATCTAGTAAACTTGAAGGTCTGCCAACCGACCCTCGTGTGATTGTACCAACACCTGTCCTTGAAGAACTTGTACCTGTGAAATTTTCAATCTGAAAAATCTACAATTGTAGTGATCGATTTATTTCTCCTACTTATTATTTCAATAAGTTATTTACAGAAATCTATTGGTAAATTTCGAAATAAATACCACTACAACATTCATAATTATATATGCAGAGAAGTAAACAATAAAGGACATAAGCATAAGAATGAATCACATGTACACAGTTGTTTTTGGACAATTGTCCCCGGAAAAACCCAATGCGGGAAAACCAGTGCAGCAGATGAGGGTTTTATTAAAATTCTTCAGCAAATGAATCTTTACAAGGAATATACTGGCATACAAAATCCACCAATGATCATACATATATATATATATATATATATATATATATACAACCTTTGGAAGTATTAGGGCCATTGGAAAATGAGACGATCATAAATTTGGCCAATTAAGGTACAATTTGAAAGAACCTCAGATCTACTTTAAACTTAGCTCAAGGATCACTTCTAGAAAATTTCTTTCAATCAACTCTATCTTCACAGTAATGTAAGCATTGTTAACATAACTTAGTGACTTTAAATAGGTTGACTAAATTAGGTGTGTATGAAAATGTGTATGTATATACCAGCGTCCTCAGCATTTAATATGATACCAACATTTATACAAGGCAGTCTCAAATCATGTCGAAATACTACAGGTGGTGTGTGTCCCTGGAACTTACACTTCAGTGATATGACAACTGAATACTTGTTATCGCCTAAGTCCCTCTGACACGGGGATTCGGGATTCGATGGATACGGGGATTCGAGAATCAGATTCGGGATACGGTGACCCCCGGAACAAGACACTTCCGGGATACGATACGTTATATATATATATATATATATATTAAAAATTAGATATTTTTTACACAAATTCATGCAAATTCATTGATTCAAACATAGATTTAAGATCTTAGATACTCATACATGATACATTGAAATTTGATACTTTGATACATCATACAATTGTCAAATTTTCTCAAAAAGACAAAATAGTAAGATACTGTAGTTTTCTCATTAAGTCATCAGAATCAAAATGTGTTACATAAGTAAACTGCCAATGGAAAATAGAAATAGAAAATGCAAAAAAACGATAGTCTACAAGACTACAAGCCTGAAGCCTCAATGTTGTGTAACCAGCTTCAAAAATAGAAGAAAAGAGATATTAACGCCTTAGAAATAAGCCACTTCGAGGGGGCAACCTCCAATACATTACATAAATGCACAATTCTTGGATGATACAATTTACAAAACCTCCTTTCTATATATAGGAGTCCATGGGGCCAGAATGTAATCCTAGTGGGCCACAATGTAATCCTAGCCGACCTAACAATAATAATTTAAGGGCACAATAATAACAAAATGGGGGTTACAAGGGTACAATAATAACAAAAAGGGGGTTACACTAACAACAATAAGGGACTATACTAGTAATATAGGGACCTAACATGCCCCTCTCCTTCAAAAAAGTGTTGTCCTGAACGCTTGAGTAGCTCTGGGTGCTTCTGTATAAAATTCTCATCCTCCCATGTAGAATCTTCAGTGGGTAAGTTCTTCCACTTGATGAGATACTCTGAAATTGATCGATTCTGTAGCTGTCGAGTTCTTGTTTCCATGACCGCTTCGGGTTCCAATATGATTTTTCCTTCCTCATCAAGTTCTGGCAATATTGTTTGAACTGGAAGATTTTCACCTATAACCTTCTTTAAGCATGAAACATGGAAAGCTGGATGTACTCGCGAAGAAGCAGGAAGCTCCAATTTGTATGCCATAGTACCAATATTTTGCAACACCTTGTAAGGACCATAGTACTTTGGCGATAATTTATTATCCTTCTTAGCTTGCTTGAGGGACATTTGTTTGTATGGTTGTAGCCATAAAAATACCCAATTTCCTACATCAAAACTTCTCTCGCTGCGATGTTGATCTGCCTGTTGTTTCATTCGATTTTGTGCCAAATTCAGGTTATCCTTTAAGAGTTGGAGAACTTCTTGCTGATGCTCGATGTGATCTTCCACTGCTTTAACCTTAGAATTTTCTCTTAAAGATGATGTGATGGATGGTGGATGATATCCATAAAGTGCCATAAATGGGGTCATTTTTGCTGCAGTATGGAAGGAAGTGTTATACCACCATTCAGCGAGAGGTAACCACTTGACCCATTGTGTTTGTTTATCAGATACAAAACAACGAAGATATCCTTCCAAACATTTATTTACTATCTCGGTTTGACCATCGGATTGAGGATGATAAGATGAGCTATGAGCTAATTGAGTACCCAAACAAGAAAATAACTCCGTCCAAAAATTTCCAGTAAAAATGGGATCTCTGTCGCTCATAATAACCCTTGGGCTTCCATGTAGCTTTTGAATTCTGTCCATAAATGTAGTAGCAACTGTACTTGCTTCAAATGGATGAGATAATGCACAAAAGTGTGCATACTTGGTAAGTCTATCAACTACCACCATGATGACACTCTTTCCTTCGGACTTAGGTAAACCTGTGATAAAATCCATTGAAATCTCCTCCCAACGTTGACTTGGAATGGATAAAGGTTGTGGAAGTCCTGGGGTCTTAATTGTTTCCACTTTATTCTGCTGGCAAACCAAACATTCCGCCACAAACTTTTGAATATCAGATTTAAGGCCATCCCAAAAAATTCTTTCTTCACCCTGTGGTAAGTTTTTAAAAATCCAGAGTGTCCTCCTAAAGGAGAAGTGTGCAATTCCAGAAGAATCTTTTGTTTTAGTTGGGAATTCTTACAAAGATATAAGCGATCTTTGTACCATAAGGAATCATTTTTCCAACTAAATGTATCGGATGTACTAGGATCTTGCTGCAACTTTTGAATGAGTGTCCATACATCTTTGTCCTTCTTCCATTCATCTCTTGCTTCGGTTATCCAATCTGGTTGGATAATAGAAATGGCACAAAGCAATGCTTCCACCTCTTCATTCTTTCTTGAGAGTGCATCTGCAACAACATTAAGCTTTCCTTTGTTGTAGATTATTTCAAAGTCATAACCCAACATCTTTGTGACCCATTTTTGCTGCTCTTCTGAAGATAGTCTTTGTTCCAAAAAGTGTTTAAGACTATCATGATCAATTTTTACCTTGAAGTGTCTTCCCATTAGGTAAGTTAGCCATTTCTTTAGTGCATGGAGTATTGCTAACATTTCATTCTCATAAATAGGTTTCTGTAAATACTTTCCTTTGATTGGAAGACTTTCAAAAGCAATGGGTCTTCCTTCCTGCATTAAAACTGCACCAATTCCATTTCCTGAGGCATCACATTCCACAATAAAGGTTTTTGTGAAGTCTGGTGTAGCTAAGACCGGTGCTAGGCACATTGCCTCTTTAAGACGTTCAAAGGCCTTGGTTGCTTCAGGAGTCCATGAAAATGCATCTTTCTTCAATAATGTTGTTAGAGGTGCTGCTATTCTCCCATAATTCTTAACAAACTTGCGATAATACCCTGTTAACCCGAGAAATCCTCGCAACTACTTTATGGTTGTGGGGACTTTCCATTCCTTAATGGCTTTAATTTTGTTAGGGTCTACTTTAACACCCCCGTGAGATACAATATGACCCAAATATTCCACCTCTTGTACTCCAAAGAAACATTTGGATTTTTTTGCATATAATTGTTTCTCCTGCAATAGTTTGAGCACCTTATCAACATGTTCAACATGATCCTTCCAAGACCTACTGTAGATTAGTATATCATCAAAAAATACTAGCACAAATTTTCTAAGGAAGGGTTTGAAAATGGAATTCATCAACCCTTGAAATGTAGAAGGTGCATTGGTAAGGCCAAAAGGCATGACCAAAAATTCATAATGACCCTCATGAGTTTGAAATCTTGTTTTTGGAATATCTTCAGTCTTCATTCTAATTTGATGATATCCTGAACGAAGATCCAACTTGGTAAAATAAATTGCTCCATGTAATTCATCCAATAATTCATCAATCACACGAATGGGAAATTTGTCTTTAATGGTGAGCTTATTGAGCTCCCTATAATCCGGACACATTCGCCATGATCCATCCTTCTTGTGTACCAATACTACGGGAGCAGAGAAAGAACTTTGACTAGGTTGAATTATACCCGCCTCTAACATTTCTGCAATCATACGTTCAATTTCGCTCTTTTGGAAGTAAGGATATCTATAAGGCTTGATGTTTGGAGGAACACTTCTTGGAATCAAATGAATAGCATGATCATGATCACGAATAGGTGGGAGTCCTTTGGGAGTTTCAAACACCTTGGAATGATTGTCCAAGACTTGTTGGAGATCTGCGGAAATAGATGATTTTGATGTTGGAACTTCTAGTGAGCATAATTGTGCAATTACGCCTCGTTGTTCTTTCTTTAGAAGCTTTGTCATGACATTAGAGCTTATTATCCTTCATGGCTTCCCTGCTATACCTCGTAATTCAACTTCCTTTCCTTCTGAAAAAAATTTCAAGAAAAGTTCTTGAAAATTAAAAACTACCGTCCCCAAAGATTGTAACCATTGTACTCCTAGTACAACATCAGCACCTCCCATAGGAATGGAAAGCATTGGACTAGTCAATACATATTCCCCCATGGTTAGCTTGATATTATGACATTTTCCAGAGCAATTTATAGTTCCTCCATTTGCAACCATCACTTGACATTCTGGTGCTGGGTGTAGGAAACAATTTAATTCCTTGGCTACCTTACAATGAATAAAATTATGGGTGCTACCTGAATCAATCAACACTATTACCTTTTTCTTCTTGATCTGTCCTGCTATCTTGAGAGTTTGAGGAGTGGTAATTCCTGCCAGTGCATTACATGATATGGTAGGATTCATTTCTTCCTCTTCTATGGCTGGTTCCTGGTGTGTATCCTCTTCTTGTTCATTTTCTTCTTCTTCTTCACAATCTATGTAAAATAATTTCTTTTCAGCACACTTATGACCTTTGGTGTGTTTGCTATCACAACTGTAGCAAAGCCCTTTTGCTCTTTTTTCTTCCAATTGTTGTGGTGTCAACCTTGTAGGTTGTGGAAATCTAGGCATAGCAACACTTCCTTCTTTATAGAATTGAGTGGTAGGCTTCCTTGTCGCCATAATTTTACATTCAACTTTTCTTGCCAACTTGAATGCCTTCTCCAATGAATCAGGTTCCAAAACACGAACTTCATGTTGGATGTTATCCTTTAGAGTACCTATGAAGAGATCAATCCTGTGTTCCTCTGGAATATCAGTTACCCTTATATTCAATTTTGGAAGTCCTCAATGTGCTGCCCCACTAAACCCTTTTGTTTGAGATTTATCAATTGGCTAAAGAAGGTGTTGCTCTTTGTATCCTCATAATGTACTATCATTTCCTCCGTAAAAATTGACCAAGTGACAATTTTTTTACGGGAGCAAAGCCATCGATACCATACAAATGTATTTTGTTCTAAATGTAAAGTTGCAATGCGTACCTTTTGTGTATTTTGCACATTATGGAGATCAAAATATTGCTCCATCTGTAGTATCCATGTTACAGGATCCTTTCCATCAAACTTCCTCATATCCATTTTTGGAATATGGTGGTTCTTACCGCCAACATTAGAGTTTATGAAATCACGATTAACATTTATTTTGTTCTCATCATGAGGTTCTTCTACTATATTTCTGCCATTAGGAATCATTTCTTGTTTTAAGCTTGTCATCAAGCCTTCCATGTGTGCTTTTAGATCATTCTTCATGTTTTCCATGTTGTCTTTCATGTCATCCATCTTAGCTTCCATGCCCACTTCCATGTCATCCATCTTAGCTTCCAAACCATTCATCTTAGCTTCCCACGCCTTTCTTCAAAACTTCATTTGTGTTTTGTTGTTCTTTGCGAAAGCGAGTTTGCTCTTGTAATTTTGATATGTCATGTTGCCATTCTTCATCTTCATGAGTCATAGTAGAGCCTTCTAAAGGCTTAATGGGTGTTGAATTATTTTTAGGGGCCATTTTAGAATCCAATACTGATATCTATTCTACAATATACCCTTGGGATCAATTTAACTTGATTATTCAAACAAGACTTATGCAATTTGGAAAAAAAAATACACACCTTTTTCTTGCTTTTGAGGAGCTCGATATTGAAAATGGATTATTTATGTGATTGTAGAACTTCAATATCTAAATTTCGGTACTGATGTAGCCCTCTGAATTATCTTTCAAATGCCACAGTTCTGACCTGATTTGGATTCTCCAACACAAAGTTGTGTCCAATCTCCCACAATGACCTAATTATGGACTAGTTCAGTAGTGCGAACTTGTACGACTTTCCACGTGTCACTGTTTTGTCCATTGTCACTGAAATTGATATCCTAGAAACTACAATCCGTGTGCTTGCGACCAATTTTTACGGCACTCCAATCCGATTCCCAGAGAGAGATTTATTGAACTTTTCTCACGATCACCTCTTTGAGATGAAATTCAGGAGTTTGAAAAAGCACTACCTTCCACAGATCCTATCTACAAAAATATTGCGAACCAAGCTCTGAAATTTTTTGAAGATTTTCCTCAGGATTTCAGCTTCGCACCATATGAATTTCAGACTCTGAACCTTCATACAAAAAAATTTATAGCGAAAATTCCACGATGACCTGTTTAGGACTGCGAAAAAAATACCTAACCCCCACAGATGATATCTCCGTTGCAGTTCACATCATTACGAACCAAGCAGTTGTGACTACCTTACAAGCTTCCTTGGGATTTTGGCCGCACTAAATATTTAAACACGAAACTTCATAGAAAAAAGTTTATAGTGAAAATACCACAATGACCTATTAGGAGTAGTGAAACCCTAGAATCCAAAGCTCTGATACCAAATGTTGTGAAAATAGCTCCAAAAATAGAAGAAAAGAGATATTAACGCCTTATAAATAAGCCACTTCGAGGGGGAAACCTCCAATACATTACATGAATGAACAATTCTTGGATGATACAAATGACAAAACCTCCTTTCTATATGTAGGAGTCCATGGGGCCACAATGTAATCCTAGTAGGCCTGATGATATAATCCTAATAAACCTAGCCTCATTTAAAGAAATTTAATAATAACAAAATAGAGTTACAAAGGTACAATAATATGACTCGGGGGAGTTACACTAACAATAATAAGGGACTATACTAGTGATATAGGGACCTAACACTCAATGAGTCATCAATCCTCATCATCATAATCAGCGTCACTGTCCTCATCTTGATCATCATGCTCACCACTGCTCTCCTCTGCATCCTCCTCTGCCATCTCTGCATCTGTTGGTGTGGAGGATGACCCCTCTAATCCATCATCAAATGTGACAGGCTCTAGCACTGGCGCATTGAGATCTAAGTTGGCCAATGCCAACTCAACACTGTTGTCCAGACCCATATCATCAAGAAAGACATCCCACATCTTTGTCTTTCCCTTCAACCAATCCTCGCTCTACCTCTAGATGAGACGAAGGTTGGTAATATGATCCCATACAGTGGCTGTGCATTTTGAACAGCTCTCCCTTTTACACTATACAAATTCCCATATGTACTTAATTCCTCTCGTAACAAAAGAGGATGAAGTCCCTGAGAAAACCTCACGCTAGCAGTGCAGCAGAGGAGGGTTTGTTGCCTCATGGTTTACCAGAATAGGGCTTCTTGGCCCCCCTGTCTTTGAATCATCATAGCCAACAAATCGCCCAATCACAGTGAAAACTGCTGCAAAGAGCATCGTCCACCTCATCGAGGGATGCCCTCTCTGAAAAATCCTCCTCAATGCATCCACCTCCCACATGAGGATTTCACCATCCATGGGAGGGAATCTGTGGGAAGGTCCACCATTCAGCCACTCATGGCTGTAGTATTTTGGGTTCAAGGAGTGAGCCAAACAATGTAAAGGTGTGCAATTCTTGTCCCATCTGCTGACAAGAATACCCTGTATGCTGGTGAAGAAGGCCTTTGGCGATGTCTCATACTCTGGGCACTGACTCTGTAAAACAATGGTCCTCACGGAATCAATCATGGAATCCCATCCCTCATAAACCTCTCCTAGGATGGGTTGGTTTGTATCTGCAAATCGAAGCAAGGAAATGATAGGCTCCATGATATGAATAACTAGATCTACCTTCTCCCACCATAGATCATCCAACACTGTGTCCTTCACTTTCTTTGAGGTTGCTTGATCCGTCTTTGAGGCTGCTTGAAGAGCGGTCTTGACCTCCCTCAACCTCTTCAACATGATGAATGAAGAGGCAAACTGTGTATCCGCAATCTTCAACAATGATAGATTGGTGTACTCCTTGTAGATAGTGAGGGAATTTGTATGGTTTTGTACAAAGTTGCGGATATGCTATGCATCCTCAATAATGGCTCCAATCCAAAGCACATCAGAGGCAATAGATTTCAGTGCCAAGTTCAATGAATGGGCAATGCAAGGTGTCCAAAATATTTGTGGATATTTTTCTTCCACAATCATGCCAGCAACCTTGCAAACATGTGCATTATCTGTAATAATTTTCACACAAGAATCGACACCTACATCTTCAATAATTGTAATAAATAACTCACCCATATATTGTGCATCCACTGATTTCAAGAAAACTGGACCATTCAAGGATGACACCATGAAGTTGATGAGTGGGTGGCATGCTGGATCTGTCCATCCATCAGAAACAATGCTAACCCCAGATGTTGGCCATTCTGATTTAATAGGCTCAAGCATTTTGTCCACCTCTTTCTTCGCCTTTGTCAATAATGTGGTTCTGAGCTTCTCTGACCCCGGAGGCACATACCCTGATGGAGCCTCATGACTAAGAGCTCGACACATCTCAATAAATAGAGGTGACTGTGCAACATTAAAGGATATGAAGTTCTGATAGAAAAAAAATGCAATGGTGAGATCAAGATCTTCCCTCTTCTCTTTTTGAAAAATCTTGTCCATTGGACCAACTGCAGTTGCCTTTCTCTTTGCTGATTGTCCCTACTAAAACTCTCAAAAGGGAACTTCTTGCTGCTTTTCCTTAAGAATGGAAGGGGGTCATCATTCTTGTTTTGTTTTGATTTTAATGCCACAATTGCTACACCAACAAATTGCTCTTTCTCCAATTCCTTCCTCTGTGGCGATTCAATTGTTGTACAAGATTGAATCTGACAAACTAGCAAACCCAAAAAATGAGCTTTCACATGGAAATATGTGGAAGTGAAATGGTTGTTGCATATATTGCATTTCCATGAACAATTTCCTCCTCCCTTTCCCTTTTTCCCTGGCCCTGCCTCTCTTGTCACATATTTCCACAATGGGTATTTGGGGTCATGAGTTTGTTTTCCCTGCACATTTGAAGCTGCTGTTGCAGCCCCACTTCCAATAGATGGAATACTTGCAGACCTTGATGAAACAGGGACAAGAGGGGCATCTCCAATGGGGACATTCCTCCCCTTTCTTTGCCCCCGTCTTGCTGCCTTTGATTGAGCCATGAATACTATTGTCAACCCTAGAGACAGCCTTGAGTTGTGAAAGACCAGTGCCTAGGACATCTTATACAGCAAGGAGCATATGATATAATATGAGAAGTTATCAGAAAAAGGCTCTCATGCTATCTCTTGTAAACAGGAAGGTTAATTTGAATGGGACCAAAACTTTCAGAAAATTGACATAGGAAAAACAATACTGCAGAGGCAAGGTGTGACAAGGTGTGACACTCTAATACAAATGTATCAGACAATTCAAAGGAAACTCACTGTAACGAGGGTTGGGTTCTAAAATACCTTACAGAGATGAATAATCATAGGGTGTTTGCTGTGTATGAAAGGTTGAGATAATACTAACTGTCATTGGGATGATATCCAGAAACAAATATCAACATGTAATGGGCTTACAACATTAAGAATCCATACATGACAATAGCATTTTAAAAAATAACATCCCATAGAAGCTAATATAGCAGAAGTATGGTTGAAGTGGAAAATGAAACAGTATATCAAGCCTGAGCCATATTTAAAGCGCTTGACAGGTTCTAGCATGAGTATCAATTAGGATAAATTCATACCAAAAACCAGTGAGCCACTCGCATTCCAGAACATGATACAAGATAAATGGATGTGAATGAAATGAACAGCTAAACTACAACACATAAGAAATATTTACGAACTGTAAAGCACCAAGACCAGAATCCTCATTAAAGATAGAACTCCTTGTCACTGAAACCCAATGGGCTCTTTGCATTCGCATAAAAGTTCAACAAAATGCATACAAAATTCTCTCACAGCATATTTTTCTGAAAATTTGGAACCTATACAATCTGTTCTTGGGCATTTTTATAGGAGAAAAACGAGTCACAGGAGTGGATGATGAACATTAAATTGATTCATTAAGACAACATGGAGGAAGCGTCCACGCCCCTACTGCTTAATGGCACTGTATTGCTGTATTTACTTTATAGTATGGCCGAGGGGTCTTTGTCAGGTCAATATCTGACCTTTGATGTTTCTTTGGAGTCCTTTTTGGCTGTAAAGCTCTCTGTTCTGCCTTCCGAAATTGGTGAACTGGATAGAAAGTCCGCGGGCCTCCATACTCCATAACTGCTGGTTCTGACAGTCTTTAAGAAGCTTCTGTCAGTGAACTAATATTGAAGGGCTCGAGGAGGCATGGAGACGTCTGTAGGAAGGTGTCCTTTTGGAGAAACGGTGCTCTGCTGATATTAATGCACCGATGTAACTTTGTTAGTGTGCTTAGTGTTCCGACTGCGCCTTCTTCTTTTGAACACAGGTTTAAGCGTTAATTATTCAATAACAGGCTCAAACCCTTTTAATCTTTGTTGCCGATACACTGGCCACGGCTGTACTGGCCTCTCTGTGCTCAGTAACTGTGATTATGGAATATAGGGTGATCAAATCATTCTGCGATAACCTTGCACAATACGATAAACTCAGTAAGAAATCCAGGGAGTGGCGGAAGAATGATCTTTAGTGTTAAACACTAAGGTTTAACCTTTGGCCGAAATACAAAGGAAAGGGGCCAAATGAAATGAAAACGGGGACCTTGGGTGGTGGGACCCGGCAGGTGGAGGGTGATTGACTGTGGGCCGTTGGATCTCAAGAGGAGATAAACGGCGGGGATTAAAGGATGAAATCATGGGAAAGGTCCGATGAATGAAATTAGATGGAGAGGCGATGAAATACAGGTCGTCGATCTTGGGTCAAACGGACGGTCACGATTGGATCGGCGGATCGCAATCGGAAGGGATGGAGGGTGGCACCGTTTAAACTTTGCGATTGGTGATCGGGCGATGGTGCGATGGCCGTCGGATTAAATGGAATCGACGGCGGGGATTACAATCGGAGGATCGCGATCGGGGAGTGCGGAGGGGGGTGCATTAATAATTTCCGATTGGCGATGGAGCGATTCAACGCCAACCGTTGGATCGCAAAGGGGATCAACGACGGGGATTAAATCGGTGGGGGTAGAGATGGGGGTCTAGAAGCGGAGCGGGAGAAATGAGGGCCGTCGGATCTGTGTTGATCTACGACTCAGATCGCGGCAGGAGTCTATGGACTAAACACGCCAGCGCATCGGAGGTTTTAAGTTCATAAGGGTATAAGGCATTCTGCTCCGAAACTCCGATGCGATTAGCGCCTTTCGGCTTAGCGCTTAGTTCCAACGCTTGGGTCATGTGGGGAAGTGGTTTGAGGGGGCTGACCGAAGGGGGTTAGCCTGTTATAAAGTAAAAAGTGGGTTTTGGCCTATTTTAATGCTTTTTAAGGCCAAAGGAGGTATTCGGTAAGGGGAATAAGGGATTATTAAACCAAACAAAGGTATTTGAAAGATTTAAAAGGGGGGTTGGGATGATTTAAAGGGTAAGTGGGGAATTTAGAAGGGGAGGGAGAGTGATGAAAACAGAGGCTTAGAGGGAATGAAGTAAGGGGGGAAAAGGAGGCCTTTTGAGCATTTTTCTTCACAAACAGAGAAGCTTTAAAACTGGGAACAGAAGTAAGGATTTATCAAAGGGCAAGGCACAAGGAGGCTTCAAGGATGATGCGTTTTCAGAGGGAATGCATTCCTTGAAAGCTCAAAGACAGTTTGACCCCCTGTTTGCTTGTCAAAAAATTAATAGGGGGCTAATATGATCAACATTTGCTCCACCTGAGGACGGCACGTTCATCCCTGGGCGTGTTGAGAACTTCGCAGACCACCTATTAATCTTCTGTGTGGACACCACTCTTCAACACTTTTATTCTTCTCTTCATGATTCATCATGACACACACATCATTCAAACAAAGATGAAAACAGAAAACTAATGTACAGTATAATACATCAGGCTCTCTCGACCTAAATCAAAACTGGAAGTAAGGTTTGAGGAACTGACCGTTTACAGGGGCATCGAGCAAGTCTCCCTGTAAATTTTCCAACCTGAAAGTGTTATTGCCCCCTTGTTCCACGATTTTAAAAGGGCGGAACCAGAGTGGGTTGAATTTACCATGTTTCCCCTTTTTAGCTCTTCGAATATCCCATCTGAGCACTACATCCCCAACCTGCAACTTCCTGCCCTTGGCATGTTGATCAAAAAGGTCCTTCATCTTCTCTTGATATTCAGTTAGCCTCTGACTTACCTGGTTCCGCGTTTCTTCTAACTCCACCAGCTGATTTATTCTCCTGGTCACATCATCGGGTTCTTCTTGACTTTCTCGCATGAATCAGGCTACTGGTAAGGCTAACTGTACAGGGAATACTGTTGCCCTCCCATATACTAATTCATATGGGGACTTCCCGGTTGCTCTCTTGCTAGTAATCCTGTTGACCCACAAAGCGAATTTCAGCTGGGAATCCCAATTTTTCTAATTTTCGTTGATAGCCTTCTTCAGTGCTCTCACCAAGGTTTTATTTGAAGACTCTGCCAGGCTGTTTCCTTGTGGGTAATAAGTCGTAGAGTGACCTAGTGCAATGTTATACTGCTGGCAGAAGTTGACAAATTTTGCACATTTAAAGGCCTGTGCATTGTCGATCACTATCTTGGCAGGGCATCCAAATCTGGATATAATATTTTCTTCCATGAATTTCATCACCACAATATCTGTTGCATTTCTCGCAGGTATAGCTTCCACCCACTTTGTGAAATAATCTGTGGTAGTTAATATCCACTTGTGCTGACCACTCGACGGAGGATGTATTTCACCGATAAAGTCGATTCCCCATTGCTGGAATGGTTCGGCCACGTGAACAGGGATCATGGGTAGAGGTGCCAACTTCTGTCTTTCAGCAAACCTTTGGCATTTCTCACAAGCTCTAACCCGAGTAAACACATCTCCAAAGAGTTTGGGCCAGAAGAAACTAGCCTTCAGGATTTTGTGAGCAATAGCCCTCCAACTATAATGACCCCCACATATTCCTCCATGAAATTCAGCCATTATACTCTCTACCTCGTCCTCTGTGAGACACAGGAGCAGGATGCCTGAGGGATCTCGCCAGTACAGCCGGCCATTGGCAACTACGTACTTTTGTGATCTCAACCTTAGTGTTCTGTATTTAGCTTTATCACAGCTAGGAGGGCAACTGAGTGTGAGAAGATATTCCACTATCTCTTTGTACCACGGGCTGATGAGGTACTTCATATGTGTCTTCTGAGTAGCTATATCTACTCCCTATTGCTCTTCTTTCTTCTCAGACTCCTCATTTGCTATCATGGACAGATTTATACTCAGAGCCTGACAATTTGATTCGGACAAGATTTTGGCCAACCCTTGTCCCTTGATCAGTTTGGTAGGACGGATGTCTAGCTTATACTCTTGTATTTTGGCAATCCATTTCCCTCTTTTCCCTTCGCTATCTCCTTGGATAAGAATATCTTTTACAGCTGTTGTAGGCACAAACGCAATGATATGGGACTGCAAGACATACATGTGAAATGCTTTAAGAGACTTCACCAGGGCATATGCCTGCTTTTCTAATATGTTATATTTCAGCTCTACATCACGGAGCACCTGACTGAAGAAAGCGATGGGTTGCTCATACCCTTCTTCATTTTTCTGCAATAAAACTCCTGCCACTGTATGAGGTGATGCAAATGAAAAGATCATGAAAGGTTTGGCATAGTCTGGTCCAGCTAGCACAGGGGCTTCAGCAAAGGCATTTTTTATCCTGGAAAAGGCCTCTCGTGATTCCTGGGACCACTTTACCTCATTATTTTTCTTCAACATGTCAGTTATATGTCTAACTATCTCAGCATAGTTAGGGATAAACCTCCTCAGAAAGTTAATGCACCCTAGGAACACCTGCAGCTCCTTTTTATTTCTGGGAAGAGAAATGCCATTTATAACTTCTACTCTCTTAGGATCTATTTTTACCCCATCTTTGGTTACAATATGTCCCAAAAGCTTACCCTCTTCTAATGCAAACAATGACTTCTGTGGATTGAGAGAGAGACCATACCTTCTGCACTTCTCGAGAGTTCTACGCAAGTGTTGAATGTGCTCTGCATCATCTTTTGAGAACACAGTGATATCATCCAGATATACTACCACAAACTTATCTTGCTCCCCAACAAAGGCAATGTCCATGGCGCTTTGAAAAGTGGCCCCTGCATTGATCAACCCAAAAGGCATCCTGGCATACATAAACGTACTCAAGGGAGTGGTAAAGGTAGTCTTCTTCTGATCTTCTGGTAGTACAGCCACCTGATTGTAACCAGAGAATCCATCCATCATCGACATCAGAGAAGCTCCTACCACTTTTTGCAGGATGTGATCCATCTTGGGCAGGGGGTAATTATCCTTTAAGGATGCTCGGTTTAAATTTCGGAAATCCACACATAGCCTTATTTCTCCATTCTTTTTCCGGACAGGGACTAGGTTTGCTACCCACTCAGAATATCTCAATAGCACAATGATTTTGGCCTTCAACAGTTTCTTAATTTCTTTCTCAATGGAGGGAAGCAGCAGGGGATTAATTTGTCTAAGCTTCTGCTTGTGCGGCTTCACATCTCCTTTCAAAGGGATTTTGTGTTGCATGATGCCGATATCAAAGGTTTTCAGGTCTTGATAAGACCATGCAAACACATCTTTATTATGCTGAAATAATTTCCGGTATAGCTCTTTATATTCTTCTGGGACCTTCTTGGATAATTTCACAATTTTGGGGTCATCATCAGTACCAAGGTTAAGATCTTCTACCTGGTTTTCCTCCACAACTTTGTTCGGCTGCAGTGGGACATCGTTTTTGTTAAATAGCCTTTCTAAGGGCACTAGTCCTCGGGGTATAACGTTGCCTTTTAGTTGTAGAACTTTATGGCCAGCCACCTTTTCTTCCCATTTATTTCCTGAAATATCCTCAGCCTCTTCTTCTTCACAAGCATCAATCTCCATGTTGGAGAATTCCCCTACTGTTTCCAGGAATCTTTTCACTTGTCCTTCATCCTCAAACACCTGCCAGTGTTTGATGTTATCTGGGATTGATGGTCGATAACGTACCTCAACTTCATATCTTAAGAGAGGGTTTTGAGGTGGACGGAAGGTACTGGCAGCCACTGCAAGGGAGTCTGCCATCCTATTCTGCTCCCGAGGCATGAAATGACTATTAAATGCCAAGAAAAAATTCTCCACCAGATCCCAAACTTCATTCCTATAAGCCCTCAGCCTAGGATGTTTGGTTTGGCACTGATTCTTCACTTGTCTAACCACCAGTTTCGAATCTCCCAGGACCTTTAAACTCTGTATGTTCATACTCCTGGCTGTCTGTAACCCTAACAGAAGTGCTTCATACTCGGCCACATTATTAGTGGCTTCATACTCTAGTTTGAAAGACAATGGGATCCATTGGCCTGTAGGAGAAATCAATAATACTCCAGCCCCATTACCTTCTCTGGAGTTTGCTCCATCAAAATGAAGTGTCCAGATTCCTACTTCGTGGCTCTCTATGGACTGCTCGGTCTTGATCTGGCAAAATGATGGTTCATGAGCGTAATCTTGATCTTCTTCCAGCATCAAACATGAGAAATCTCCCTCCTTACTATAAACTAGAGAATTAACTGAGTTGTCAGCCTTGGTGACCGTCTTGACAAATCTAGTATCCTGGTACAACCTCCTCTCCTGGCCACCAAAAATCGGGATAGTAGCATAGGTCAGGTCCAACTTGATTGACCCACTGATTTTAGTCCCTTAGGACCTTGACAGCAACATGCCGAAGCGAGCTGGGATGTCGGCCACCACGATGTCCATCACTACACTTTTTGCTGAGATTTGGGCCAAATTGACCACCAAGTCCTTGATCATACCTAGGCATTTAACTCTTTTGGAATCAAATGAATAGAGGTCCTTGTATGGACGGGTGATTTGTAATCCTAGTTGTTCCATGACTGATAGAGGCAGTAGATTATGGGAAGCTCCCGAATTTAACATACAGTTATGTAATAGCAGGTCATGAATCACTAGAGACACATAGAAAGGAGGAGTAGAAGCATCTAATTCCTCAACGTGGGGGCCAAACACAACCATGGGTCTTTCTTCTTGAAGGTTGAGACTATCTGGGATATGTGTTGCTTTTGGAGGGAGCATGAAAGAGGTGACCTGGGACTAATATGCAGGCTGCTTCAACAATTCAGTCAAGGGAACTGGGATTTTGACCTTCTCAAGCTCCTTTTGTAGACTAAATGCAGGAGAGGACTTTTCTATTGCGACCTCCTTTGACTCTTTATTTTTGGCCAAGGGTTTGGCTTCTTTTGACACAGACTTGGTATTAGGGGGAATGACTACTTTTGAAGAGGAAGGAATTTGATCATTAGACTGCAAGGGTTCGTTTAGAGGCCTCTTACCTTTGTCTGTGGCCTTTTGCACTGTCGACTCCTTCTGAGCAGGTGCTTCCTTCTAGGGTGGCTCTTCTTCCTGATCTTGAGTACGAGTCCTTTTCCTAGAAGATCTGATGTCATATCTTCTATTGAACTGTGCTTGCATGAAATCAACAAACTGCTTGCAATAGTCATCGATCTCTGGGTCCTCTTCGCCTTTAGCCTTCTCTTCTTCTTGTAATGAGATCTCGGTTCCATCACTTCCTTGCAAGGGGCATTCTACTTCATCACTATTCGAAAAAGCAAGATGTGCATCCTCTTGCTCATAGGCAGCGTCTTCAGTAGGACCATCTACCTGACCTTCCAAGTATAGCGGGTGTGGTACCTGATCTTGTTGCTCTTTCAGTTCCCTCTGCAGTATTTGCAGGGGTGGTTTCCTATACTGAGGACTGTAACCCCTGTTTGGAGCATTCTAGAAATTCTTGGAGGATGAATTCTTGGCCTCCAATTCAAGTTTGACCAGCTTACTAGAAAGGTTCTTAATCATTTTGTTCATTTCTTCAATTTTGTTATCAGCTGAGTCTCTATCTTGGCTAGAAGTAGATACCTCTTCTTTACCTTTTCTTCTAGTATCTTGTTCGGATTTTCCCTTTGATTTACCAGTGGAGGCAAAATTTGCCTCCAGCTCTAGTGCATCTGTTTGAGCATCATCCAGGGTGGCAGGCTTTCTTTCTCTCAGAGAGAAACCGAATTTTGAGTCAAAAGTTGCCACGAAGACAACCTTAACAGCAATTTGATGAGGTTTCATATCAACAGGAAGGCTCACATACAACTTATTAAATCTCTTGATAAATTCTGACACCTCTTCATTATGTCTTTTCTTGAGTGTGTTAAATTCAGTAAGACAATGTCCATGATCTTTCTTCTCTCCCCATTTTCTGAGAAAAGTATCTTCCATTCCTTCCCAAGTGGTGATGGAACGGTCTCCTAATGTCTTAAACCATTTTCTGGCTTCGCCATTAAGAGATTGCACAAATAGTCTTAGGACTACATCTAGGTGTTCCACATTAAAGTTCTTTGCAAAAGAGCAGAAGACCTCAAGATGTTTTTGAGCTTCGATCTCATTTTCCCCATTGAAACGAGGTAAGATCTTCAGATAGTCCTGTGGCATATCATTCAACACTTGAGGTAATGCCAGGGTGTAAATTTTTGTAGATGTTCTATGCTTGATGCAACTTTACTTTTATTACAGCAATCACCCAAACAGTTAAGTAAAATGCTGATAGAACATACCAGTGGATCTATGGAAGACAAACCAGAAACAGGAAAAATGTAATGGTGCATTACAGCGGTCAACAGGATGCTTCAACCAGCAAAGTCTCCTTGATCAGCCAACCCAGAATGTGTCACAACAATCCTCAACTCAGTCACCAAGTCAACTCCAGAAAAGTCAACGCTGTCCAGAAAAGTCAACGCAGGGCAGCAACATAAAAGTCAACGCAGCTCCAACTTCGGTCAACCTTTTGACCTCGATTCTTGTGCCAATGTGTACAGCCTCCCAAAATCGAAGTCTCCAATAAATTTCAGCCTCTTTGGACCATGCGTTTACCAAAGTCAACGCTGGTCAAACTTCCTAGGAAACCCTAGCTGCAGCAATCTGCGTCCTTCTTCTTGGCTGTACAAACTCGTCCTTTTTCCCACGTGTGAGCTGAATTCGTCCTCCAGAACTCATTATACGTCGAGAGAAGAGAAGAAGATGATGTGATGAGTGAGTGTGAAATGCTCTCCAAAGTTGACTGTATTTATATACATCATTGAGGTGTGTGACACATCTGCTGGGGGTGTCAAACCTTAAGGCCGACCTGCACATATAATTTATTATAAATAATAAATTCAAAATAAATGTTCTGCTCATCGCATTAAGATAAATTTTATATGGATCTTACACCTCTCTGAAAGAGGAATCCAATAAAAATATCGGTATCTTCATCTGAGCATCACAACATGGTGTTTGGACCTAGTTGTCCAATTTTAACACTCCCTCTCAACTAGGGAGAACTCCATCCACCAGTGCAATGAAACATCGTGCGTCATCCCGCTGTAACTTGCTTTGCTGGCCTCTTTATTTCAGAACAGAAGAGGGTTAGTCACAAAGACATCATCCCCCAGCTGACAAATTCAGCCCAGAGGTCTGATACCTCTATCAGACTCCCAAAGAGTCTCCAACCAACCCGAAGTTGGTTCATCTGACCCGAAGTCAGGCGAAGGTCCGAAACCTCACTATACTTGATCCCAGATCAAGTGGTTGGACCGTGCCATCCTAGGTAGAGAGTACGGCAATCTCTGATGCGTCCATCAGTATTTGCTATTAGTCTCTAGCTTTTCCCACCTCATTGGACAAATGAGAGGTACTTCCCATGAGTCCTGAACTCAATGGGTAGGATGCATACGGGGCACAGATAATGAGAGGTGAACCAACTCAATAATCACAACGGTGGGGCAGAAGCACCACAAGGTTCGGCAAGCCTAGCCCCGTGAGTGCTTATAGCTTTGAGAAGCTATCCCCAAAGCCCCCCAGAGCTCCCAGAGCTCATTGTCCAACGGGACCCACATCATAGGGTCGTTCCACGATACCAAGATTCTCATGGAAGGTTAGGAACTTGACCTTCCCCAGGGGCTTTGTGAGAATATCCGCGACCTGCTCATCAGTTCCTATATGATCGAGCCTTACGGCGCCTCGCTGTACCATATCCCGGATAAAGTGGTACCTGATATCAATATACTTGGATCGGTCGTGGGAACACAGGATTCTCAGTCATACGAATCCCACTCTGGTTATCACAGAGTATCACAGTGGTATCTAGCACATGTCCAAACAACTCACTAAAGAGCTTTCGCAACCAAACTGCTTCACAACAGGCCATACTTGCTGCAATGTATTCGGCCTCAGCGGTGCTCAAAGCCACCGACTTCTGCTTCCCGCTCATCCATGAGATCGAAGCAGAACCAAGATTGAAGCAGCATCCCGATGTGCTCTTACGATCCACCACACTGCCAGCCCAATCGGCATCAGTATATCCACGAAGTGTCACACTCCCGGCAGTGTATCTCAGCCCATGGTTTATCGTGCCCCTAAGATATCTCATAAGATTCTTGGCACCAACCCAGTGAAAGTGATGAGGCTCAACCATCTATTGACTCAAAGTGTTCACTACAAAACATATATCTGGACGGGTGTTCACTAAGAACATCAAGGCTCCTACGAGTTGACGATACTCAGTAGGATTGGCCAATACGGGCCCAGCAGCGCTGCCACTCAACTTCTTGAAGTTGAGTTCCATTGGTGTTGACACGGTCTTGCAGTCCACCATACCAAATCTTTCCAGAAGTTTCACAATGTATTTTCCTTGAGAAAGGAAAATCTCTCCAGGTCTCTGCCAGACCTCCAGGCCTAGGAAATAGTGCATCAGTCCTAGGTCCTTCATCTCGAACTCAGCAGCGAGCTCCCTCTTGCATTGATGAATGAGAGGGTCAGCACCTGTCAGGAAGAGGTCATCCACATACAACACCAGAATGAGAGGCTTCCCCTGTACAACCTTGAAGTAAAGGTTCGGATCAGCATTACTTCGAGTGAAGCCCAGCTTCATCAAGTAACTATCCATCCTCTCGTACCAAGCTCTGGGTGCTTGCTTTAACCCATAGAGGGCTTTCTTCAACCTGCAGACATGAGTGTCTCGATCCTGAACTTCAAATCCCAGAGGTTGTTCTACATACACCTCTTCTTTTATTGTACCATGCAGAAAGGCGGTCTTGACATCCATCCGATGAAGACTCCATCCTTGCGTAGCAGCAAGGGCTATGATTGATCGAATGGTGGTATATCATGCCACAGGTGCAAATATGTCAACATAATCTACTCCTTCCTTTTGAGAGAAGCCACAGGCAAAAAATCTTGCCTTGAACTTTTCAGCACTTCCATCAGAACCATGCTTGATATTGTAGAGCCATTTTGCTGTGACAATTGATTTGTCCTTCGGTCTTGGAACCACATCCCAGACATCATTCTTCATTATGGACTCATATTCTTCGTGCATAGCATCCTTCCAGACTTGATGCTTTACGGCTTCCTCAAAAGATCCAGGTTCAGATTGTACAATGGTACTCATGGTAGCCAGATACCCTTGGTATCTGCACGGCTTCTTGCTTTCACGGAATATCCCCCTTGGGGCAGCATGTCCCTCAGCATCTTCGAGGGTGTCCCTGAGCCATGATGGTCTCTTTCCCAGTGAATGAGATGGATCGATAGGGTCCATTGGTCCTTCAACATCAGGCATTGTCTCATCCTGCGGTTCTTCTTGATTTCCAGGCCTTGCTTCATGATTTTCCTTAGATCTTGGAAGATCTACTACTTTCTTCAGGGAAGCATCTTCGTCAAAAGTGACATCATGGCATATCTCTACTTCCCTTTGACCAGGTACATAGACTCTATAGGCCTTAGAAGTCTCACTGTAGCCCACAAACATTCCTTTCTTCCCAGAAGCATCCAGCTTACTTCTCTTTTCTTTCGGCACATGAAAATAAACAGGACATCAAAAAATTCTAAAATGTGAGACATCAGGTTTCTTACCAGTGAAAACCTCTTCGGGAGTTTTGGAGTCCAGAGCGGAATGAGGGCATCGGTTTTGAATATACACAGCAGTATTTGCAGCTTCTCCCCACAGAAACTTCGGTAGACCCTGGTCACATAGCATGGCACGAGCAGCTTCCACAATAGTCCTATTCTTGCGTTCAGCAACACCATTCTGCTCAGGAGTATATGCAGTAGTAGTCTCCCTCTTAATGCCAGCTTCTCTGCAAAAGTCTTTGAACTCATTTGACTCATATTCAGTGCCATTGTCGGTCCTCAAAATCTTGATCTTCTTTCCGGTCATATTTTCCACCAAGGCTTTGAATGTACGAAACCACATGAAAGCCTCATCCTTCTTCTTCAAGAAGTATATCCAGGTTTTGCGAGAGAAGTCATCAGTGAATGTCATGTAGTAAGAACATCCTCCCAGGGATGTCACGGGCAACATACCAGATAGATCAGAATGGACCAGTTGCAAAATATCAGATGTCTTTGTGACACTTGAGAGGAAAGGTCCCCTTGTATGCTTTCCTTCGGCACAACCCTTACATACACCTTCATGATTATTTCCAAAATCGGGCATCCCTGTCACCACCTTCCTTGCTTCGGGAAGGGCCTTGTAATGAAGGTGTCCAAACCTTCGGTGCCATAGTTCAGTTTGTCGCATAGTATCACATGTCATAGCTCCTAGTGGACTTCCTTCAACCTGGTAGAGTGTTCCAACTCTAAAACCAATCACGATAGCTTCCTTGAGATTCTTTTTCCACATGCGCACCTTTCCATCAATGAATGCCACATTGAAGCCTTTGTCTTCAATCGCTGATATAGACACAAGGTTCTTCTTCAATTTTGGTACATAGAGTACATCCTGCAAATGTAGGACTTGTCCTTGAGACAAGTGGAGGGTCACAGTCCCTGTCCCTTTCACGGGATATGTGACATTATCTCCAAGGATAATTTCCAGATTAGTATCCTTCTCAACCATGTCAGAGAGTGCTTCCTTGAACCCAGTGATGTGTCTTGAGGCACCACTATCTATCAGCCAGACATCCATAGTGTCGGGCGGGGATGCAGCAGAGAGAGCAGATACAAGAATATATTCATTTCTTTTATCAACAACATTTGACTCCTCATACTTGGAGTTTCTAGACCTTTTAGAAGGTTGATTGTTTCCGCCAGAGGGAGCCTTCCTCTTTCCTTTGGATCTGTCGTTTCTTTGATTTCCATTCCTCCGGTTGTTGTTGTTGTTGTCATCACTATCGGGAGAATCCTTCTTGAAGGGACATTCTCTAGCATAGTGACTAGGCCTATGACAAGTGAAACACTTACCCTTCTTTCCTTGGGCCCTTGTTCTTCCTTTGTTCTGAGGACCACCAGAGTTCTTCTTCCTAGAATGAGCAGCATAGGCAGCATTTCTGTCATTTTCATATTCCTTCATTCTTGTCTCTTCTTGCATGCATCTGTACAGTAGCTCGTCAAAGTTAGGAATTGTATTATTATTGAGAATGGTAGTGTTGAATACTTGCCATTCATGTGGGAGCCCTCCAAGTGCGGTGAGTACCATCTCACGATCGGCTATTGTCTCCCCAATAGCCAGCAGATTGTTCCTGATCTCGGTCAATTTCAGAAAGAATGTTTGGACAGACTCATCCCTGCCTTTCTTCAGATTCTTCAATTGATTCTTGAAGAATAGCACTTGGTTTACATTGTTTACCTTGAACATTAGGATCAATTTATCATACATCTCTTTGGATGTGCCCAACTTAGAGATGTAGGCCACCAGACTTTTATGAATGGATTCCCGGATCATCAGCTTTGCTTTGATCTCCCCCTTCTTATACTTGGTTTTAGCAGCAACAGTAGCAGTGGATGGAGGTTCTTGTATCTTACCCAGTACATGGTCCATGAGATCATGGTCTTCCAATTTGAGATCTAATATCATCTTCCAAGCATGGAAGTCATCCCTTCCAGTCAGCTTGTCATTCTCCTTGAATTCATAACTTGTGGAACCCATTTTCTTAGATGGTGATTGCTAAAGTTAGGGCTTGTCTTCACCTCAGCTCTGATACCATGTAAATTTTTGTAGATGTTCTATGCTTGATGCAACTTTACTTTTATTACATCAATCACCCAAACAGTTAAGTAAAATGCTGATAGAACATACCAGTGGATCTATGGAAGACAAACCAGAAACAGGAAAAATGTGATGGTGCATTACGGCGGTCAACAGGATGCTTCAACCAGCAAAGTCTCCTTGATCAGCCAACCCAGAATGTGTCACAACAATCCTCAACTCAGTCACCAAGTCAACACAAGTCAACTCCAGAAAAGTCAACGCTGTCCATAAAAGTCAACGCAGGGCAGCAACATAAAAGTCAACGCAGCTCCAACTTCGGTCAACCTTTTGACCTCGGTTCTTGTGCCAATGTGTACAGCCTCCCAAAATCGAAGTCTCCAATAAATTTCAGCCTCTTTGGACCATGCGTTGACCAAAGTCAACGCTGGTCAAACTTCCTAGGAAACCCTAGCTGCAGCAATCTGCGTCCTTCTTCTTGGCTGTACAAACTCGTCCTTTTTCCCACGTGTGAGCTGAATTCGTCCTCCAGCTCGTACTAAATCAGAGAAGAGAAGAAGATGTGTGATGAGTGAGTGTGAAATGCTCTCCAACTTTGACTGTATTTATATCCATCATTGAGGTGTGTGACACATCTGCTGGGGGTGTAAAACCTTAAGGCCGACCTGCACATATAATTTATTATAAATAATAAATTCAAAAAAAATGTTCTGCTCATCGGATTAAGATAAATTTTATATGGATCTTACACCTCTCCGAAAGAGGAATCCAATAAAAATATCGGTATCTTCATCTGAGCATCACAACATGGAGTTTGGACCTAGTTGTCCAATTTTAACACAGGGGAGCATATTTATTCAACAAGAAGCCGGGAACATTGGCCATTGGAGGAGGTGGAGGTAGTGCAAGAGTCTGATGTGTAAAAGGAGGAGGAGGGGGTGGAAGTGAAGTATGAATGACAATAGGAATGTATTGAACAGCAGCTTGAGGTGTTGACGGGAACAACGGGCTGTTAATAGCAGATACTTCAGTGAATTCCTTAACCTCTTCGACCTCAGGAGTAGGGTGAAAGTCATCTTTTGATGCAGGAGCATTAGACTCAGGAAAATATTTTGTATTCTATTTAAACTAGGGGTCTTATGTTTGTGAGGAAATATTAATTCTATGTAATTATTAATGAGATTTTTGAGTGATTAAATTATATTTTTAAATTAATTATATGTGAGGATTTGTTAATGTTTCCAAATAATTGGAAAAAATGAGAGAAATTAGACTTGGGATATTTAAGAATTAATTATGAGCCTAAGTTAGATTTAGTTTCAAGATTGTAGGGGTGTTGAGATATTTAAGGACTTTGTTGAGTGATTAAAGGGATTTGAACCTAAATTGGTTCAATTCAATTTGTATAAATTAATGAGCTTCAAAGGAAAAAGAGAGTGATTTAGAGGAGAGGTTTGGACAACAAAGGTGTAAGCCTACGGGCTTTTGTAAAGGGCCATTGATTTGAAAATCTGGCCATGAACCAAGGGGATTTTTGTATTTGATTTCATGTTTGTTTATAAAGGAATTTATTTGAACTATGTACATGATGAAGTTCTGTGTTATTGGATGAAATGGAAATCTGTGTGAAATAGAGGAATTGGATATAAAATTGCATACATATATTAGGAAGGATCGATTATCTGGAAAGGAATTAGAATGGAATTTCAATTCTGAATTAAGCATTTGGACACATCGATTTTGGTGTGGTGATGATTAGTTGAATGACTGATTAAATGATAATTCCGTGTAGAATTAATGGAAATGGGTATCAAAAGAAATATTGAACGCGAGCTATGGGAAGGTCGATGCATGGCACAGATTTAAAGGAGGTGCACAATTCAAGCACTGGTGCTACCACGTGACTTGATTGCTTGATGAGCAGAAAGTTGTTGAAGAGCTGTATCATCGGTGTGAATTAAGTTCAAATTTTGGCATGGAGTTGTAAGCGCAGAACAACGTTGAATAGAAATCGAAGACACAACTTTTTGAATAATAAGAGGCCAGGCTCTGAAATCGTTGGCCATGAGAATCGACCTATTTTAAAAGCCGAGTTAGCAGAAAACGTTGTGGCAAATTGTGTTGAAGAAATTACACCTGGATGAATTGCAGAAGTGTAGTCTGGCAAGGTCGTTGAAATCGAATGGTTGGCGGAGGTCGAGAGAAGTGCTGTGCGTATCACTGTTAAACAGTCAAAGAATTTGAAGGTATGAAATGGGACAGCAGAATCCTGAGATGAAGAGCGTTAAATGCAGAGCAAACACTGAACTGTGATGCATTGGATGTGAATGCCAGAGTCATACGCAGAGGCATTGGCATTAAGTCGACATTGAAGCGAATGGTAAGTTAATGGGGCCAGACACATCATTCACGTTGATGTATTGGTTGAAAGTTAAGAAGACATTGGTAACAAGTTACCAATCGTTACATTGAAATGGTTGCGTGATTTTAAATGCTAAAGGTCGAACTTTGAAATCGAAACGTTCTTATATGTTGGCAAAGTTGACTATATTTAAATCAAAGTTGATTTTTGAATAGAAGGAAATTGGCATGTTGGTAGATGTGGGAATGCATAATCCTGTATGCGCTGGGGTGATTAGTGAATATCAAACTTGTTAAGTGAAAAGGCAAAGGCACATGTATAATTGAATCAAGGTTTGTTTACTTTAAATACTTGGCATTTGGGTTAATAAGTTGCGGTGTAATAATTACATGCCTTGGGATTTAATTAACCAAGTTCGACTTTTGAATTTGAGAAGTTTGCATAGTTTAAACATCATGAAAAGATTTTCATGGATGGAAGAAACCTTACATATGAAGGTTGAAGGTTTTTATGAGAGTATGATTTGGGTTCTAGATGCTATATGAAGTGGGTTTTAACCATAGATTTGAAGTTAAAAAGAGAGAGCTTTCGCATGAAAGGATTGAGTTTTGGGGTGGTGTTGAAGTATGGTTTTCATAAACCATAAGAAAGTTGTGAACATATGTTACAAGCTTCCGCAAATGATAGTGTGTGAAATTGCCCTAATTTGGAGTTTTATTTGGGCAGTTATTGAAATGTGTTTTTATATGCATAGTATTGGAGAGATTCTGGGTTTTGCAGGGTTCTCCTGCATCATCTTTAATTTGGACACCTCCCCGGGGTGGACTATCTGAGTAGTACTCAGTATCTCCCACAGTGGAGTCAGGACCTTGCACTTGGGCAACTTGAGAGGAGGATGGAAAGTACTCTAAAGAGAATTCAGGGATCTCAGTATGGACTGATTGCCTTTCCCTCCAACTCCTTCTATGTAGGATCTTCTCTGGGTCAGACACAGAGGGTGTCTTTGGCTGAGACGTATCTGACCTCAGGTGTGGCTTACGAGGAGCCAAAACTGCAAGTAAATTTTTCTGATGAATGAATGTGGAGTCGCCAAGGTGACAGATCTACAACTCTCAACTCTCCATGTTCACCTATTTGAAGAGTAAATAAGGTTTTGTCGAGGCCCAGGGATTTAACTTTTCTCAACTCCGATTCCCCGGCAATGGCGCCAAAAAGATGTTGTCAACTCTAGAGACAGCCTTGAGTTGTGAAAGACCAATGCCTAGGAAATCTTATACAGCAAGGAGCATATGATATAATATGGGAAGTTATCAGAAAAAGGCTCTCATGCTATCTCTTGTAAACAGGAAGGTTAATTTGAATGGGACCAAAACTTTCAAAAAATTGACACAGGGAAAACAAAACTGCAAAGGCAAGGTGTGAAACTCTAATACAAATGTATCAGACAATTCAAAGGCAACTCACTGTAACGAGGGCTGGGTTCTAAAATACCTTACAGAGATGAATAATCAGAGGGTGTTTGCTATGTATGAAAGATTGAGATAATACTAACTGTCATTGGGATGATATCCAGAAACAAATATCAACATGTAATGGGCTTACAACATTAAGAATCCATACATGACAATAGCATTTTAAAAAATAACATCCCATAGAAGCTAATATAGCAGAAGTATGGTTGAAGTGGAAAATGAAACAATATATCACGCCTGAGTCATATTTAAAGCGCTTGACAGGTTCTAGCATGAGTATCAATTAGGATAAATTCATACCAAAAACCAGTGAGCCACTCACATTCCAGAACATGATACAAGATAAATGGATGTGAATGAAATGAACAGCTAAACTACAACACATAAAAAATATTTACGAACTATAAAGCACCAAGACCAGAATCCTCATTAAAGATAGAACTCCTCCTCACTGAAACCCAACGGGCGCTTTGCATTCGTATAAAAGTTCAACAAAATGCATACAAAATTCTCTCACAGCATATTTTTCTGAAAATTTGGAACCTATACAATTTGTTCTTGGGGATTTTTATAGGAGAAAAACGAGTCACAGGAGTGGATGATGAACATTAAATTGATTCATTAAGACAACATGGAGGAAGCGTTCGTGCCCCTACTGCTTAATGGCACCGTATTGTTGTATTTGCTTTATAGTATGGCTGAGGGGTCTTTGTCAGGTCGATATCTGACCTCTGATGTTTCTTTGGAGTCCTTTCTGGCTGTAAAGCTCTCTGTTCTGCCTTCCGAAATTGTTGAACTGGATAGAAAGTCCGTGGGCCTCCATACTCAATAACTACTGGTTCTGACAGTCTTTAAGAAGCTTCTGTCAGTGAACTAATATTGAAGGGCTCGAGGAGGCATGGAGACGTCTGTAGGAAGGTGTCCTTTTGGAGAAACGGTGCTCTGCTGATATTAATGCACCGATGTAACTTTGTTAGTGTGCTCAGTCTTTCGACTACGCCTTCTTCTTTTGAACGCAGGTTTAAGCGTTAATTATTCAATAACAGGCTCAAACCGTTTTAATCCTCACTGCCGATACACTGGCCGCGACTGTACTGGCCTCTCTGTGCTTTAAACTACAGTAACTATGATTATGGAATATAGGGTGATTAAATCACTCTGTGATAACCCTGCACAATACGATAAACTCATTAAGAAATCCAGGGAGTGGCGGAAGAATGATCTTTAGTGTTAAACACTAAGGTTTAACCTTTGGCCAAAATACAAAGGAAAGGGGCCAAATCAAATGAAAACGGGGACCTTGGGTGGTGGGACCCGGCGGGTGGAGGGCGATTGACTGTGGGCCGTTGGATCTTAGGAGGAGATCAACAGCGGGGATTAAATGATGAAATCATGGGAAAGGTCCGATGAATGAAATTAGATGGGGAAGCGATGAAATGCGGACCGTCGATCTTGGGTCAAACGAACGGTCATGATTGGATCGGCAGATTACAATCGGAAGGGACGGAGGGTGGCACCGTTTAAACTTTGCGATTGGTGATCGGGCGATGGTGCGATGGCCGTCGGATTAAATGGAATCGACGGCGGGGATTACAATCGGAGGATCGAGATCGGGGAGTGCGGAGGGGGGTGCATTAAGAATTTCCGATTGGCGATGGAGCGATTCAACGCCAGCCGTTGGATCGCGAAGGGGATCAACGGCGGGGGTAGAGATGGGGGTCTAGAAGCGGAGCGGGAGAAATGAGGGTCGTTGGATCTGTGTTGATCGACGACTCTGATCGCGGCAGGAGTCTATGAACCAAACGTGCCATCGCATCGGAGGTTTTAAGTTCATAAGGGTATAAGGCGTTTCGCTCCGAAACTCCGATGCGATTAGCACCTTTCTGCTTAGCGCTTAGTTCCAGCGCTTGGGTCATGTGGGGAAGTGGTTTGAGGGGGCTGGCCGGAGGGGGTTAGCTTGTTATAAAGTAAAAAGTGGGTTTTGGCCTATTTTAATGCTTTTTAAGGCCAAAGGAGGTATTCGGTAAGGGGAATAAGGGATTATTAAACCAAACAAAGGTATTTGGAAGATTTAAAAGGGGGGTTGGGATGATTTAAAGGGTAAGTGGGGAATTTAGAAGGGGAGGGAGAGTGATGAAAACAGAGGCTTAGAGGGAATGAAGTAAGGGGGGAAAGGGAGGCCTTTTGGGCATTTTCTTCACAAACAGAGAGGCTTTAAAACTGGGAACAGAAGTAAGGATTTATCAAAGGGCAAGGCACAAGGAGGCTTCAAGGATGATGTGTTTTCAGAGGGAATGCATTCCTTGAAAGCTCAAAGACAGTTTGACCCCCTGTTTGCTTGTCAAAAAATTAATAGGGGGCTAACATGATCAACAAATAATGTAAAAAATAAACAAAAATGACCAAATATATAAAACATATGCACGTGCAAACACTAACAACAAACTAAATGCAAAATATAGAGGGACAGTGCACTTACCGGATGCTCGAATCTCTTTGAAAAAATGCCCTTTCTCCTTGCTAACCCTTTCTCCTTGCTCACTTCACAAACAAATATCAGTGAGAAACAATGAGAGAAATCGGACTTTTATAAGTCAAACTTGCACTTTTTAGCTGCTCGAATCCAGTTGTACAGGATTCGAACGTATCCATACAGGGTATGGTCGGGATTCGACATACCCTGTACGGATACAGCCGAATTCGGAGATTTCGGTACGAATCCCTCCGTATCATATCGGATGCGTCAGATTCGAGATTCTTGGGCCCCATCCATGGTCCTCGCTAAAACAAGTTGCATTGATTGTCAAGACATCTCTAAATTTAGATAACCATGATTATCAAGATCTTATGTTAAATTTAGATAACCATGGTGTTCTATGCTTGATGCAATTTTACTTCAATCTTTCGTAGGGCCGATACAAAATAGCAATCACATAAACATGAAAGTAAAATGTTGATAGAACACAATAACAGATCAACATAAGACAAGCCAAATATAGATAAGATTTACAATTCCTTTTGCCCAGCAAAGATATGAGATATTGTTGCATTATGGCAGTCAACAGGATGCTTTAGCCAGCGAAGTCTTTCTCGGTCAGCCAAACCTTCATGTGTCACAGCCACAACCCTCAAAGACAGCTCATCACATGTCCGCACTGGTTAACCCAAAGTCAATGCAGGACAACAACAAAAAAGTCAACGCAGCAGATTAGGGCTTCGGTCAAACAGCTCGGATTTCCTCGATTTCAGTGCCCAGTAGTATGGCCTTTCAAAATCGGATTTTTGGCATATTTTTGAGGTCAAACGACCAAGGGTTGACCACGGTCAACGCTTCAACAAAAAGCCCTAAACAAATCCGCATAAAACAATAGCTTTGCTCCACACACGTGAGGGGAAAAAGGCCTCCAAAGGCTATTGAACTAATCAGATCACAATGAGATAATGTGTGATAAGTTGATGAGCAAATGACCTCCAAGTCTCTCCAATTTATATCCATCAGTGAGGGTGTGTGACACATCTATTAGGCATGTGAGCCTACATTACAAATCTGGCCAACCTTGCAATGTGGAAAATAAATTTAAAATAAATGTTCTGCTCATCCAAGCAAGATGATCTTTAGATCAATCTTACACCTCTCCGAAAGAGGAATCCAACAAAAATATGACCATCGTCATATGAGCAGTGTAACATGGAGTTTGGACCTAGTTGCCCAAAATAATCCACCCTCTCAACTAGGGAGAACTCCATCTGTCCACAAGGGCCATCCATCAGTACCATCATGTACTTTCACCAAACATTGTGCGTCATCCTATCGCAACTTGCTTTGTTGGCTCTTTCTCAGATAGAACAAAAAGGTGAGTCACAAAGACATCACGCACAACTGACCCGAAGTCAGCTTAGAGGTAAAAACCTCTCTTGGACTTGAAAAAAGTCTCATACTAACCCGAAGTTAGTTTACTGACCCGAAGTCAGTTTAGAGGATAAAACCTCAATAGACTCAAAAAGAGTCACATACTAACCCGAAGTCTTTTTAGATGATAAAACCTCAATAGACTCAAAAGAGTCACATACTAACCCGAAGTTGGTTTACTGACCCGAAATCAATTTAGAGGTAAGAGCCTCATCATACTTGATCCCAAATCAAGGTGTTGGACACGTGCCATCCTAGACATAGAGAGTACGACAATCTCCAATGTGTCCATTGGTCTTGCTATTGGTCTCTATCCACATTTCCCACCTCATTGGCCAAATGACAGGTACTTCCCATGAATCCGAAACTCCATGGGTAGGATGCATGCGGGGCCCAGATCAAAGAGAGGCGAACCAACTCAATATCATAACGGTGGGGCAAAAGCACAACAAGGTTCGGCAAGCCTACCCCGTATGTGCTTATAGCTCCAAGAAGCTATCCCCAAGCCCCCTTGGAGCTCCCAGAGCTCATAGTCCAACTCAAGCAGGACTCTCAGAATAGGGTCTTTCCACGATTCCAAGCTTCTCATGGAAGGTTAGGAACTTGACCTTCCCCAGGGGCTGCGTGAGAATATTTGCGACCTGCTCATCAGTTCCTATATGATCAAGCCTTACGGCTCCTCGCTGTACCATGTCCCGGATACAGTGGTACCTGATATCAATATGCTTGGATCAATCGTGGAACACGGGATTCTCAGAAAGACGAATCCCACTCTATAGTTATCACAAAGGATAATAGTGGTATCTAGCACATGCCCAAATAGTTCACTGAAGAGCTTTCGCAACCAAATAGCTTCGTTATAGGCCATACCCGCTGCAATGTATTCGGCCTCAATGGTGCTCAAAGCCACCAACTTCTACTTCCTGCTCATCCAAGATATTGAAGCAGAACCCAAGGTAAAGCAGCATCCAGATGTGCCCTTGCGATCCACCATACTGCCAGCCCAATCGACATCAGTATATCCATGGAGTCTCAAACTCCCGACAGTGTATCTCAGCCCATGGTTGATAGTGCCCCAAAGATATCTCAATAGATTCTTGGCACCAATCTAGTGAATGTGATGAGGATCAACCATATGTTGACTCAAAGTGTTCACTGCAAAATATACGTCTAGACGGAAATTCACTAAGAACATTAGGTTCCCCATGAGTTGTCGATACTCGGTAGGATTTGCTAGCATGGGCCCAACAATGTTTCCACACAACTTCTTGAAGTTGAGTTCCATCGATGTCGATACAGACTTACAGTCCACCATACCAAATCTCTCTAGCAGCTTCACGAAATATTTTCCTTGAGAAAGGAAAATCTCGTCTGGCCTCTGCCAGACCTCCAAGCCTAGGAAGTAGTGCATCAGTCCTAGGTCGTTCATGTCAAACTCGAAAGCTAGCTCCCTCTTACACTGATGAATGAGAGGGTCAGCACCCGTCAGGGAGAGATCATCCACATAGAGAACCAAAATGAGAGGCCTTTCTCTATCAACCTTAAAATAAAGGTTCGGGTCAGCATTACTTCTAGTGAAGCCCAACTTCATCAAGTTGCTATCTATCCTCTCATACCAAGCCCTCGGGGCTTGCTTCAACCCATAGAGGGCTTTCTTCAACCTGCATACATGGGTGTCTCTATCTCAGACTTCGAACCCCAGAGGTTGCTCCACATACACCTCTTCCTTTATAGAACCATACAGAAAATCGATCTTCACATCCATCTGATGTAGACTCCTTCCTTGCGTTGTAGCAAGGGCAATAATAGATCGGATGGTGGTATAGTGGGCCACAGGTGCAAATATATTATCATAATCTATGCCTTCTTTTTGAGAGAAGCCTCGGGCAACAAATCTTGCCTTGTACTTTTAAGCACTTCCATCAGATTCATGCTTGATCTTATAGAGCCATTTCGAGGTGACAAGAGATTTGCCCTCCGGTCTTGGGACCACTTCCCAGGCATCATTCTTCATAATGGACTCATATTTTTCGTGCATAGCATCCTTCCAAACTTGATGCTTTAGGGCTTCTTTAAATGATCCAAGCTCAGATTGTACTATCATACTTATGGCTGCTAGATACCCTTGGTATCTCTTCGGCTTCTTGCTTTCATGGAATGTCCCCCTTGGGGCAACATGTCTCTCGGCATATGCGAGAGTATCCCTGAGCCATGAGGGTCTTCTCTTATTTGAAGGAGGTGGATCAATGGGATCCATAGGTTCTTCAACATCAGGTATCAGGTCATCCTTCGGCTCTTCCTGCTTCCCTGCTTCTTCATCTTCTTTGTCTTCCTTGGAGCTAGGAAGATTGCTTAATTTCTTGAGGGTAGCATCTTCATCGAAGGTGACATCGTGGCATATCTCCACTTCTCTTTGACCAGGCACATAGATTCTATATGCCTTCGAAGTTTCACTGTAGCCCACAAACATTCCCTTCTTTCCAGAAGCATTAAGCTTGCTTCTCTTTTCTTTTGGCACATGAAAGTAAACAGGACAACCAAAAGCTATAAAATGAGAAACATCAAGTTTATTACCAGAGAAGACTTCTTTGGGAGTTTTGGAGTCCAGAGTGGAATGCGGGCATCTATTTTGAACATACACAGCAGTTCTCACAGCTTCTCCCCATAGAAACTTCGGAAGACCTTGAACACATAGCATGGCACGGGCAGCTTCCACAATGGCCCTGTTCTTTCTTTCAGCAACAACATTTTTCTCAGGAGTGTACGTAGTTGTGGTCTCCCTCTTAATGCCAGCTTCTCTGCAAGAGTCTTCGATTTTTTTATTTTTATTTTTAATTCGGGCATCTTTGTCACCACCTTGCTTCGGGAAGGGCTTTGTAATGAAGGTGTGCAAACCTCCAATGCCATAATTCTATTTGAAGAGTTGCATCACATGTCATAGCCCCCAATGGGCTTCCTCCAACCTGGTAGAGTGTATCAACTTTAAAACTAATAGTAAGAGCGCCCTTGAAGTTCTTCTTCCAGATACATACCTTTCAATCAACGAATGCCACCTTGAACCCTTTCTCTTCCATTGCCGATATGGACACAAGATTCTTCTTCAAATCAGGTACGTACAACACATCTTCTAATAAGAGGAATTGACCTTGAGATAGATGGAGGGTCACAGTCCCTGTCCCTTTCACGGGATAGGTGGAATTATCTCCAAGGATAATTTCTAGATTGGTATCCTTCTCAACCAAATCAAAGAGGGCTTCTTTATAACCAGTGAGGTGCCTTGAAGCACCACTATTAAATTTTAATCAACGAGACATCCAGGGCGTTGGGTAGAGATGTAGCAGAGAGGGTAGATATAAGAATAAATTCATTTCTCTTATTATCAACAACGTTAGACTCATCGTACCTGGAATTTCTTGACCTCTTGAAGGGTTGCCCATTTCCACTACGATCAGAGGGAGCCTTCCTTTTTCCTTTGAACCGGATGTTCTTGCCATTCCCTCTCGAGTTGTTGTTGTCATCATCCCTCGGAGATCCCCTTCTATTAGGGTACTCTCTTGCATAGTGACCAAACTTGTTACAAGTGTAACATCTTCCCTTCCTTCCTTTGGGCCATGCTCTTCCATGGTTTTGATTTCTCGGGCCACCATTGTTTGTAATATTCCTAAAATTTAGCTTTAGCTAAATGGAATATTATAGATTATTTTGTCACTTGGTAGGTGAATAAGTGGGTAGGGAGGCCCGTAAATCTTCTTAGAAACAATTAAAAACACTTAAAATGTGAAAGGAGACCCTCTAAGCAACTAAATAAAGCACCTTTGAGTGTGAACAAGGGATGAAACATATTGAATAGGTCAACTTTGACCAAATCAACAATGTTGTTATGGAGGAGTGGACATTTAATGAGGAATAACGCAGTTTTGGAGGGAGATCAATTGCATGGAGGAAGTGACCTAATTGAGTGTGGCCAAGAGTAAGGAAGCTCATAACTTATATAAGGAAGAGGATGGTAGCCATATGGGGGTTATGTTTTGTCTTATTATTTTGTATATAGTCTGTTTAGACTTTTGGCATTCTTTAGCTGTTTAGTTGAGTTTGCAGTATTGTTTAGCACAGGGTGTTCCCGAGCGGGAATCCCATCTCTTTCCTTGAGAGGCTTCTTGGAGGAGCATTGCACTTCATTTCCACACTCAGGCTTAGGGCCAAGCTTCAACTTTCTTCATCAACGCAGTTTCTTCAGAATATTGTGTTGTGTTGTAGGGTGCAGTAGTGGAGAATTAGTTTGGGTGTCTTCAGAGCTAGTTTTGCAGTGGAGGAAGGTTTCCATTCATTGGAAGGCATGTAAAGAAGCCCCTTGAGCTTTATTGACACATTTAGTAGCAGGCTAAGGAGTATTTATCCCCTACAGCGCAGTTTCAATCTAGATCTGCGTTATTTTAGGGAGGAGTTGCAGGGGTAGTTGCAGTGGTTGTTTTGGGAGGTGATTTCTTCAAAGGAGGAGCCATTCCTTCTTTCGGAGGATCTATTGGAGAAGAGTTGTAGGTTCCTACATCAGCTTCAGCCATATCTTCTCATTTCTGTTGTTGCAGCATATCTTCATCCCTAGGGCTACAGCTTACATTGGCAGATTGTGTGCATTTTCCGAAAACCCTCTTGGGTTGTCTTGCAAAGCTGATCTAGTGCTCAGATCTGTATGTCTAGACTCAATTGGGGCCTATATCAGTATTTTTATATCATTGTATCATCTCCAGCTGTAGTTATGCTTAATATGACTGCGCTGTAGTTTCTCTCCAACATTTTGTATTGTAACAGCAGCTCATATTTGGGAGTGACCATTACCATTAGAGGCATACTCCATCATGCTTGTTTCCTCTTGAGTGCATCTCATCCATATTTTGTCAAAATCATGAATCACATTATTATTAAGAATAGTGGTATTGAATACATATCAATCACGGGGGAGACCTCCAAGTGCAATAAGAACCATCTCTCGATCAGATATTGCTACCCCAATAGCTAGGAGGTTATTCCTGATTTCAGCGAGCCTCATAAAATAGGATTGAATAGATTCATCCTTGCCCTGCTTGATATTCTTCAATTGATTCTTGAAGAAAAGGATTTGATTAGCATTGCTAGCCCTGAACATGCTCACTAGCTTATCATACATCTCTTTAGATGTGTTCAACTCAGAAATGTAAGCAACCAAGTGCTTATGAATAGAATCCTGGATAATCATCTTTGCTTTGATTTCCCCTTTTCTATACTTCGTTTTCGTGGCAGCAACTGCATTTGATGGAGGCTCTTGAATCTTCCCCTACACATAATCCATGACATCTTGATCTTCTAGCACCAAATCCAAGGACATCTTCCGTGCATGATAATCAGACTTATCGGTCAATTTATCATCAGCCTTGAAACCCTTGTAGGTTGAGGAGGCAATTTTTCCTTGATAGGATTCCTTTCTTCAGTGATTGCTTCTAACACTAGCTTGGAATTTGTCTTCACCTTAGCTCTGATTCCATGTTAAATCAAATAACCATGGTGTTCTATGCTTGATGCAATTTTACTTCAATCTTTCTTAGGCCTGATACAAAATAGGAATCACATAAACATAAAAGTAAAATGTTGATAGAACACAATAATGGATCAACAGAAGACAAGCCAAATATGGATCATATTTACAATTCCTTTTGTCCAGCAAAGATATGAGATATTGTTGCGTTACGACAATCAACAGGATGCTTCAGCCAGCAAAGTATTTCTCGGTCAGCCAAACCTTCATGTGTCACACCCACAACCCTCAAAAACAACTCATCAAAAGTCAACACTGGTCAACCCAAAGTCGACGCAATTTAGCAACAGAAAAGTCAACACAGCAGATTAGGGCTTCGATCAAACAACTCAGATTTCCTCGATTTCAGTGCCCAGTAGTACGACCTCTCAAAATCAGATTTTTGGCAGAGTTTTGAGGTCAAACAACCAAAGGTTGACCACGGTCAACGTTGGTCAACGTTGCAGCAAAATGCCCTAAACAGATCCGCAAAAAACACCAACTTCGCTCCATAGGTGTGAGGGGAAAAGGGCCTCCAAAGG
>CM076582.1:1460023094-1460206237 GCA_034641835.2 Pinus albicaulis
AAGCTAAGATGGATGGCATGGAAGCTGGTGTGGAAGCTAATATGGATGGCATGGAAGCTAAGATGGATGACATGAAAGACAACAGGGAAAACATGAAGAATGATCTAAAAGCAGACATAGAAGGTTTGACAAAGTTGATACAAGAAATGTTTCCTAATGGTGAAAAGATAGTAGAAGAACCTCATTATGAGAACAAAATAAATGTTAATCGTGATTTCATAAACTCTAATGTTGGCAGGAAGAACCACCATATTCCAAAAATGGGTATGAGGAAGTTTGATGGAAAGGATCCTGTAACATGGATACTACGGATGGAGCAATATTTTGATCTCCATAACGTGCAAAACACACAAAAGGTACGCATTGCAACTTTACATTTAGAACAAAATACATTTGTATGGTATCGATGGCTTTGCTCCCGTAAAAAAATTGTCACTTGGTGAATTTTTACGGAGGAAATGATAGCACATTATGAGGATACAAAGAGCAACACCTTCTTTAGCCAATTGATAAATCTCAAACAAAAGGGTTTAGTGGGGCAGCACATTGAGGACTTCCAAAATTGAATATAAGGGTAACTGATATTCCAGAGGAACACAGGATTGATCTCTTCATAGGCACTTTAAAGGATAACATCCAACATGAAGTTCGCGTTTTGGAACCTGATTCATTGGAGAAGGCATTCGGGTTGGCAAGAAAAGTTGAATGTAAAATTATGGCGACAAGGAAGCCTACCACTCAATTCTATAAAGAAGGAAGTGTTGCTACGCCTAGATTTCCACAACCTACAAGGTTGACACCACAACAATTGGAAGAAAAAAGAGCAAAGGGCTTTGCTACAGTTGTGATAGCAAATACACTAAAGGTCATAAGTGTGCTGAGAAGAAATTATTTTACATAGATTGTGAAGAGGAAGAAGAAAATGAACAAGAAGAGGATATACACCAGGAACCAACCCTAGAAGAGGAAGAAATGAGTCCGACCATATCATGTAATACATTGGCAGGAATTACCACTCCTCAAACTCTCAAGATAGAAGGACATATCAAGAAGAAAAAGGTAATAGTGTTGATTGATTCAGGTAGTACCCATAATTTTATTCATTGTAAGGTAGCCAAGGAATTGAATTGTTTCCTATACCCAGCACCAGAATGTCAAGTGATGGTTGCAAATGGAGGAATTATAAATTGCTCTGGAAAATGCCATAATATCAAGCTAACCATGGGGGAATATGTATTGACTAGTCCAATGCTTTCCATTCCTATGGGAGGTGCTGATGTTGTACTAGGAGTACAATTGTTACAATCTTTGGGGACGGTAGCTTTTAATTTTCAAGAACTTTTCTTGAATTTTTTTTCAAAAGGAAAGGAAGTTGAATTACGGGGTATTGCGGGGAAGCCGGGAAAGATAATAAGCTCTAATGTCATGACAAAGATTCTAAAAAAAGAACAACGAGGCGTCATTGCACAATTATGCTCACTAGAAGTTCCAACATAAAAATCATCTATTTCTGCAGATCTCCAACAAGTCTTGCACAATCATTCCAAGGTGTTTGAAACTCCCAAAGGACTCTCACCTATTCGTGATCATGATAATTCTATTCATTTGATTCCAGGAAGTGTTCCTCCAAACATCAGGCCTTATAGATATCCTTACATCCAAAAGAGCGAAATTGAACGTATGATTGCAAAAATGTTAGATGCGGGTATAATTCAACCTAGTCAAAGTTCTTTCTCTGCTCCTGTAGTATGGGTACACAAGAAGGATGGATCATGGCGAATGTGTTCGGATTATAGGGAGCTCAATAAGCTCACCATTAAAGATAAATTTCCCATTCCTATGATTGATGAATTATTGGATGAATTACATGGAGCAATTTATTTTACCAAGTTGGATCTTCATTCGGGATATCATCAAATTAGAATGAAGACTGAAGATATTCCGAAAACAACATTTCGAACTCATGAGGGTCATTATGAATTTTTGGTCATGCCTTTTGGCCTTACCAATGCACCTTCTACATTTCAAGGGTTGATGAATTCCATTTTCAAACCCTTCCTTAGAAAATTGTGCTAGTATTTTTTGATGATATACTAATCTACAGCAGGTCTTGGAAGGATCATGTTGAACATGTTGACAGGGTGCTCAAACTATTGCAGGAGAAACAATTATATGCAAAAAAATCCAAATGTTTCTTTGGAGTACAAGAGGTGGAATATCTGGGTCATATTATATCTCACGAGGGTGTTAAAGTATACCCTAACAAAATTAAAGCCATTAAGGAATGGAAAGTCCCCACAACCATAAAGCAGTTGCGAGGATTTCTCGGGTTAACAGGGTATTATCGCAAATTTGTTAAGAATTATGGGAGAATAGCAGCACCTCTAACAACATTATTGAAGAAAGATGCATTTTCATGGACTCCTGAAGCAACTAAGGCGTTTGAACATCTTAAAGAGGCAATGTGCCTAGCACCGATCTTAGCTACGCCAGACTTCACAAAAACCTTTATTGTGGAATGTGATGCCTCGGGAAATGGAATTGGTGTTGTTTTAATGCAAGAAAGAAGACCCATTGCTTTTGAAAGTCGTCCAATCAAAGGAAAGCATTTACAGAAACCTATTTATGAGAAGGAAATGTTAGCAATACTGCATGCACTAAAGAAATGGTGAACTTACCTAATGGGAAGACACTTCAAGGTAAAAACTGATCATGATAGTCTTAAACACTTTTTGGAACAAAGACTATCTGCAGAAGAGCAGCAAAAATGGGTCACAAAGATGTTGGGTTATGACTTTGAAATAATCTACAAAAAAGGAAAGCTTAATGTTGTTGCAGATGCACTCTCAAGAAAGAATGAAGAGGTGGAAGCATTTCTTTGTGCCATTTCTATTATCCAACCAGATTGGATAACTGAAGCAAGAGATGAATGGAAGAAGGACAAAGATGTATGGACACTCATTCAAAAGTTGCAGCAAGATCCTAGTACATCTGATACATTTAGCTGGAAAAATGATTCCTTGTGGTACAAAGATCGCTTATATCTTTGTAAGAATTCCCAACTAAAACAAAAGATTCTTCTGGAATTGCACACTTCTCCTTTAGGAGGACACTCAGGATTTTTAAAAACTTACCACAGGGTGAAGAAAGAATTTTTTTCAGATGGCCTTAAATCTGATATTCAAATTTTTTTGGCGGAATGTGTTACACCATTTTTTGGTCATCTAACCCTTCATCATTAGATGAACCCAAGTACACCATGTAAGACCAGTTTTACCCCAAGTAAAACTGCTTTCACTATGTTAATTAGGAAACCCCAAAAGGAATAATTAATTAAACCATAATTTTTAAATATGACAAAATCAACCACCATTAATCAAATAAATCATTATTTATTTGATTATATCCCAACCACTTCCTTAAAAAGATAAATAAATCATTTATTTATTTATTTTTCACTAATCAAGGGATTTGACCCAAGTCAAGCACCCTTTCCCTCCAACAAATAATAATAAAATATTCCATAGAGGTGGATCTAGATGTGATTAACATTATTTTAATCATGCACCAAGATCTAGAAGAACCCAATATTTTGTTATAAATAGGAGGGTTTTCCCCATCATTCTTCACCTTTTGTTGCATATTAGATCACTCTGGATCTATACACTTGGTCTCATTTCTGCCATTTTGCTCCCATTGAGCTCTACCTTATACATTGGGTTTTCTACATCTACAAGAGAGAGAAAGCTTAGATCTGAAGTGCTGAGGACTACAAAGAACCCATCCCATTGAGGAGATCTGGATACACCTTCTTGTTTCCTCCCAGGTGCCCTATAATATAAAAATTCATTCAAAAATCGTGTTCTTGTCTTGTCTGTTGGATGCATGGAGCAAACTCTTTACTTTACTGCTTAATGTCTTTCTATTTATAGATCTGTTTGTTGCGGCGCTTTAACTACTAATTGCAGATCTGAAGATGTTTTGCAGCCATTATTGTTGTTAGGGCTATTAGTTATGCGTAGCTAAAGTGGTTCTTTTTCGTACACTTCGACGAAGAATTCATACTAACAAATGGCGACTCCACACGGGTTTTAAATTACGACCGCTGTCGTTTCTCATATTCCTGCATATCCAGCTACTTCAGGCCCTAGGGATTCTTTTCAGCTGCTTAGTTTTTCTCTTTTCATGTCATTTTTCTCACATAAAACCCTAAAAACTTAAAATTTCTAACTTCCGTGTGTTTCTGGCCCTATTGCGCAGGTTAGCGACACCAGCCGCAACTGAGACGGCAACTTTTCAGAAAATCTGCCGCCGAAACAACCGGAACGGGGGGGTCGCACCTTTTGGCCCAAAACCTGCGACCTGGACGCACTTTTCAGCCTGTTTTCTGCGACCTCAACTCAGATCAGGTCAGAACCTGCGACCTGCCTTTTTTCCAGCATTTTTTCTGCAATTTTTCTGGGTTCTGCTGCAGCCTCTGCCAGGGTGTTCCAGCCTCTGTCTCAGCCCGCCTTGACCAAGATCTGATCTGTTTTTACTCCTCTAAGTGGGAACCCAGCCCCTTAGGGCTTTAGTACCCTCCACTTTTTGTGGAAGAGTTTCAGCTGTTTCAGCCGTCGGTTTCAGAGCTTCAGCCCCCTCTTTTTCCAGATCTGTTACCTCATTTCCAGATCCATTGAAATCAGCCTCTTTTCCTTTCAAATCACCTCTTATCGTTTTGTTTGGACCTCTTCTCAAGGCCTCTGCCTTGCCCCCCCCCGGTTTTTTGCTGATTTCCCTTTTTCCAGCCACCTTGCCTCTGTCTCTTGGCTGTGATCTGCACCCCTTGTCTGCAGCTTTATCCTCCAGATCTTTGTCCCCTTTGACCCTAGATCTGTTGAGCTTCCTTTGTGTGTGTTTCCATAGTTTTTTCCCTTTCTTTTCAGCATAGTTGTGAGAGACCCACCTTCTTGGGTTAGATAGATGCATACGTATTTATTTTACGTTATTTCGGCATTTTATTACGATTTCTCACAATGGGTTATTTTCGGCTACGCGGCACTTTTTTGCTCTCAATAACGGAAGGGTTTAAAGAAATTAAGAATGCGCACCACATCGAACCTTAAGTGAAGAAAGCGCACAGTTTCTGCTTTGTGAACTCTAAAATCAATCGTCCTTGCACCTTTTCTGCCCTTGACCTTCTTGATTTTGTCCCTTTCTGCCCTTGTCAGTTTCCTTCTTCCTGTCATCATTGCGCCCCCAAGGCGCCTTTCCCGGATACTTCTTGGCCTTCATCCTCAGTTTCCGGTTGATCGACCTGCTCCGCACCGTCGTCGTCGAGCCAGTCCACCTTCGAGTCCGCACTCCGACTCCTCTCCTGATTCATCGGGTCCCCCTTCTCCTTCCGGTTCTCCTCCTTTTACCTTCACCATGTCCGGATTAGGGCCTAATGCTAGCGGTTCTCCCGGCCCCAATGCCGGCCCTACTTCTAGCGGAACCGTCACAACCACTACTCCGGCCACCCCTGTGCTGCCGTACATTGCAGGCCTCAGCCTCCCCGATTTCCATCAGTTGATTAACGACCCCATTCACCACAATGCTACCTGGCCCACTATGCCCACCAAGTTACCCTCTGATATCCCTAAGTTCGAGGGCCTTAATGGCGAAGACCCAGCCAATCACGTCCGGTCTTTCCACATGTGGTGTTCCTCCAACTCCATTACCGATGACTCCATCCGTCTTCGTTTGTTCCAACGCACGCTTACCGGCGAAGCTTCTAAATGGTATGTCGAACAGGCCCCTTCCTCCCATACCACGTTCGAGACTCTTGCCCAAGCCTTCTTGTCGTACTTCCAGCTCCCTCTCCGATACGACACTGGTACGGAGCTCTTGACTTCATTTAAGCAATCCTCTTCTACACGCCTTTCTGCCCATGTTCAGGAATGGCGACGAAGACGGAGCTTATGTCGAGCCCCTCCCTTTGAAGATCGGGTTTACATGGACTGGTTCCTTCGCACCCTCCCGTCTCCCCTCGGCAAAGATGTCGCCTCTCACTTTCCTCAATCTGAAGAAGCCGCCCTCCAAATAGCTTTAAAATATGACCTGATCTACGCTCAATCTGGTTATGTTTATACCGTTCTTCCTGACATCCCCAGGCCCGGTGGCGCTAACGCCCCGGGGGCATCTCATTCCGCCGACGGTATTGTTGAATCTCTTTCCCACCCATCTGCTCACCCCCCTATGAGCCATGGTCTCCCTCAGGGAGGGGCCAGCACCTCAAGCACTCTTCCCCCTCCCGGCAACATGTATCCAGGATACGGCATGCCTCCTCCTTTTGCCCAACCTCCTGCTTACCTCAATGTCGCCCATCCCAACCCTTACTTTTATCCACAGCCTGGTGCGCCAGCTCCTCCAGCATATGCGCTTCCGCCTCCCTTGCCTCCTCACAACCTGCAACAGCACTTACAACCCCCTCCAGGGCAAGTATTTGCACAGCAGGATGCGATTAATCCCCCTTCTTCTCAAAGAAGGCGGAGAGGCAACCAGAACCCATCTGCCCCCGGTAACCGAGGACCCAATTCTGGTATGGACCCTAACACTAGCAACCAGCCTCAGGGCATTCCGCCCAGGCCGGACAGGCCGCTTCGCACAAACAAGCCTTGTTCGTGTTGCGGTGTTTACGGTCACTACACTCACGATTGCCCTCTCTTACCCCAGATGCGACAGATGTGGGAGTCTCAAGCCACATTGCGCGGACAACACGCCTCCCCTCCTGCTCCTCCTAATGTGGCCACCACTCAGCCAGCTGTGTTCACTGATCCTTTCCCTCACCAGGGATTCGTGGCTACCCAAACCCCCGACAGCCATGTAGCCACCCCCTCGTCCATTGCTGGTTCCTCTGATTACCAGATCCTTATGATGCACTCCGATCCTTCCCCATCCGTCGATCTTCACCTTCAAACTCGGTCCCGCCAGTACCCCAAGCCTCCTGCTCAGTCTGCCCCCGAGCCTCCTTCTTCAGGTTCTACAGAGCCTCTTTCGACATCCAATGGTCCCAGTTCATCCAAAGATTCCAAGGGACAAAATGCAGCCAATCTTTACGCTCGGTCGAGCCGCTCAGTCGTATAGTATAGTAGATGATTTGGCGCAATCCCCTGCCGCCATTTCCACCCTGGAGCTCCTCCAGTCATGCCCTTCCCAAAGGAAGGCTCTACTATCTGCCGTGGGCGCTGTTGATCCTGCTGATGACCAAATGATTGTTTTCGACGCCACTCAATCGGACCATCCTCCTCTTCCTCCTTCCGTCGCCTTCCAAATCCCGGTCAAAATCCGGAACGCCAATGTATCCCGGTGTATAATTGATGAGGGGGCATCCACCTGCGTGATGTCCGCTTCGGTTTGGAAGCAACTCGGATCCCCTGAGCTGGCCCCTTCCACGATCACCCTTCGAGCGTGGGACGGTCATGCCTCCCAGCCTATTGGCCTGTTTCGTAATTGTCCCATCACCCTAGCCGGTAAGACTGTTTGCGTTGACGTCGAAGTCATTGACGCCCCTCTAGATTACAACATTCTATTCGGGCGAAGTTACACCTATGCCATGTCTGCTGTCCCATCCGCGGTTTTCCGCAAGATGTCTTTTCCACATAATGGGAAGATAGTCACCATTGACCAGCTATCTTATCATGAGCCGCCATCTCAGACCTCCTCCGAGACCACCATCTCTTTTGTAACCAACAAGCAAACCGTCGATTCCTTGACCAGTGTCTCCCCCGGCGTCTATAAAGATTCCACCCTGCTTGGTACTTTTCCTCATCTTCCCCCCCTCCTGTTACTGATCCCAGCTTGTCGAATGTTTGCATGATGCAATCGTCTCAGGCTGCCCATAAACGGCCTGCCTCGGCTAGTCAGCCACCCCCTCCCTGCCCTCCGCAACCCGCTCCTAGCCATTCATCTGAGCCAGCCGAACCTCCTCCTTCTGGCCCTCCAGCTGGTATCCCCGAACCTCTTTATCCTCCAGGCTCGATTCCCCCTGGCCTTAACCATCTCGGAGCCATACCTCCTGGTCATTACCCTGCTGGACAAATCCCCTTCTTGGCTCCCCCTCCCGGAGTATATTCTGTCCCCGTCATGGCCACCCTCTCTCTCCCTAACTTGACCTTGGGCATTCTGGTTTGGTACCTTGACCCCCCACCCGCCACCCCCCCTGGTCACCCCAAACCTTATATGGCTTTGACACCGGTTCAACCGGTTCCCCTCGCTTCCTCCATAGCCACTGTGCCCCCAACACCTCCACAGGACCCTTCTCCTGTTGTGACGGCTCCCGGGAAGAAAGGCAAAGCCCGAAAGGGGGCAACCCATCAAGATCCGGCCCCCCCGACATCCCTTACCCTCCCACGCCCACCAAAGCCCGCCATTCGATGCGCTTTGTGTGATATCGTCGGTCATGCCACTCACATGTGTCCTGAATTTCCCCACCTCAAGCTTCTGGTCAACGAGACATTCCCCGACTCTGATCTCCCAGAATTCCATGTCACTATCCCCGACTCCCTCCCAAGACTCAAACACTTGCGCACAATCCACCCTTGTGCCTTGTGCGATTTTCACGGCCATTACACCCACCTTTGTCCCCGCCTTGACGAGTACCGTTCCTCCTTGGACTTGTACCGCCAATTCAAGGCCGCTTCGATCGGACCAGAGGACATTCACATTCCGCCTCCCGCTTTTAAGCCAACGGAGCCCTCAGTCACCATTTTGTACCTGTCATCATCCAGGAGACCATTGGGGAACGTTCCATCTGAATCCTCCCCTATTGTTTCGCTTGACCTTCCTTCAGTGGTCATCTTGGGCTCAACATCGGTAGATCCGTTATCTACTTACTCTTCGGTCACCCATTGTGACGATGCGCATGTTAACCTCTCTTCTCATGATGATGATTCAGGCCACTTCACCATGTCAGGTGGTTCTTCTTCCACCAGTCACCCCATCTTCTATCACAATGACGACATTATGGAAGAAATTCACACCCCTGACTTTATCTATTCCCCCTTACATCGAACCCATGCGTTAACACCACATCCACCTTGTGGCCATTACATCAAAACCCAATGTTTGGGTAAGGGGGCACCCACATTTGAGAGACCACGAGACGCCATTCTCCACCACTCTCCTAGTGTATCTGGTCGTGTTGACTCTAGACCCAGTATTATTCCACATTTAGACGAACCTCTAGAGTCCCATATCACTTCAGATCACTCTCGGGACGATACCCCTTATCGTTCCCTCATCTTACATCAGCAACCCAGTCTCTTAGACATTATTGTTGACCAACCTATAGCTTTTCTATGAGAGCATCAGTTCATTATCTCCAAATCCTCCTTTTGGGATAGTGACACCGGGTATGCCAATTCGGAAACTTAAAGTCCATTTGATCCCTATATGCAGTACCAAAAGAGATTGGTAATCCTCCATTTCCTTTCTCAAACTGCATAACCATAACCAGAACAAATGGCACACCACATCATTCAAATGTGTTTAGATTCCCATTTTTCTAGATACATTTTGGCATGACCACACCATGCTTAGGGGCACCTATGCCCCCCAATCATAACCCTCCTCACCTCGTTTTTGGAGAGGAGGTTGTCTTACCAATCGAGTGTGAAATTCCTTCTCTACAGCTAGTCGTTGAACTTCTCCCTGACACCCCACCGCTAGAACAATGACTTATCATGCTTGAGCGTGCCTCCGAAGACCGCCGTGTTGCCTTGCAAACCATGGAAGTGGCCAAAAAACGCACCAAAGCTCAGTATGACCGAAAAGTCCAACCTTGCACTTTTCGCGAAGGCGACCTTGTTCTAGTATATGACTAGGCCCATGATGTCCTAGGTCATGGGAAGTTTAACTCATTATGGCTAGGCCCTTACATCATTTGTAAGGATTTGTAAGGATAGCCAGCATCTGTTTTTTCATTTTTCCTACTTCACCAAAATCCAACTCCCAGCCATAAAACAGCACCAAACCCCCCTCATCTCCCAGGTCGCAGTTTTCTGCCATTTTCTGGACCAGGTCGCACTTGTTGCCCTAATACCTGCGTCCTGGGTCGTACTTTTTGCCCCAAAAAAGTGCGACCCGACCATAGAGATGAAGGAGGGGCTGTTTCTGGGGGTTTTGGGCCCTCAACTGCAAATGTAATCCATCAAAATGCAAGAGCAAGGTTAGGCCTCTCGCCTCCAACTGACAGATCTCGAATCCAACGGTCGGTTTGTCCGATACGTTCGCCGCAAGATTTAGGGCCTTCTCTCCTCTCCACATTCACCACAGCAACAATAGCAAATGAATGATTTTGGAGGGAAAACTGCCTCATTAAAGAGAACCCATGTTTCTCCTTTCGACTGCTGCGACCACACCGTAGCCCCGTTCGATGAACCGTCAGCACCGCTGGACAGATCTCACCGAGCTCTCAAATGGGTTTTAGTTAGTTTTTGGTGATTTGATACTTCACCCGGACACATTTTTTCCACGAAGGGTCACTTCACCGCTCCTTAAAATCAAATTTCCTCACTTACGCCACTTGTACTTGGGGCACCATATCGCTCCCTTACTTGTCCATGTTCGTGTCGATTTTCGTCATGAGTGCCCACCTTGTACTCATGCTTCCATGACCCCCCATTGGGGCCTTTACTGTGTGGCAGCACTATATAGTCGCCCTTGCTTAGAGCATCCGAGTTGAGTCATCATTGCATTCATGGAGTCTATCCTGCATCCTTTTACATCCTACTATAGCCCTCCATTCTTTTTTTCTTGGTTCCTCTCTTGTGTCGCATCTCATGACCTTCAGCCCCACTGTCCCCTGTCCCTTTCGATATTGTGTCAGTCGCTGCCATGTCATTCATTCCCTTTATGCTCTAACAAGGGAAGTCGTCCATTCGCCACTCCATCCTTCCCATTTCCACCATCATCATTAGTGTCAGTCTGTCCGTCGCTCTATTGCTCTTCTCTCGTGCCTTAGTTGAGGATCTATCATTGCCTCACCTACGGCGGACCTCCTTCTGTCGACCTCAGCACATTTATTCCAGAAGCAGGATCTAGAGGGCGGTGTACCTTGGTTCCAGCTTCCACTTTTGTTCGGTGCCTCAGATCAGGCAGGGGGATTTCTCACCTCCCTTTGACTTGATTGCTTCTCCAGCTCCTTTCAGCATGATCGAGATTCGTATACTGGACAGTCCAGTGACCCAGCAGCAGCTCTTGATGATTCCCGGGCGTGTGTGAGATGTCTCAGCCCTCATGAGGGGGTGGCCATGCAGGTAGCCCCCCACATGCCCGGATGACCTCTTCATTGCAGCCTTTGATGCCGCTCCAGATTTTGATGATGTTGGCCTTAGCCACTTGCAGCACCCCTATGATTTGCATGTATCAGTCAGATTTTGTGAGCCCTTCCCCATTTACAGGGGGCATTTGGGTTGTATTTATCTCATGTACTCAGATGATATTGTACTAGTCCTGGCTGTTATCCCAGGCACAACATGTATGTGAGACTATTCATTGTATTTTTATCTGGCTCTTGATTATGCCAGCTGTACTCTATGGTTCGGTCCCTTGTTCACTAGACACACTATTCTTTTGTACTTTGTCACGGCGGGCATAGGTATGCCTCCCCCGCCGCCTTCAGCATAGGTACCCTCTCATAACAGAGACTTGTTGCACCTGCGAGTCTCGTCTCCTCAGGGTCTAGTCCTTCAGCACACTATCTACCTCATATTTCTCTCTCTGACATACCCTTTTGTTGTCTAGTGATTGTCTTCTTACAACGTACTTCGGTCATACGATTTGCTCCCGACACTCGCACGCTGGGGGGCAATCTGTTACACCATTTTTTGGTCATCTAACTCTTCATCATTAGATGGACCCAAGTACACCATGTAAGACCAGTTTTACCCCAAGTAAAACTGCTTTCACTATGTTAATTAGGAAACCCCAAAAGGAATAATTAATTAAACCACAATTTAATTATTATTCCCAGTCATGTTTAACCCAAAAAACAAAGAAATTAATGAGATAAACCCATATTTATCTTATTATTTTCTAGGAATAATTATTTAAATAATATTCCTTGTTAAATATGACCAAATCAACCACCATTAATCAAATAAATCATTATTTATTTGATTATATCCCAACCACTTCCTTAAAAGAATAAATAAATCATTTATTTATTTATTTTTCACTAATCAAGGGATTTGACCCAAGTCAAACACCCTTTCCCACCAACAAATAATAATAAAATATTCCATAGAGGTGGATCTAGATGTGATTAACATTATTTTAATCATGCACCAAGATCTAGAAAGACCCAATATTTTGTTATAAATAGGAGGGTTTTCCCCATCATTCTTCACCTTTTGTTGCATACTAGATCACTCTGGATCTATACACTTGGTCTCATTTTCTGCCATTTTGCTCCCATTGAGCTCTACCTTCTACATTGGGTTTTATACATCTACAAGAGAGAGAAAGCTTAGATCTGAAGTGCTGAGGACTACAAAGAACCCATCCCATTGAGGAGATCTGGATACACCTTCTTGTTTCCTCCCAGGTGCCCTGTAATATAAAAAATTCATTCAAAAATCGTGTTCTTGTCTTGTCTGTTGGATGCATGGAGAAAACTCTTTACTTTACTGCTTAATGTCTTTCTATTTATAGATCTGTTTATTTATGAGAAGGAAATGTTAGCAATACTGCATGCACTAAAGAAATAGCGAACTTACCTAATGGGAAGACACTTCAAGGTAAAAACTGATCATGATAGTCTTAAACACTTTTTGGAACAAAGACTATCTTCAGAAGAGCAGCAAAAATGAGTCACAAAGATGTTGGGTTATGACTTTGAAATAATCTACAAAAAAGGAAAGCTTAATGTTGTTACAGATGCACTCTCAAGAAATAATGAAGAGGTGGAAGCATTGCTTTGTGCCATTTCTATTATCCAACCAGATTGGATAACCGAAGCAAGAGATGAATGGAAGAAGGAAAAAGATGTATGGACACTCATTCAAAAGTTGCAGCAAGATCCTAGTACATCTGATGCATTTAGTTGGAAAAATGATTCCTTATGGTACAAAGATCGCCTATATCTTTGTAAGAATTCCCAACTAAAACAAAAGATTCTTCTGGAATTGCACACTTCTCCTTTAGGAGGACACTCAGGATTTTTAAAAACTTACCACAGGGTGAAGAAAGAATTTTTTTGGGATGGCCTTAAATCTGATATACAAAAGTTTGTGGCGGAATGTTTGGTTTGCCAGCAGAATAAAGTGGAGACAATTAAGACCCCGGGACTTCTACAACCTTTATCCATTCCAAGTCAACGTTGGGAGGAGATTTCAATGGATTTTATCACAGGTTTACCGAAGTCCGAAGACAAGAATGTCATCATGGTGGTAGTTGATAGACTTACCAAGTATGCACACTTTTGTGCATTATCTCATCCATTTAAAGCAAGTACAGTTGCTACTACATTTATGGACAGAATTCAAAGCTACATGGAAGCCCAAGGGTTATTGTGAGCGACAGAGATCCCATTTTTACTGGAAATTTTTGGACGGAGTTATTTTCTTGTTTGGGTACTCAATTAGTTCATAGCTCATCTTATCATCCTCAATCCGATGGTCAAACTGAGATAGTAAATAAATGTTTGGAAGGATATCTTCGTTGTTTTGTATCTGATAAACAAACACAATGGGTCAAGTGGTTACCTCTCGCTGAATGGTGGTATAACACTTCCTTCCATACTGCAGCAAAAATGACCCCATTTATAGCACTTTATGGATATCATCCACCATCGATTACATCATCTTTAAGGGAAAATTCGAAGGTTCAAGCAGTCGAAGATCACATCGAGCATCAGCAAGAAGTTCTTCAACTCTTAAAGGATAACCTTAATTTGGCACAAAATCGAATGAAACAACAGGCAGATCAACATCGCAGCGAGAGAAGTTTTGATGTAGGAGATTGGGTATTTTTACGGTTACAACCATATAAACAAATGTCCCTCAAGCAAGCTAAGAAGGATAATAAATTATCGCCAAAGTACTATGGTCCTTACAAGGTGTTGCAAAAGATTGGTACTATGGCATACAAATTGGAGCTTCCTGCTTCTTTACAAGTGCATCCAATTTTCCATGTTTCATGCTTAAAGAAGGTTATAGGTGAAAATCTTCCAGTTCAAACAATATTGCTAGAACTTGATGAGGAAGGAAAAATCATATTGGAACCTGAAGCGGTCATGGAAACAAGAACTCGACAACTACGGAATCGATCAATTTCAGAGTATCTCATCAAGTGGAAGAACTTACCCACTGAAGATTCTACATGGGAGGATGAGAATTTTATACAGAAGCACCCGAAGCTACTCAAGTGTTGAGGACAACACTTTTTTGAAGGAGATGGGCATGTTAGGTCCCTATATCACTAGTATAGCCCCTTATTATTGTTAGTGTAAACCCCTTATTGTTATTATTGTACCCTTGTAACCCCCATTTTGTTATTATTGTGCCTTTAAATTATTATTGTTAGGTCGGCTAGGATTACATTGTGGCCCACTAGGATTACATTATGGCCCCATGGACTCCTATATATAGAAAGGAGGTTTTGTAAATTGTAGCATCCAAGAATTGTTCATTCATGTAATGTATTGGAGGTTGCCCCCTCGAAGTGGCTTATTTCTAAGGCGTTGATATCTCATTTCTTCTATTTTTGGAGTTGGTTACACAACAGCGCACTAACCTAGATCAGAGTATACAAAGCACCAACACTTTCCACTCTTTTGGGTGATCTAAGATCATCACTGTGAGGGCTTCCCTATAGTAGGATGAGTCTTTTATGGCTTAAAAGTGCCCAACAATAAAGGAATGATGAATTCTTTGTTTGTATGTGATTTTGAAAATAGTTTATGAAAAGGTCAAATAATATATGGTAAATATAAGATCATTTATTTCTTCATGTAAACCTTTTCTCAACATATATATTTAACCTTGAAGTATGTTACCAAAAACTACACATGTTAGTAAAGACCACATAATCATTCAAAAATCAATGACTTTGAATGAGGCACTTTAGTAAGGTCCCTTAAAACTCCTTATATATTTTCTTGCTTTAAAATTTGTTTGATTTTATATATGAAATGGGACTATTGCTTTCACATCTTTATCTATGCATTTCTTGGTTTTACATTCTCTCAGTTTATGCATCATAGATGGATATAAAGATTCACGAGGATATTGATTCAAAAATATCTGTTGATTCAATTGATGGATAGTGATTTTTAATCATTATCGATGCCAAGAATCATTGATGTTGATAGAGTTTATTTGAATAAATTTAACTTTCATAATTATCCTATAGACATTTGTCTAATCATTGAAAATATTTGTAGATATTTAAATGAAGTTTGATGATGTTCCTGCAGTTATGTACTTAAAGATGAAAAGGCGGATGTGTATCGACTACCTTATCTATCGAGCAGTGCCCCTGGATTTTGTATGTTCATTCTTTGACTTATCTTCCAATTAAAAAATGAATGTTAAAATAGGGATTTTTACATCAACCAATTTGATGTTTCTTGCATTTTAAGAATGTTTTCCTAGTCATTTCTAATGGCTCATTAAGGTATGAGGCCTTAATAAATAATGTGACATAGTTTTTTAGAGGTGATCTTGCTTCTTAATTCAACCTTTGCCTATTTTTGTTTTTTGTGTTGAGAAATCTAGGGCAGCTTGGTTAGGGCTAATTTAAATTGATTTCTTTGTAACTTTGATAGTTGCTTGTGACAATCTTATTAGCTTATTCTTCTTCTTGTTATCATTAGGTTCTTGATCATCAAACAACTATCAAAACATGATTATTAAAGACAAATGAACACCAGATGTAGGCACTCAGTCAAGGCAAAACCCCCTATGAAGGGGAAAACCGAGTCAAACTCTTCCACTATTCAGATCAAATTGAGACAACCCAGACCTAAGACCAAAAACAAGTGACCTCCTTCTCTCCACCAAGTCAACCTCTCAAGCCAAAATTCAGTCTAAGTCAACACAACTCTGCTCTTTATGTCCTGCAACTTTGTGGATCCATGTCTTTCAATTTCGTGGATCTATTATAGACATTCTCAGCACTACAACTTCGTGGTTCCACTACAGAAATTCTCGCCCATTCTTACTTCCATGCTGAACCTTCTTATGATGACAATTTCTTCAAGATATGTAGCTCACACTCCTTTTTCCTCTTCAACAACTTCAAATCTCAACTTGCTTGTTCACACTCCATCAATAGGTCGAATGCACTTCTATTAATAGTATTTTACAAGGTGATGGTTTCCCTTTATGAATTTGACTTGATGAGGAGAGCAAGTCGACCATTAAATGAAATTTCAGCCTAAAAGTGGCCTTCTAAGGAAAAACAAAGAAATTAATAAAATATGCCATGTAGACATTTTTTTAATATTATTTTACTTTTATCTATGTTCCACAATATTTATTAGCACGAAATTTAATAAAAAAAATTAATATATTATTTCTAATATTTTAATTTTATCGAAATCCCTCAATATATGGCACTTTTATTAAAATAACTGTCTATTTATATTTTATATTTAAATTTAGCTGTCTATATTTATATTTTATATTTAACTGTGTATATATATATTTTACATTTAACTTTTTTTTGTTTTTTTTTAATCGACGTTGTATACTGAATCCAGAATTTCGCCTAGAATATATGATTTGGCCGAAAATAGGCAATTTTTCCTCTATGGAATATGCTTTTAAACTATTTCACTATTTAAATATTTTATATTTAATTATACTTAACAATTTAATTGTTTTACATTTAGCTATATATTTTATATTTCTTGCCGAAATATGTAATTTGTCCTTTATGGAATACGTTTTTTTAACTATTTTTAACTAATTAATTATTTTAGATTTAACTACTTTTTAACTTTTTATATTTAACTATAATTATATTTTATTTTTAACTATGTAACTATTTTATCTTTAACTATATTTGTCTATATTCATATTATCTATTTAACAATATATATATATATATATATATATATATATATATATATATCTTTTTTTTTGGTGTTTTTTTGGGCATGGTTATTAATGTCAAATGGGCCCGCATTTTTAATTTCTATTTTTTCATTAATATCAATATTTACATTGCATTAATAACTTTTTCAATATTCTAATTCATATGGGTAGGTAGGTAAATAACATTAATAAAATATTTCACAAATACCCAAATTAATAATAAATTATTTCACAAATACCCAAATTAAACAATTTAAATTTATTTAGGACATGTACCTCTTTTTAAATTTAAAGGGTTTTGATTGGTTTACATGTTATGACATGGAAATTACGTGAAAATTTCATGGGAACTTTTAGGCTTAAATTTTCTCTAATGTTTGGTGAAGGCTAGTCTGACAAAATTTTACTCTTTTATAATTTTACAAAGCCCAAGAAGGGTCTATACTATTATGACATGGACAAGGACTTTATGACTCAACCTTAGAAGACTTCAGTGGAGGCTTTTGACCTATTGACCATTGACCCAAGCATGAAACCCATGCTTTAATAATTCAATTTCTTTTTACAATAAAAATTCCTTTTTCTTTCTTTTGACAAATACTATTATGAAGACTTACACTAGTTACATTCTTCAACATTCTCTCTTAACTAGGGAGGTATTCATAATTACATATATACATAGGTATATGTATTATGGATGATCTCAAAATGATGTGTTCTACGAGGAGTCAGAGCATACGCAGTGCTACAGATTAGATACTTGACCAAGATATCTAATCGGGTGGGACTAAGGTGTGTTCCAAGCTTTCGCCACTATAGGTGCGATAAGGCTTCAGCTCTAACACCAACCCAGGGATCTAGGTATCGTATCCAAGGTCAGAGCTCCACAACACCAACGATACCCTCCCTACTTCGGGATCTAGACATCATCACAGGCCGGCCAAATGTCCTCCCAAGCATCTTGTCACCCCAAGATGCTTCATCTCTCCTAACTAAATCATATATCTACCAATCCAAGCTTGCTTCAAAGTATTCAACTTTATGCAGAGATCTTGCACAATTACAACCCCTAATTAGTAGTAAACTTTCAATATATATTTGTTTAACACAAACCTTCGAGGTCCTTAATCATTTTGATGTTGCTTAGATCATCATCATCACATCTCGTCAGAAGCTTAACTTCTTTAGCAACACCAAAGTCAGCCTCCACACTTCTCAACGTTACCAAGCCTTTGTTTGCAACTTCATCAGTCACAAATAATCATCAGTAGTGCTTCAACTATTCTCCGATCTCAAACATCTTTATGGTTTTCACATCATGTTTTCAACTATGGAGGAGATTCACTTCTTTTCAACCAAGCTTCTTCTCTATTGGAGTATAAAATAACTCAGCCACACAGGCTCTTTCTTTATCATATCATTGGTGAACTTCATCCTTTCAAAACTCCAATCTTTCAGGACCTTCATATGGTAATAAGGTCATCCATTAATCATCAATGTAAACTTCAATGTCATCGGAATTCTTACAGCTCCCTATTTCCATCATGTTCATAATCATTATCAAGTTATCTTCAATGATGAGGTAGGTGAATATCTTCAACATCTTGAAGATCATGTCCCTGCAAATATTCAACAAGTACAACCATGTACAAATATATAGGAGCATGAAATTATTTTTATAGGGTTAGCATGGAAGCATCAGAAAAATAAAATTTTAGATATCCAAAACCTAATCCTAGTTAGGTTCATAATCAACAAGAGTTACATCTAGACTTCAACAACTTTGCTAGGGTTTTGTCACAAACCCTAGATTCCATCATTGAAACTTAAAGCCTTATATATCAAAATAGCAATCCAATCATAGCATTTTACATCAGGGGTTTCAATTTTATGCTCTAGAATTTCATGGCAAACTCTACTAGGGTTTTGTCACAAACCCGTAATCAAGGATATCAACAATCAAGTTAGCATAATAGCATTTCATATGTAGGGTTTCATTATTATTTCCTTATATCAATCTTTTACTAACCCTAGATACAAACATCAAACTCCAAAATTAGATATACAACAATTTTAATCAGGCTAGGGTTTTAATTATGTGGAAGCACATATACCTAGGATTTGATTCCTAGGATTGAATATCGCAAGGGTTTTGTCATAAACCCTAATTCATCAAACCCTAAAAATTTAGGGTTTTATCATATCTCTTAGACATAAATTAAAATACCTAAAGAGAGGTTAGGGTTTCTTCATAACATTACCAAAATCCGAAGTATTATATGTTCTAGACTTTATCAACCCTAAGAAGACTAGGGTTTCACCATCAACATACCCCAAGCATAAAAAAGGCTAGGGTTTTGTAGTGATCCCTAAAAGTTACGGTTTTACCAAAGTAACAGAAATAGTAAAGAGAGAGTTGATTTAATCTGGAGATTAATCACCCTAAACAAGAATCTTGATGATTCGAAACCCTAGACATAAGATAGTTAGTAAAGAAAATTTCAAAATGAATGTACCTTATAATGAATAGGATTAGTTATTAATTAGGTGGATTGAAAACATACCTGAAATTGTTCCTATTACAAACCTTGTAGAGTTACCTTATTGAAAGGCTCCCTTTTGTAGCAAGGCTTCTACCATGACTCAAGTCTTTGAGAGTCTCCCTCTGAATATTGACATAATCCTTTTTCTTTTATCTGCAAAATCTTTAGAATATACCTTTCAAGGAAGGATTGTATTTGAGAAACAATAATAAAGCTAAATATGTTAAAAATACTTATCCTTTTGCAGGAGAAAGAATTCCTTTTTGTATAAGATTAGTTTTTCTCCTTGTACCTATAATATTTATTGACAAGAACAACCCGAATATACAAATACAACAATGTAAAGTTTTCATTGTCTTTTTAGTTACAAAGTCTAGACATTATTTATTCTTGTTCAAGGATTAACATATATCTCTAACAATTTACAAATCCTAGACATTTGTGAGATAGGGAACAAGCAAAAGAGTGTGAAATTTTTCATATGTATTATCTTGGGATTGTTAACTCTCCTTGCCGCCTACACCTACCTAAAATTTAGTGGAAAAAGTCTTCAACCCCACAAGGTGTGGTTGGTGGCAAGGAATTCAGAGAAGGGGTTCTCACCTACTCCCGACTCTCTCCGTTTAAGCTATCTCCTAAGTTAGCTATGGGGGGTGGTCCCTAATAGAAAAAGGAAGTAAAAGATTTTGAGTTTTTAGGAGAATTGTTAGAGTGAAATTGGATTACTTTTAAAGATTTATGAGAATTTTATAAGCAACTTTGCAATAATAATATCAAATCATTCAATCAGTGCCTTTAAATAAAGTGCTCAAGAATAATGCTCAAAAAATGAGAACACAATAATCCTGAAATGGAAACAAAAGATGTTAGCACAAGATATTTGTAGGATAAAATGATTAAAGGATGACCAAATTTCAATATTTAGACATATCTTGTCATAGTTCAAAACAACCAAAAAATTAGATGTTGAAGATGAAATTAAACTTTGCAAAATTAGAAAGTAAGTATCACACTACTTGCATGATATTAACAACCATAAAAAGGGAAATGTGATGAAGAGTGCTCTTGGTTCATTTTAGTTAAACGTTCTCTACAACAGACATTTCAAATCAACTCTTCAATTCCCAGACCTCACCCTCGCCCAAATTATGTGGATCTCACAGTGAGGAGTCAATAGGGGAGTAGAGGGTCCCTAGAGGTCTATACAACCAACCTATGTTGGAGGTAAGTTTTAATGAGTCGCTTGTGTGAAATGAATGTTGATTAATCTCAAAATGATACATGCAAATTTTCCACAAGAGATGAGATAGCACTTACTTGCAATAATGAACCAAACTTTGAGAGAAAAAATAGACTTATGTGTGTTGTGGCATTAAATGGCAAGTGTAATGAAATAACTTCTTATAAAAAGGTTCTTCAATGTTTCTTCAACATCTATGAAGCATAAACATTAAATTAATGGAATTTGCCAACCATACGAATTGCTCACACATAAAAAAGGGATATTTTGATCAAGTTTGTAGCATTGGGGCTCATGCATGTAAGTTTAATTTAACAAAAATTTAGTTTGATGGATGTAGAGTGCATTAGTGGTTAATTCATTGGCATGCATTAAACAAAAATCAGAAAATGAATCAATCCACCTAAGAAATTCCTTCCTCTTCAACCAAGGAAGGGGGATACCATGGGAAAAATATACCAAAGCTCCCTCAAGCAAAAAAGAGTTATTTTATTATTGATTACAAGTGAAGAAAACAACCTTTAAGAAGTTTGCGCAAAAGGATATCCTTCTACGAATAAAGAGCTTGGAAAAAGGCTTAATCTCCTCCTCAAAAAATGACAACACAACTTATGGAGAAACCCTTCAAAATATGAATTTTTCAAGGCTCCTAGGCCCACGAAAAAGATCAAGTTTGTTGTTGTCTCAAAAGTGCTTACGACCTCCCTAAAATCAGATTTTGAAGTAATGGAAGCCTTCGCATGCAAGGAGGATCAATTGTCTCTTGTCGTATTTTCCTCAAGCTCCTCGCTTTTCACGCTCAAACTTGCAGGCTGCAAAAGAAAATCAAATGTTAGGTTGAAATAAAGAGGTTCTAAAATACAAATTAATGTACAAAGGCACTAGCTCAAGGAATGGGAGCGAACCCCCATTCTTTCCTAGTTTAAAGAAACGCTCTTGAAGTAGTAAATATGACTTTAAGACGCTCTATAAATGGAAAATTTTAGATTTTAAAAGTGGAAATAGATGATCAAGTAGCGAGAGAATGAGAAACTCCTCTTTGTCTTCCTTTGATGCAAAACTTGGGGTTGAAAATAGCTGAGTCTTGGATCGCTTTGAATCTAGGAGTGTTAAAATTGGACAACTAGGTCCAAACTCCATGTTGTGATGCTCAGATGAAGATACCAATATTTTTATTGGGTTCCTCTTTCAGAGAGGTGTAAGATCGATATAAAATTAATCTTAATCTGATGAGCATAACATTTATTTTGAATTTATTTTTAATAATTTCAAATATGTGCAAGTCGGCCTTAAGGTTTTACACCCCCAGCAGATGTGTCACACACCTCAATGATGGATATATATACAGTCAACGTTGGAGATCATTTCACTCACTCTCATCATACATATCTCCTCTTCTGATTTAGTACGAGCTCTTTGGAGGCAAATTCGGTTCACACGTGGGAAAGAGGACGAATTACTGCAACAAGGGTTGACTGAATTTACTGCAGCTCACCGTAGCTAGGGTTTCCACGCTAGTTTGACCAGTGTTGACTTTGGTCAACGCATGGTCCAAAAGGGCTGAAATTTGGTGGAGAATTCGATTTTGGAAGGCCATACTCATTGGCACAAAAACCAAGGTCAAAAGGTTGACCAAAGACCGAGTTGCGTTGACTTTATTGTTGCTGCCCTGCGTTGACTTCTCTGGACAATGTTGACTTTTCTATGGTTGACTTTGAGTTGACTGGGTGACTGATTTGAGGGTTGTTGTGACACAAGCTGGGTTGGCTGACCAAGAAGACTTTGCTGGTTGAAGCATCCTGCTGACCGCCGTAATGCACCAACACATTCTTCTGTTTCTGGTTTGTCTTCTATAGATCCACTGGTATGTTCTATCAGCATCTTACTTGACTATTTATGTGATTGCTATGATAAAAAGTAAAGTTGCATCAAGCATAGAACATCTACATAAATTTACACATGGTATTGGAGCTGAGGTGAAGACAAGCCCTATTTGTAGCAATCACCGGAGAGGATAATGGGTTCCACAAGCTATAGCTTCAAGGAGGATGACAAATTGACTGGGAAGGATGACTTCCATGCTTGGAAAATGATATTGGATCTCAAATTGGAAGATCAAGATGTCATGGATTATGTGTAGGGTAAAATCCAAGAACCTCCATCCACTGCTACTGCTGCTGCCAAAACAAAGTACAAGAAGGGGGAGATCAAAGCAAAGCTGATGATCAGGGAATCCATTCATAAAAGCCTGGTGGCCTACATCTCTGAGTTGTGCACATCCAAAGAAGTGTATGATAAATTGATCCTCATGTTCAAGGCCAACAATGCGAATCAAGTACTATTCTTCAAGAATCAATTGAAGAATCTGAAGAAAGACAGGGATGAGTCTGTCCAATCATACTTTCTGAAGCTGATTGAAATCAGAAACAATCTGCTAGCTATTGGGGAGACAATAGCTGATTGAGAGATGGTACTCACCGCACTTGGAGGGCTCCCATCTGAATGGCATGTGTTCAACACTACCATTATAAATAATAATGTGATACTTGACTTTGACGAAGTACTATCAAGATGCGTTCAAGAAGAATCAAGAATGAAGGAGTATGGAAATGAAGGAAATGCTGCATACGCTGCTCATTCTAGAAAGAAGAACTCTGGTGGTTCGAAGAATAAGGGAAAAGAAGGGGCCCAAGGAAAGAAGGGCAAGTGTTTCACTTGTCATAGGCCTGGTCACTATGCTAGAGAATGTCCTTTCAAGAAGGATTCTCCCGATGGTGATGACAACAACAACAACTGGAGGAATGGCAATCAAAGGAACAACAGGTTCAAGGGAAAAAGGAAGGCTTCCTCCGACGGAAATGATCAACCTTTCAAAAGGTCAAGAAACTCTAGGTATGAGGAATCACATGTTGTTGATAAAAGAAATGAATACATTCTTGTATCTGCCCTCTCTGTTACATCCCCACCCGACACTATGGATGTCTGGTTGATAGACAGTGGTGCCTCAAGGCATATCATTGGGTTCAAGGAAGCACTTTCTGATATGATTGAGAAGGATACTAATCTGGAAATTATCCTTGGAGATAATGCAACATATCCCGTGAAAGGGACAGGGACTGTGACCCTCCACTTGTCTCAAGGACAAGTCCTGCACTTGCAGGATGTACTCTACGTAGCAAATTTGAAGAAGAACCTCGTGTCTATATCGGCCATGGAAGACAAAGGTTTCAATGTGGCATTCACTGATGGAAAGGTGCTCATGTGGAAGAAGAGCTTTAAGGAAGCTATCTCGATTGGGGGTAGGATGTACTCTACGTAGCAAATTTGAAGAAGAACCTCGTGTCTATATCGGCCATGGAAGACAAAGGTTTCAATGTGGCATTCACTGATGGAAAGGTGCTCATGTGGAAGAAGAGCTTTAAGGAAGCTATCTCGATTGGGTTTAGAGTTGATACACTCTACCAGGTTAGAGGAAGTCCGCTGGGAGCAATGACATGTGATACTATTCGACAAACTGAACTATGGCACCGAAGGTTTGGACACCTTCACTACAAAGCCCTTCTCGAAGCAAGGAAGGTGTTGACAGGGATGCCCGAGTTTCCAAATAATCATGAAGGTGTATGTAAGGGTTGTGCCGAAGGAAAGCATACAAGGGGACCTTTCCCCTCTAGTGTCACAAAGACATCTGATATCTTGGAATTGATCCATTATGATCTATCTGGTATGCTGCCTGTGACATCCTTGGGAGGATGTTCATATTATATGACGTTCATAGATGACTTCTCTCGCAAAACCTGGATATACTTCTTAAAGAAGAAGGATGAGGCTTTCATGTGGTTCCGTACATTCAAAGCCTTGGTGGAAAATATGACAGGGAAGAAGATCAAGATTTTGAGAACTGATAATGGCACTGAATATGAGACAAATGAGTTCAAGGACTTTTGCAGAGAAGCTGGCATTAAGAGGGAGACCACAACTGTCTATACTCCCGAGCAAAATAGTGTTGTTGAACGAAAGAACAAGACCATTGTGGAAGCTTCTCGTGCCATGCTATGTGACCAAGGTCTACCGATGTTTCTATGGGGAGAAGCTGTGAACACTGTTGTGTACATACAAAACCGATGCCCACATTCCGCTCTAGAATCCAAAACTCTCGAAGAGGTTTTCTGTGGAAAGAAACCTGACGTCTCACATTTTAGAGTTTTTGGATGTACTGTCTACTTTCATGTGCCGAAAGAAAAGAGGGGCAAGTTGGATGCTTCTGGGAAAAAAGGAATGTTTGTGGGCTATAGTGAAACTTCGAAGGCTTATAGAGTCTATTTGCTGGTCAAAGGGAAGTGGAGATATGCCAAGATGTCAACTTTGACGAAGATACTTCCCTGAGGAAAGTAGTCAATCTTCCGAGATCTGAGGAAGATAATGAAGCAAGGCCTGGAAATCAAGAGGAACCAAAGGATGAAACAATGCCTGATGTTGAAGGACCGATTGACCCGATTGATCCACCTCCTTCACTGAGAAGAGACCATCATGGCTCAGGGACACTCTCGAGGATGCTGAGGGACATGTTGCCCCAAGGGGGACATTCCATGAAAGCAAGACGCCGAGTAGATACTAAGTGTATCTAACAGCCATGAGTACTATTCTACAATCCGAGCCTGGATATTTTGAGGAAGTCGTAAAGCATCAAGTCTGGAAGGATGCTATGCACGAAGAGTATGAGTCCATTATGAAGAATGATGTCTGGGATGTGGTTCCAAGACCAAAGGACAAAGCAGTTGTCACCTCGAAATGGCTCTACAAGGTCAAGCATGGATCTGATGGAAGTGCTGAAAAATTCAAGGCAAGGTTCGTTGCCCGTGGCTTCTCTCAAAAGGAAGGCATAGATTATGATGACATATTTGCACCTGTGGCCCGATACACCACCATTCGATCTATTATAGCCCTTGCTGCTACAGGATGGAGTCTTCATCAGATGATGTGAAGATCGCATTTTTTTGCATGGTGCAATAAAGGAAGAGATATATGTGGAGCAACCTCTAGGGTTGGAAGCCCAGGATCGAGATACCCATGTCTGCAGGTTGGAGAAAGCCCTCTATGGGTTGAAGCAAGCACCCAAAGATTGGTACGAGAGGATAGATAGCTACTTGATGAAGCTGGGCTTCACTCGAAGTAATGCTGATCCGAACCTTTACTTCAAGGTTGTCAAGGGAAAACCTCTCATCCTGGTGCTGTATGTGGATGACCTCTTCCTGACAGGTGCTGACCCTCTCATTCATCAGTGCAAGAGGGAGCTCGCTGCTAAGTTCGAGATGAAGGACCTAGGACTGATGCACTACTTCCTAGGCCTGGAGGTCTGGCAGAGACCTGGCGAGATTTTTGTAATATTCCCAATTAGCAGCAAATAATTGGAAATATTAATTTTGATTAATTCTGCCTTATATAGTTAAAATATAAATAAAGTGGGTAAAAGGAGAATGTGACTCACTTAGAATAAAGCACTCCCTAAAGTCACCTAGGATACATAATGTTGTGGTCAAGGTGGGCCAAGGGGGCCAAGTGACAACGAAGGGGGTGACACACTTAGACAGCATGGGCCCAGCTAGCGCAGATGAGTTGGCAGCATGGGCCAAAGAGAGGCAGCGTGAACGTGGTGGGGCCAACGAGAGAGGGAGGCTCACCAAAGATAAATAGAGGGGAGGCTACCTCATTTCTCTCATTGTTGATTATGCATTTTGGAGATTGTCTCTAGACATTGAGCACGCTTGCTGTTTAGCTAGTCTGCACGTACTGTTCAGTACACTGGGTGTCTCCGTGCGGAGATCCCAACCTCAGCCCCGGGAGACTTCAAGTGCTTGCTCGGGTGAGGAGTCCTACCGTATTTTGCAGGGAGAGATCAGAGTTTCAGTCATTGAGGAGCATTCCTTGGAGGGACAACGCAGTCTTGCAGAGGGAGGACTAGTTCTAGTTGGGGAGAGTTCCGGATTGAGGTGATTTGGGTGGATTCAAACCGGAGGATTAGGGAAGGGATCAACCCTTACCTATTGGAGACATATTGCAGAGGGAGAGGCCATATTTTGCAGTGTTGCCTTCAGGGTCAGCGTTTTCCCTTGAGGGATAGTGTAGTGCCTCAAAGGAGGTATTTTCTGGGGTCAGCCATTCTCGAAAAGCTCTCTAGGCTTTTCTGGGTATTGGGAGAGGAGGCCATTCCCAGAGTTTCAACATTTTCCAAGTTGGGGAGCAGCCCCAAAGACTCATTTCATTCCAGCAGTTGCAGCAGCACGACAGCATTTTCCAGCAGCTTGGAGATTACGCAGTTGATAGAGGGAGCAGCCATTCCACACATTGTTCTGAGACTATTTCTACACTTGCCTTGAGCAAGTCGAGGTGCCATCATTCTGATCACCTTTGTATTCATTTTATTTTTTAGTACTTAATAAAATGGCTCAGCGTTCTCCATATTGTGTATTGTCTCGTGGTTTGTCTCTAGTTGCTGTGTACCTTGTTTGTGTGCTTTATATTATTGTTTATTTCCCTTCGGGATATTACAGTGGTATCAGAGCCTCATTCTTGGCTCAGCCATGGGGATATTTTTCTATGAACAAAGAGGGTAGGCAGAATCTTACCCACCAAAGGCAGTAGAGGTGGCAAATATGGGGGTCTCACAACAGTGTGACCAGCATTTACCAGCCTTCAGTAGGCCAACCAGGATCACGATGCCTACATTCTTACCTCCAGCACCGAGTGATCAAGGTAGGCGGCATGATCATATACCCTTTGGAGATTATTTCCGCGAATGGCAGTCCATGGGGGAAAGCTTCAAAGTGGCTTTGCCCTTCAGAGATTACTGTTAGCTCAGGCAGGATGAAGGAGGAAGGAATAGTGGGGGGTCTAGCACGCAGAGTTCAGAGTTTCAGCGTACCACTAGGAGGTCACCTTTTCTCACGTATGATGGATCCACTGATTGCATGGTTTGGGATCGGGTGGAAAAGCTGGATACCTCTTTCCAACTTGACCGAATAACAGAGGGGGAAGCCATAAAAATGGCTACCTCGCTCTTGGAGGATGAGGGCACACAGGATCATGGGGAGCATGTGGATACACTCAGTATGGCGTAGGGGTCACCTGTGTTGGATACTTCTTTGACCATATCGGTTGACATCGTGGTAGAGGGAGTAGAGCTTACCCCAGTAGTGCCATCCATTGAGGTGATGACCGAGGTAGTGTTCGAGTCTTCGGGTGGTTGCAGCGCGCGACAGATGGGTGAGGTGCCAGGAGATATATCCACCTTTGATGAGGCACTAGGAGATACAGAGGTATTGGACGATGGTCGCACACAACGGTGTCATTAGCTTCGAGCCGATCTTCTAGTTTTGAAAGGTAAGGCCACATTGGTAGGAGAGGCTATTTTGTTACAGAACGAGGAGCTAGAGGGCATGAGAGTGGTTTGTGCCGAGTCAGCGGCCAAGTTGGCCCACATTGGGGAACGACTAGATTCCCTAATGGTACAGCTATAGGGCACATTGAAGTGTCAGAGCAGCCCCCTTCAGGCATGCATAGATGGGGCTAGCAGCATTGTTGGGTCACATCTTTCCATTGGAGAGAGAGAGGTGGAGCCACCTAGTCAGATCTCATACGTTGACTTGGATAGCGGGATGAGACGATTAGAGTTACACAGGGTGCAACATCCACATGTTGAGGTTGGATGGCGAGAGAGTTTGAGTTGGTACCCGGTGGAGTGGGTTATGGAGATAGTGGTGGACCCAGGTGTAGTTCAACAGGGGTTTCCAGGTGCTGGGAATACAGGAACGCCAGACTGGCATTGGGATCTAGGCGGGATTACCTATCGTTTCCCAGGCAGGTCAGTTGACTATGTCTTGGAGGGTATAGTTGGCCTAGCAGTTGAGCATGCGCATTTGCTAGGGGAGTTTCAGTCAGCTCAAGTGGCCAACCAATTTATGGGCAGACTCCCTAGGTTTTCTTGGTATGACACTTGTACACGGGGTCACAGGGTGATCAACATACCTTGGCAGAAGCTTGTCGGAGGAGGTGGCATTGGCAGGCCACCAGATGGTGCCTTGTATGGGGCCAAGGAATCTTCGCCTTTGTGTGGGGCACAGAGGTCATAGCGGAGCCGAGCAGTGGTGGTATCACTACTGACACATAGGGAGATTCACTTCTCGGACCCCTCTAGGAGGGTTTGGAGTGATGATCCATTCGTTGGCGGGTATAGCGATGTGACAGTGGAGGTGATGATACTGATTGGGGGTGGTCCAACATGTAGAGACACAACTCTAGGTCATCACATCCAAGGATGTGTGGGAGCCTCTAGCATTGAGCAGTGGACTATCGGTGGACATGGAGTTGCGTGGTGGTGTACCATGTGGGACTGCATTGTGGAGTAGGAGTGTCCTACATCACATTGAGAACACGCGAGGAGTGACCGATGCCTTGACACAGACAAGGCACAAGACAATACAGGGTGGTACAACATTAGTAGGGGGTATCCAGCAGTGTACAAGGGTATGCCTCAGTGTGCAGTGGCATGTTGAGGAGTACATGGATGATCAGTGGTATGCGAGGGCATACGGTGCTGCACAGCAGGGTCTTAGAGTATTGCCTCCAGGGAGACTCACGGACAGGGACATCGAGCTTACCTTTGGGGGTACTTCACCCAGGATCGATGGGGAGACAAATGAGCGATACTTGACGGTATCTGTGGGGACTCATGCACCTGACCCTTTTCTACATCACTCACAAGCACAGTCGATGTTGTTGTTGTCCTTTGGCACTTTGGGCATGAGCAGCGGGGTACGCAAGGCTCACCCAAGATATTTGGATGACACTTAACACACTAGGGGAGAGACTTCTCAGCAGTGGCACTGGGTCGGTGCGCTAGTTGACAGCCACAGGTTAGGGGATGAGATGATCCTCTACAGAGGTGGCACATCAGTCATCGCTGAGCCTACACTTGGGGAGCAAGTCATGAGGGAGACATGCGTCACTCTTTTCTCAGGGCATGTCGAGACCATGCATGAGCAGAGGATACTGGGTACAGTAGAGGTAGCACCCCAGTATGTGTCTGGGCTCCAGACAATGTATCGACACATTATCAAGAGAGTGGATGGCATGTTCAGTGGAGATGGTTGGCAGGGATAGGAGGGATCCACATACCTTGAGTCAATTGCGAGTATCAAATATCTATCTATTGATTGCATTCAGGGGGTGGCTATTTGTCACATATGGCTTCCAACGGTCATCGGTACTGCACAATGGCCGACACAGGGCAGGTTAGCATGTATCGTATTTTCCCATGATATATGGACCCTCTATATTGGTCACGAGCATGGACTAGAGATGAGGTACAGAGGGATTCCCGCAGTTGTCAGAGCTATGGTGCAGCAGATTCGACTATGGGATGCAGAGATTCAATTGATTGATAGCGCATTCTGTCTCATGATGGTCAGAGTTAGGACAGAGAGTGATCTAGTTCATTGTTGGGTTGGCACATGGGGGTACACAGAGGCCTTCATTGGATGGCAAGGCAGACCTTCTCTGTTGCTGCATAGATTCGGAGCTGCATTCGGAGGGGTAGGTATTGGCATCATGGTGATTCCTGGTCCGGATGAGCTTGTCTCTCATAGATCTCCTGCCACTAGGTCTCTGGAGAGGAGGATACAGTCTGCGCATGACAAGGAGTATCTCATGATCAGAGTAGTACAGCATCAGCATGGTGGTACCTCTAAGAGATTAGCAGGATACTTGAGCATTACAGCTCTACACAGCTCGATAACCTCTAGGGGTGAGCTATATACTACATGGAGAGATCATGTATATCTTCCATCGGGATTTAGTGAGCCATTGATGAAGTGGTGGACTTAATTAGCATGGCAGGATGGTGAGTGGAGCAGGTGGAGCTTCATGTCGGACAGGATGGCTTGGGATCCCGACATTGAGAGATCCCTCCATATCAGGGTGATACAGAGGATAGGGAAGATTTAGTGGTGCATCTGGGACCCAAGCACATTTTACAGTGATGGTGGGGAGCATCAGCTAGAGAGGAGGCTTGTTCAGGCATTTCTTGGGGACAAGCAATTTTTGGCGGGGAGGACTGTAATATTCCCAATTAGCAGCAACTAATTGGAAATATTAATTTTGATTAATTCTGCCTTATATAGTTAAAATATAATAAAGTGGGTAAAAGGAGAATGTGACTCACTTAGAATAAAACATACTCCCTAAAGTCACCTGGGAGACATAACATTGTGGTCAAGGTGGGCCAAGGGGGCCAAGTGATAACGAAGGGGGTGACACACTTAGACAGGGTGGGCCCAGCCAGCGCAGATGAGTTGGCAGCGTGGGCCAAAGAGAGGCAGCGTGAACGTGGTGGGGCCAAGGAGAGAGGGAAGCTCACCAAAGATAAATAGAGGGGAGGCTACCTCATTTCTCTCATTGTTGATTATGCATTTTGGAGATTGTCTCTAGACATAGAGCACGCTTGATGTTTAGCTAGTCTGCACGTATTGTTCAGTACACCGGGTGTCTCCGTGCGGAGATCCCAAACTCAGCCCCGGGAGACTTCAAGTGCTTGCTTGGGTGAGGAGTCCTACCGTATTTTGTAGGGAGAGATCAAAGTTTCAGTCATTGAGGAGCATTCCTTGGAGGGACAACGCAGTCTTGTAGAGGGAGGACGCAGTTCTAGTTGGGGAGAGTTCCGGATTGAGGTGATTTGGGTGGATTCAGACCGGAGGATTAGGGAAGGGATCAGCCCTTACCTATTGGAGACATATTGCAGAGGGAGAGGCCATATTTTGCAGTGTTGCCTTCAGGGTCAGTGTTTTCCCTTGAGGGATAGCGTAGTGCCTCAAAGGAGGTATTTTCTGGGGTCAGCCATTCTCGAAAAGCTCTCTGGGCTTTTCTGGGTATTGGGAGAGGAGGCCATTACCAGAGTTTCAGCATTTTCCGAGTTGGGGAGCAGCCCCAAAGACTCATTTCATTCCAACAATTGCAGCAGCACGGCAGCATTTTCCAGCAACATGGAGATTACGCAGTTGATAGAGTGAGTAGCCATTCCACACATTGTTCTGAGAGTATTTCTACACTTGCCTTGAGCAAGTCGAGGTGCCATCATTCTGATCACCGTTGTATTCATTTCATCTTTCAGTACTTAATAAAATGGCTCAGCGTTCTCCATATTGTGTATTTTGTCTCGTGGTTTGTCTCTAGTTGCTGTGTACCTTGTTTGTGTGCTTTATATTACTATTTATTTCCCTTCGGGATATTACAATTTTCCTTTCTCAAGGAAAATACATTGTGAAGCTTCTGGAAAGATTTGGTATGGTGGACTGTAAGTCCGTGTTAACACCAATGGAACTCAACTTCAAGAAGTTGAGTGGCAGTGCTGCTGGGCCCGTATTGTCAATTCCTACTGAGTATCGTCAACTTGTAGGGGCCCTGATGTACTTAGTGAACACCCGTCCAGATATATGTTTTGCAGTGAACACTTTGAGTCAACAGATGGTTGAGCCTCATCACTTTCACTGGGTTGGTGCCAGGAATCTTCTAAGATACCTTTGGGGCATGGTAAACCATGGGCTGAGATACACTGCCGGGAGCATGACACTCCTTGGATATACTGATGCCGATTGGGCTAGCAGTGTGGTGGATCATAAGAGCACATCGGGATGCTGCTTCAATCTTGGTTCTGCTTTGATCTCATGGATGAGCAGGAAACGATCGGTGATGGGCATGAAAGTGAACTGATGTGAGCCAGTATACAACTGTTGTGAAGCAGTTTGGTTGCGAAAGCTCTTCAGTGAGCTGTTTGGGCATGTGCTAGATACCACTGTGATACTCTGTGATAACCAAAGTGGGATTCGCTTGTCCGAGAATCTCATGTTCCATGATCGATCCAAGCATATTGATATCGGGTACCACTTTATCCGGGATATGGTATAGCAAGGCACCGTAAGGCTTGATCATATAGGAATTGATGAGCAAGTCGCGGATATTCTCACAAAGCCCTTGGGGAAGGTCAAGTTCCTAACCTTCAGTGAGAGTCTTGGTATCGTGGAACGACCCTATGATGTGGGTCCTATTGGATGATGAGCTCTAGGAGCTCTGGGGGGCTTTGGGGATAGCTTCTCGGAGCTATAAGCACTCACGGGACTAGGATTTCCGAACCTTGTGGTGCTTCTGCCCCACCGTTATGATTATTGAGTTGGTTCACCTCTCATTATCTGTGCCCCGTATGCATCCTACCCATTGAGTTCAGGGCTCATGGGAAGTACCTCTCATTTGGCCAATGAGGTGGGAAAAGCTAGAGACTAGTAGCAAAGACTAATGGACGCATCAGAGATTACCGTACTCTCTATCTAGGATGGCACGATCCAACCACTTGATCTGGGATCAAGTATAGTGAGGGTTTGGACCTCCAACTGACTTCGGGTCAGGAAAACCAACTTCGGGTTGGTATGAGACTCTTTATGAGTCTGATAGAGGTTTCGGACCTCTGGGCTGAATCTGTCAATAGGGGGATGATGTCTTTGTGACTAACCCACTTCTGTTCTGAAATAAAGAGGCCAACAAAGCAAGTTACGGCGGGATGATGCACGATGTTTGTTTGCACAGGTGGATGGAGTTCTCCCTAGTTGAAAGGGAGTGTTAAAATTGGACAACTAGGTCCAAACTCCATGTTGTGATGCTCAGATGAAGATACCAATATTTTTATTGATTCCTCTTTCAGAGAGGTGTAAGATCGATATAAAATTGTTCTTAATCTTATGAGCGGAACATTTATTTTTAATTTATTTTTAATAATTTCAAATATGTGCAGGTCGGCCTTAAGGTTTTACACCCCCAGCAGATGTGTCACACACCTCAATGATGGATATATATACAGTCAACATTGGAGATCATTTCACTCATGCTCATGACACACATCTCCTCTTCTGATTTAGTGCGAGCTCCTTTGAGGCAAATTCAGTTCACACGTGGGAAAGAGGACGAATTACTGCAGCAAGGGTTGACCAAACTTACTGTAGCTCACTGCAGCTAGGGTTTCCACGCTAGTTTGACCAGCGTTGACTTTGGTCAACGCATGGTCCAAAAGGGCTGAAATTTGGTGGAGAATTCAATTTTGGAAGGCCGTACTCATTGGCACAAAAATTGATGTCAAAAGGTTGACCGAAGACCAAGCTGCGTTGACTTTATTGTTGCTACCCTGCATTGACTTTTCTAGACAGCGTTGACTTTTCTAGGGTTGACTTTGAGTTCACTGGGTGACTGATTTGAGGGCTGTTGTGACACAAGCCGAGTTGGCCGACCAAGAAGACTTTGCTGGTTGAAGCATCCTGCTAGCCACCGTAATGCACCAACACATTCTTCTATTTCTGGTTTGTCTTCTATAGATCCAGTGGTATGTTCTATTAGCATTTTACTTGACTGTTTATGTGATTGCTGTAATAAAAAGTAAAATTGCATCAAGCATAGAACATCTACATAAATTTACAAGGAGTAAGTTGATCTATTTGAGACTTCTCCCACGCCCAGATGGATTTCCTGCACACAATACTAATAGAGCTTCCCTACACACTTAAACAAATATTAGTCTGCAAAAAAATTAGAGCATCATAATGAAATAGATAAACTAAACATTCCTTCGAAAATGACTTGGCAAGCTAATTCCTAGAATAATACTCTAAATCAATGATGCATGCAAGATAGCTTGCACGCATCAATCCAAGCAAGATGGAAAATATAAAATAATATTGATCAAGCACATAAACGAATTCAAATATAATAGCAACAATATGAAAAGAAATAACCTCATAATGCCAAGAGAACATCTGCTAAATAGCCCTAAAGTCTTGATTTTATTGATACACAAAAATGGCAGAGTTTCTTCAACCCCAATAGCTCATAACAAGATACAATACAATGGCCAATGGCTTTGTTATATAGAGATTCGGGAGCAATTCCTAAAGACGAATGCATGTGAGAAGTGAACTTGAAGCAAAACCTGAGTAAAGGTAAGCCAAATTCCATATGGAGAAGACTGAGACACCCAAAGCAAAATCAAATTTCTTTGTGCACACCTGAGGAAATCGAATTCACATATGAACTAGTGAACTCATCCATAAGCCAGAAGAAGTCTCATGCTACACTGAATCTGTGACCGCAAACTCGATCCAATTGAAACTGTACCTATAGCTGACACCAATGATCTTCTGCGTAGGTCCCTGAGAACTGTGTGGTGGCTCTGAGTGACAGTGCGATCCAAATAGCGTAAATCCTCTGAGTGCAGTGTTGAGTGTTGTCGCACTCAAGAGAGCTCTTGAGAAAAGGTCCCCACTTGGCCTTTGGTTAACCGATCCAGAAGAATATTCCTTTTATGCTCAACTGCCTCTAGTAAATTCGATTTTTCTTGAGTGTAAGTGTTGCTTTGTCTCTGGAAAATTTGATTTTACATAAATAAATGATGAATTAATTATGCAGAGTGCTCAGTCATCCTTCACATGTCCGTTGACTCAACTTTTGACTTAGGATAATTTCCAAGTCATTTCCATGTCATTTTGTCACATGTAATCATTTATTTCTCTCTATTTTATTTAATTCTAGCCTAATTAAATGCCACAATTTCCACTAAACTTAGGAAATGTGGGTTTTGAGGGTCTAAAACACATTATAAACCCCTAAAAGTGTGCATTAGTAGAAAGTTGAGGGTGAGAGGTGTAATTTTGATTACTCATACCCCATACAACTTCTCTAGGCAACACTTATTAGAGTCCAATTACAAATTTAATTGCAGCTTTTGACCTGCGGGAAATCTAAAAAATTAAAAAATCACTACCTAGACCTAACCAAATTCCATGAAATTTTTTGTGTGATCTAGTATGGTAATATACATTGACTCTAGACTCTAAGATGTGTCGAAGGCTCAACCTTCGAGCCGTAACCCGACTTTGGGGTAATGCAATGAGTGGAAAAACCAAGAAAATTATTCGCCGCTAAAAAGAAAGAATAATTAACCAAGTAAAAAAAACACTCCAAGGTGTACTCGCTTGCTGATCGAGTCCCAACATCCTAGGCCTGGTACAGACTCAATAATGACTCAAATTCATCATTACTAGCATCACTTATTACAATTCCCCATAGGGCATGGAGTCTGTGCACCAGAGAAAGATGTTGAGAAATAGAAGTAGAGTTCAAAAACTCTATTAAATTGATGATATCTGATGGTACAAGTGTCCTCTGGTTCATCCTTGGGCATGGAGTCTTCACATAATCATCAGGTGCCACTCAAGTGATCAATGGGGATCACAAACCCTAGTTATTAGCAATCCTAGAATCATTTAATCAACTAGCTTTAGGAAATCCGATTTTTAATAAATGAACAAGTTATACATACCTTAAAAACTTGCATACCTTTGTCTTGATATTCTATTGAGCTCGTTGCTTTTTCTTGCAAACTGCATACACATTGTTAGATGACTAAAACATAAAAAGTGATATTGAGACTTGTCTTTTCTTGTAGTAGAGACTTCCAGGAATGAGCTGCTACAACTCTATAGATATGCTCCTCTTTATACCAATATAGACTAGCTTGTTTAATGATAGACTATGCAGAAAGGTCTTCTTTTACTTTTGCTAGATACCAATTCCAAAATGCATGTAGACCTTGACCATGTGATCCTTCCAGGTCGGCTATGTGACTGTTGATGCCCATATCTTTACATATATGTGCACAGATTCTTGATCTTTCTCAATAGAAGTCTTGGTACCTTTTCCTAAGTGACTGTAGCTTCAAATTTGGCCTTCCAACTAGGCTTATAAGGCTTCCAATCAATTTGGTCCTGAAAAGCAGCAAGTAAACTTTATGCAAGCTTGAGAAAGCTTCTTCTAGTTCACAATGAGACACTTCATACCTTGAATTGACCATGAACAAATTCCAGAAGTTTTAGCATCTCTGAGAGGTGTTCGGATCTCAAAGTTCAGATTTTAATGGTGATTTCAAATATTAATTCTTATGCCCAAGACTTTGTTCCTTATTCCAAAGGACTTGGTCTTTGATGAGCTAGAGGTCTAGTCATTTGAATTTCCAAATAAGGCATATTGGCTTCTCAGTGCTTCGATCTCAAAGTCCTAGTTTGTAGCCTTAATTGCAGAGGTATGTACCCAGAAATAGACCTTTTGTAATTTGTTCCTCCTAAGAAGCTCGTCCTTCAAAACTAGACTAGAAACCTGTGTTTTGCACATACAAATGATCTTCAATTGCCTTTTTCACTTAACCTCAGCTCTGATACCATGTTGAGAAATCTAGGGAAATTATTTAGGGCTAATTTAAATTGATTTCTCTGTAACTTTGATAGTTGTTTGTGACATTCGTATTAGCGTATTCTTCTTCTTGTTATCATCAGGTTCTTGATCATCAAACAACTATCAAAACATGAGGATTATTAAAGACAAATGGACACCAAATGTAGGCACTCAACTAGGGAAAAACCCTTATGAAGGGGAAAACCGAGTCAAACTCTTCCACTATTTAGATCAAATTCAGACAACTGGGACCTAACACCAAAAAAAAGTGACCTACTTCTCTCCACCAAGTCAACCTCTCAAGTCAAACTTTAGTCTAAGTCAACACAACTCTGCTCCTCAAAAATCTCAATATGTCTTGCAACTTCATTGATCTATGTCCTGCAATTTCATGGATCTATTAGAGACATTCTCGGACTTGCAACTTTGTGGTTCCGCTATAGAAATCCTTCGCCTTTCTTACTTCCACGTTGGATCTTCTTATGATGACAGGTCCTTCAATATATGCAACTCTGTAAATTTCCGTAGATGTTCTATGCTTGATGCAACTTTACTTTTATCCCCAATATCAAACAACAATCACATAAACAAGAAAGTAAAATGTTGAAAGAACATATCAATAGATCGACAGAAGACAAGCCAAAATTATACTTAACTTGATCAGCAAAATATATGTGTTGTGGTGCGTTACGACGGTCAACAGGATGCTTCAACCAGCAAAGTCTCAATACGCTCAGCCAACCAGAATGTGTCACACAACCCTCTCAGACCAATCTATATCAGTCAACCCAAAGTCAACGTTTTCCTAGTCAATGGTCAATGAAAAAATAGCAGCAGCAAAAGTCAATGCAGCCTGGTCAAAGTCAACGTCCAGCCTCGATTTCTGTGCCAAAAAAATGCGGACTTCAGAAATAAAAATTTTGGTAGAAATTAGGGTCAGTTTGACCAAAGTCAATGCCGATCAAATCTGTGTTGAAACACTAGGTCAAAATAGAAATATCTTTGTTGCAATTTTCCCACATGTGGAGAAGAAGAGTTTCCAAGTGATGATCGAACCAATCAGATGCAGAGAGAGAATGTGTGATGACTGAGGATTGAAAATGACCTCCAACGTTGACCTATATATATCCATCAGTGAGGGTGTGTGACACATCTATTGGGGCTTCAAGCCTACATTCAATTCAGGCCGACCTTGCACATAAGTGAAATAAATTCAAAATAAATGTTCTGCTCATCGAATCGAGATGATCTTTAGATTGATCTTGCATCTCTCCGAAAGAGGAGTCCAATAAAAATATTGGCATCTTCATCTGAGCATCACAACATGGAGTTTGGACCTAGTTGTCCAAAATTAACACTCCCTCTCAACTAGGGAGAACTCCATCTACATGTGCCATCCAAACATCATGCGTCATCTCGCCGTAACTTGCTTTGTTGGCTTCTTTATTTCAGAACACAAGGGTGAGTCACAAAGACATCACTTCCAGTGGAAAAATTCAGCCCAGAGGTCCGAAACCTCTATAGGACTCAAGAGAATCACATACCAACCCGAAGTTGGTTTACCTGAACTGAAGTTAGTTGGAGGTCCGAAACCTCACTAGACTTGATCCCAGATCAAGTGATTGGACATGTGCCATCCTAGACATAGAGAGTATGGCAATCTCTGATGCGTCCATCGGTCTTTTCTACTGGTCTCTAACTTTTCCCACCTCACTGGCCAAATGAGAGGTACTTCCCATGAGTTCGGGACTTAATGGGTAGGATGCATACAGGACACAGATCATGAGAGGTGAACCAACTCAATATCATAACGAGGGGCAGAAACACACCAACAAGGTTTGGCAAGCCTAGCCCTGTGGTTTCTTATAGCTCCGAGAACCTATCCCCAAAGCCCCCCAGAGCTCCCAAAGCTCATCGTCCTACAGGACCCTCAGCATAGGGTCGTTCCACGATTTCAAGATTCTCACGGAAGGTTAGGAACTTGACCCTCCCCAAGGGCTTTGTGAGAATATATGCGACCTGCTCATCAATTCCTATATGATTGAGCCTTACGGCGCCTCGCTGTACCATATCTTGAATAAAGTGGTGCCTGATATCAATATGCTTGGATCGATCATGGAACACGAGATTCTCGGACAACCGAATCCCACTCTGGTTATCACAGAGTATCACGGTGGTATCTAGCACATGCCCGAACAGGTCATTGAAGAGCTTTCGCAACCAAACTGCTTCACAACAGGCCATACTCACTACAATGTATTCGGCCTCAGCAGTGCTCAAAGCCACCGTGTTAATTTTGCACAACTAAGTCCAAACTCCATGTTGTGATGTTCAGATGAAGATGCCAATATTTTTATTGGACTCCTCTTTCGAAGAGGTGCAAGATTGATCTAAAGATCATCTTGATCCGATGAGCAAAACATTTATTTTGAATTAAATCTATTTATGTGCAAGGTCGGCCAGAATTGAAATATAGGATTGAAGCCCTAGCAGATTGTCACACACCCTCACTGATGGATATATATAGGTCAATGTTGGAGGTCATTTCATCCATCACTCATTGCACATTTTCTCTCATCATCTGATTGGTTCGATCACCTTGGAGGCTCTTCTTCTCTCACACGTGGGAAATTTCAGCAAAGGAAAATTTCTGTTTTGACCTAGGGTTTCTGCGCAAATTTGACCAATGTTGACTTTGGTCAATGCATGGTCAAACTGACCCTAAATTCTCTCAAAAATCTGATTTATGAAGTCCACATTTATTGGCACTGAAATTGACCCTATTGATCCACCTCCTTCAATGAAGAGAAAACCATCATGGCTCAGAGACACTCTCGAGGATGCTGAGAGACATGGCCCCAAGGGTATCTAGCAGCTATTAAAATTTGGTTACCGGAGGACAGGTGGTTCCCTAAGGCTTTGATCTTTGGCCTAGGGAAAAGTGTCCAAAAGAATTTAATTTTTCTCCTAAAGTGACTTTATAAAGCTATAAAGTCAAATCTAATTTAAAAGTGACTTTAAGTAATAAAGTTACTAAGTCTAATTTTAAAGTGACTTTAATAATGTCAATGTAAAATTAGAAAGTGAAAAGTGACTTTGAAAATAATGACTAAGTGGGGTGAATTAAAAGAAATAGAAGGTGAGATTTAAATGAGCATTTAATCTCAACCTTAGATCTAAAGCTATCTCAGCCATTGGATTTAGAGATTCCCCAAAAGTCACTTAGGATTAGGTTAAACAAGGAAAAGGAGAGAAAAGATCATTCAGTCTTTCATGAGCAGATTGAGAGAAGAGAAGAGAAAGCAAGGGAGAAATTTCTGAGCAGTGAGGAGAAGGAGGGCAGCAGCTAGAGACTTTAGCAAATCCGTACAGCAGCAAAGAGGCACAGTTCCCAAGGCAGAAATCCATACAGCAGGAGTGTGGCACAATTTTCGAGGAAGGAGGCATAGTTTTCTAGGAATCCGTACAGTAGCTTCAGCACAATTTTCTCGGCAGATTTTGGACACGAAAATCGAGGAGAGGGACTGATGTTTGGTGGCACAGATTTCGAGGAAATTCGTACAGCAGCTTCAACACAGTTTCCGAGGCAGAAGGAGGCACAAAAATTGAGGAGGCTTTGCTGTACATTCCATATAGTCCGTACAGTCGTACAGTTGTACAGCTGGGCACAAAAATCGAGAAAGGCAGTCAGCATTTAATGTTGTAAAATTTTTTGTTTTGATTGTTTACCGTTCAGAACGTTTTCCAAGGCGAGGTATAAGCATGGAAACTGAGACAAGTACATTTGTTAAGTTGTTGGAATTTTTTCTGTAATTTCTGTCTCACTATAAAAGCTATATTTAGAAATAAAGAAGAGCTTTTGAGCTGGTTTTCCCCAAGAGTTGTAGGGGGCTTTTCCAGGGTCATCTTGACCAAAAATCAGCGTGTCAAATTTCTGTGTGGCTAATTTATTTTTCTGAGTTTTATTTCTACATTTTCAGCACTGAAATTTCCAGAATTTGTGTTTTTAGAAAATATTTATTTTTCCACCTTGTTGAATGTATGGTTATGGGAATGGGCATTTAACTATATGGGAGAAATAAGGAGAATCTGAAAACCGGAGTGGGTCACAAAATTTCTACATGGTATCAGAGCAAGTTTGCGGAAAAGTGCAGTTTGGGACAGTAAGAAGAAAAATTACAGCAAGCTGATTTTACACATAGAAATCAAATCCTTTACTACAGCAATGTTATTTTCAGTTTGTTAGGACAGCAAGCATATCCTTGGGCTTGAGGGTAGAGGATAGGTTGGATAGGCATAGCAACTACAGTGTATGGAAGGAAAGAATGCAAAGCATCTTTGAGGAGGCAGAAGTATGGGGTATAATGGTGAGTACCCAACAACGCCTTGTTAATGTGCCTACTGACCCTGTTCAGTTGGCAGAATTTAATAAGAAGAATAACAAGGGTAAGAGACTGATTATGGATGGTATTAAAGACCGTTGTATTCCTCATGTGAGAGGAAAGAGACTTGCTCATGAAATGTGGACAGCCTTGACCAATCTCTACCAAAGTACCAATGAGAAAAGAAAAATGGTCCTAAGGGAGAAGTTGAAGGCCATTAAGATGGCAAAGACTAATAGTGCTACTGCATACCTCACAAAGATCACTAATGTCAGAGATGAGTTGGCAGCAGTTGGAGAGGTCGTTCCACCCACTGAGTTGGTGCGGATTGCAGTGAATGGCCTTCCCAGTTCATCGCTAAACTTTGCTGATGGGATTGTTGCACGTGAGAACCTTCCCACTTGGGAGAGGTTCTGGGATGATTGCATACAAAATGAAATCAGAAAGAACCAGCTTGGGGCAGCCAAACCAATTGAGCAGGATGAGGATGTAGCACTGTTAGCAGGTGGCAAGAAAGGCAAGGAAAAGAAGCAAGCTTCCACCAGTGGTGGTGGAGGCAAAGAGAAAGGTAAAGGTAAGCAGCTGAACAAGGAGAAGGACAATTCCAAGGTGAAGCGTTGGAATTGTCAAAAGACGGGACACTATGCAGTTGTGTGTTTGGAGAAGAAGAAGAAGGGGAAGAACAAGACCATGGCAGCATCAACAAAGATAGAGGACTTTTCAGAGAGCTTTGACCGGGAGTTTGGGTCCATTGCTTGTGAGTCCACTAGTGCAGTATCACCTGCCACAGAGGGTGAGAGGGAGTATGCATTTCCCTCCACTAGCAGAGCATCTTCAGGTATCTGGTATGTTGACAGTGGGGCTTCACGTCATATGACAGGAGTTCGTGAGTACTTCTCAGAGCTTTCAGAGAGTGGCACTGATATAGAGGTAGTACTCGGAGATGACAGCGTTGTTAGAGCAGTCGATGTGGGGACATTAACATATGATAGGGAACCCAAACCTCCCTTGAAAGTGTCAGATGTTCTATATGTGCCAGGGATGAGGAAGAACCTTATATCCATCTCAGCATTGGAGGATAGAGGGTATGAGGTATTGTTCAGTAGAGGACATGTGCTTATATATCCCAGGGGCACTCCAGCTGAGTCAACTAGAGTTATTGGTATACGCCATGCAAAGGTGTACAAGTTTTCATTTCAGCCCCTTTTGGCATTGAGCAGTAGTACCAGCAGCAGAGCTAGCAGTTCAGAGCTGTGCAAGATTTGACACCACAGGATGGGGCATATGTATCATGGAACCTTGAGCACATTGTGGGAGATCACTACAGATGTGCCAGATTTCAGTACCGATCACCTAGATACATGCAGAGGATGTGCGATGGGCAAGTTTGCCAAATCCCCTTTTCCCAGCAGTGACAGCAGATCGACTGGGATACTTGATTTGATTCATATCAATGTGAGTGGCCTGGTGTCTCATGTTTCCTTGAGTGGATATGAGTACTATGTTTTATTCATTGATGATCACTCCAGGAAGACCTGGATTTATTTCTTAAAGACCAAGAGTGAGGTCTTCAAGCGGTTTCAGGAGTTTAGAGCTCTTGTGGAAACACAGATAGGTCGAAAGATCAAGTCCCTGAGGTCCGACAATGGAAGGGAGTACACCCTTGGTGATTTTGTTGATTATTGTGCGGAGGCAGGCATTAGGAGGGAGTTCATAGTTCCTTACACCCCCAGCAGAACGGAGTTGCAGAGAGGAAGAACAGATCCATCGGAGGGGTTGCCAAAGCCATGCTACATGATCAGGGGTTACCATTGTTTTTGTGGGCAGAGGCCTGCAACACTGTTGTTTATTTGCAGAACAGGAGTCTGCATCGTGCCTTGGGGCATGTGACTCCGGAGGAGGCTTTTTCTGGGAAGAATCCTGATGTTGGTCATGTTCGTATCTTTTGGTGTATTGCATACTCCTACGTACCCAAGGAGCAGAGGACCAAGCTAGAGCCCACCATAGAGAAGGGTATCCTTGTGGGCTACAGTGAGACCTCGAAAGTATTTCTGATTTATATTCCTGCACTGAGGAGAGTTGTTGTCAGGCGGGATGTGAAGTTCGAGGAGGACCGGGCTTTTAGGAGGTCACGGGAGTTAGAGTATCTGGATCAGCCAGACCCTCAGGAGCAGTTGAGTTAGTCGTAGGGATCCAGTGGGCAAGGATTAGGAGGTACATCGATTACGGTGTCAGGTCCATCAGTGAGCAGTGGCTTGCAGAGTCAGAGGGGTGGTGCTTCGAGCAGCATGCAAAGCAATTCACTAGGTAGTCCACTGATGGACAGTTCACAAGGTAATTCAACATCTACACGTTCAGGTTCAGGCAGGAGGACAACAGACAGACATTCAGGAGTTCAGGCTCCTGATTAGGAGGAGTTTCGTTCTCCGGTGGGAGAAGTGTGCTCAGGGAAGAGGAAGTCCAAGTAGCTTCAGGATACCTTGAGAGAGGCCACATCTGTTGCTGGGCCAAAGAAGTCGATCAAAGAGAGCAGACCACCTGATAGGTTTTGTAGTTATATGGCAATGGTTGCCAACATCATTAACTCTGAGCCTTCTAGCTATGAGGAGGCAGCTAGCTAGTAGCTCTGGAGAGAGGCCATGTAGGAGGAGTATTCTTCTATCATGAAGAATGATGTTTGGGAGGTGGTGCCGAGGCCTGAGGGAAAATCCGTGGTTACTTCCAGATGGCTTTACAAGGTAAAGCATGTTGCAGATGGCAGCATTGAGAAATTCAAGGCAAGGTTTGTGGCTAGAGGGTTCTCCCAGGTAGAGGGAGTTGATTATGAGGAGACCTTCGCTCTCGTGGCTTGATATACTTCGATTCGCTCCATTATATTGATAGCAGTAGAGATGGGTTGGAAGATCCACCAGATGGATGTGAAGACCGCATTTCTCAATGGCTTCATATAGGAGGAGGTGTACATTGAGCAGCCACAGGGCTTTGAGGTGCATGGGAAGGAGTCCCATGTGTGCAGACTGAAGAAGGCCCTTTATGGCCTGAAGCAAGCTCTCAGAGCTTGGTACTCCAGGATTGATACGTACTTGCAGGAGATGGGTTTCACAAAGAGTGATGTAGATCCGAACCTATACTTTATTGTGATAGTAACGAGCCTCTCATTCTAGTGTTGTATGTGGAAGACTTGGTAATTACGGGTGCAGACAGACTCATAGAGCGCTGCAAGAGAGATCTTGCGTCATAGTTCGAGATGAAGGACATTGGCTTGATGCATTACTTTTTGGGTTTGGAGGTGTGGCAACGAGGGGCATTTCTTCCTGGGAGAGGGGAAGTATATTGTGGACATCCTCGGCAGATTCCACATGGGGGATTGTAGACCCATATCGACACCCATGATCACCAACTGGAAGAAGCTTCATGCTTTAGATTCCAAGTTGTTGGATCCCACATTGTATAGACAGTTGGTTGGTTCCTTGATGTATTTGGTCAACACTAGACCAGATATATGTTTTTCCGTCAACATGATTAGCCAGTTCATGTGTGAGCCCAGGACGATGCACTGGGTTGCTGCAAAACACATTTTGCAGTACTTGCAGGGGATAGTGGAGTATGGTCTGGATTATAGGCAGGGAGATGGAGTGAGATTGGCAGGTTATACTGATTCTGATTGGACAAGTTGTGCTTTTGATAGGAAGAGCACTTCAGGGTGTTGTTTTGGGTTGGGTTCGGCAGTGGTGTCATGGTTTAACTGAAAGCAGTAGTCAGTAACATTGAGTTCAGCGGAAGCAGAGTACATGGCAGCTAGTCTAGCTAGTTGTGAGGCCATATGGCTTCGCAAGATGTTGTTTGGCTTATTTGGTCAGCCATTGAGACCTTCAGTGATTTACTGTGATAATCAGAGTTGCATTAAACTCACGGAGAATCTAGTATTTCATGATAGGTCAAAGCATATCGGGATCAAATATCATTTCATCAGAGACTATGTTCAGAAGGGAGTTGTGAAGCTTGAGTATATTCCCACTGATGAGCAGGTTGTAGATATTCTTACCAAAGCCTTACCACGGGGAAAGCGTGTCTACTTCAGAGACAAGATGGGTGTGGTGAGGAACACCTTCCTCAGTAAGAGGGAGTGTTGAAATTTGGTTACCGGAGGACAGGTGGTTCCCTACGGCTTTGATCTTTGGCCTAGGGAAAAGTGTCCAAAAGAATTTAATTTTTCTCCTAAAGTGAATCTATAAAGTTATAAAGTCAAATCTAATTTAAAAGTGACTTTAAGTGATAAAGTTACTAAGTCTAATTTTAAAGTGACTTTAATAAAGTCAATGTGAAATTAGAAAGTGAAAAGTGACTCTGGAAATAAATGACTAAGATGGTCTTTATTAAAGTGGGGTGAATTAAAAAAATAGAAAGTGAGATTTAAATGAACATTTAATCTCAACCATTGGATTTAGGGATTCCTCAAAAGTCACTTGGGGTTAGGTTAAAGAAGGAAAAGGAGAGGAAAAATCATTTAGTCTTTCATGAGCAGATGGAGAGAAGATAAGAGAAAGCAAGCGAGAAATTTATGAGCAGTGAGGAGAAGGAGGGCAGCAGCTAGAGACTTTAGCAAATCCGTACAGTAGCAAAGAGGCACAGTTCCCAAGGCAGAAATCCATACAGCATGAGAGTGGCACAATTTTCGAGGAAGGAGGCACAGTCTTCTAGGAATCTGTACAGCAGCTTCAGCGCAATTTGCTGGGCAGATTCTGGGCACGAAAATCGAGGAGAGGGACTGCTGTTTGGTGGCACGAATTTAGAGGAAATCCGTATAGGAGATTTAACACAGTTTTGGAGGCAAGAGGCACAGAAATCGAGGAGGCTTTGCTGTACATTCCGTACAACTGGGCGCAAAAATCGAGAAAGGCAGTCAACATTAATGCTGTAATAAATGTTGTAAATTTTTTTGTTTTGATTGTTTACTGTTCGGCACGTTTACCAAGGCGGGGTATAAGCATGGAAACTGAGATAAGTACATTTGTTAAGTTGCTGGAATTTTTGTTGTAATTTCTATCTCGCTGTAAAAGCTATATTCAGAAATAAAGAAGAGTTTTCGAACTAGTTTTCCCCAAGAGTTGTAGGGGGTTTTTCCAGGGTCATCTTCACTAAAAGTCAGCGTGTCAAATTTTTGTGTGTAGCTGATTTATTTTTCTGAGTTTTATTTTTGCATTTTCAGCACTGTGAAATTTCCAGAATTTGTGTTTTCAGAAAATATTTATTTTTCCAGCTTGTTGAATGTATGGTTATGGTAATGGGTATTTAACTATATGGGAAAAATAAGGAGAAACTGAAAACCGGAGTGGGTCACAAAATTTCTACATGGTATCTGAGCTAGTTTGCTGAAAAGTGCAGTTTGGGACAGCAAGAAGAAAAATTACAGCAAGCTGAATTTACACACAGAAATTAGAACCTTTACTATAGCAGTGTTATTTTCAGTTTATTAGGACAGCAAGCATGTCTTTGGGCTTGACGATGGAGGATAGGTTGGATGGGCATAACAACTACAGTGTATGGAAAGAAAGAATGCAGAGCATCTTTGAGGAGGTAGAAGTCTAGGGTATAATGGTAAGTACCCAACAGTGCCCCATTAATGTGCCTACTGACCCTGTTCAGTTGACAGACTTTAATAAGAAGAATAACAAGGGCAAGAGACTGATTCTGAATGGTATTAAAGACCATTTTATTCCTCATGTGAGTGGAAAGAGAGTTGCTCATGAAATGTGGACAACCTTGACCAATCTCTACCAGAGTACCAATTAGAATAGAAAAATGGTCCTAAGGGAGAAGCTGAAGGCCATTAAGATGGAAAAGACTGATAGTGCTACTGCATACCTCACAAAGATCACCAATGTGATAGATGATTTGGCAGCAGTTGGAGAGGTCGTTCCACCCACTGAGTTGGTGCGGATTGCAGTGAATGGCCTTCCCAGTTCATGGTTGAACTTTGCTGATGGGATTGTTGCACGTGAGAACCTTCCCACTTGGGAGAGGTTCTAGGATGATTGCATACAAAATGAAATCAGAAAGAACCAGCTTGGGGCAGTTAAACCAATTGAGTAGGATGAGGATGTAGCACTGTTAGCAGGTGGCAAGAAAGGTAAGGGAAAGAAGCAAGCTTCCACAAGTGGTGGTGGGGGCAAAGACAAAGGTAAAGGTAAGCAGTTGAACAAGGAGAAGGACTATTCCAAGGTGAAGTGTTGGAATTGTTAGAAGAAGGGACACTATGCAGTTGCGTGTCTGAAGAAGAAAAAGAAGGGGAAGAACAAGACCATGGTAGCATCAGCAGAGATTGAGGACTTTTCAGAGAGCTTTGACCGAGACTTTGGGTTCATTGCTTATGAGTCCACTAGTGCAGGATCACCTGCCACGGAGGGTGAGAGGGAGTGTGCATTTCCCTCCACTAGCGGAGCATCTTTAGGTATCTGGTATGTTGACAATGGGGCTTCACGTCATATGACAGGAGTCCGTGAGTACTTCTCAGAGCTTTTAGAGAGTGGCACTGATATAGAGGTAGTACTTGGAGATGACAGCGTTGTTAGAGTAGTCGGTGTGGGGACATTGACATTTGATAGGGAACCCAAACCTCCCTTGAAGGTGTCAGATGTTTTATGTGCCAGGGATGACGAAGAACCTTATATCTGTCTCAGCTTTGGAGGACAGAGGGTATGAGGTATTGTTCAGTAGAGGACAGGTGCTTATATATCCCAGGGCCGCTCCAGCTGAGTCAACTAGAGTGATTGATGTACGCCATGCAAAGGTGTACAAGTTTGCATTTCAGCCCCTTTTGGTATTGAGCAGTAGTACCGACAGTAGAGCTTGTAGTTCAGAGCTGTGCGAGATTTGGCACCGCAGGATGGGGCACATGTATCATGGAGCCTTGAGGAAATTGCGAGATATCACTACAGGTGTGCCAGATTTCAGTATTGATCACTTAGAGACATGCAGAAGATGTGCGATGGGCAAGTTTGTCAAATCCCCTTTTCCCAACAGTGAGAGCAGATCAACTGGGATACTTGATTTGATTCATACCGATGTGAACAATCAGATGTCTCATGTTTCCTTGAGTGGATATGAGTACTATGTTTTATTCATTGATGATCACTCCAGGAAGACCTGGATTTATTTCTTGAAGACCAAGAGTGAGGTCTTCAAGCGATTTCAGGAGTTCAAAGCTCTTGTGGAGACTCAGACAGGTCGGAAGATCAAGCCCCTGAGGTCGGACAATGGAGGGGAGTACACCCTTGGTGAGTTTGTTGATTATTGTGCGGAGGCAGGCATCAGGAAGGAGTTCACAGTTCCTTACAACCCCCAGCAGAACGAGGTTGCAGAGAGGAAGAACAGAACCATCGAAGGGGCTGCCAAAGCCGTGATACATGATCAGGGGTTACCAATGTTTTTGTGGGCAGAGACCTGCAACACTGTTGTTTATTTGTAGAACAGCAGTCCGCATCGTGCTTTGGAGCATGTGACTCCTGCCTGATGATGGTCATCTTTGTATCTTTGGGTGTATTGCATACTCCTACGTACCCAAGGAGCAGAGGACCAAGCTAGAGCCCACCACAGAGAAGGGTATCCTTGTGGGCTACAGTGAGACCTCGAAAGTCTTTCTAATTTATATTCCTGCACGGAGGAGAGTTGTTGTCAGGCGAGATGTGAAGCTTGAGGAGGACCGGGCTTTCAGGATGTCACCAGAGTTAAAGTATTTGGATCAACCAGACCCTCAGGAGCATCTGAGTCAGGCACAAGGATCCAATGGGAAAAAATCAGGAGGTACATCGATTACGGTGTCAGGTCCATCAGTGAGCAGTGGCTCGCAGAGTCAGAGGGGTGCTGCTTCGGGCAGCATGCAGCGTAGTCCGCAGACTAGTTCACTAGGTAGTCCACTAATGGACAGTTCACACGGTACTTCAACATCTACAGGTTCAGGTTCAGGCAGGAGGACAGCAGACAGACATTCAGGAGTTCAGGCTCTTGATGAGGGGGAGTAGTTTCATTCTCCGGTGGGAGAAGTGTGTTAAGGGAAGAGGAAGCCCAAGTAGCTTCAGGATACCTTGAAAGAGGCCACATCTATTGCTGGGCCAAAGAGACCAGTCAGAGAGAGCAGATAACCTGATAGGTTCTGTAGTTACATGGCAATGGTTGCCAACATCATTGACTCTGAGCCTTCTAGCTAAGTGGAGGCAGCTAGCCAGCAAGTTTGGAGAGAGGCCATGTAGGAGGAGTATTCTTCTATCATGAAGAATGATGTTTGGGAGGTGGTGCCAAGGCCTGAGGGCAAATCCATGGTTACTTCCAGATGGCTTTACAAGGTAAAGCATGCTGCAGATGGCAGCATTGAGAAATTCAAGGCAAGGTTTGTGGCTAGAGGGTTCTCCTAGGTAGAGGGAGTTGATTGTGAGGAAACCTTCGCTCCCGTGGCCCGATATACTTCGATTCGCTCCATTATATCGATAACAGCAGAAATGGGTTGGAAGATCCACCAGATGGATGTGAAGACCGCATTTCTCAATGGCTTCATACAGGAGGAGGTGTACATTGAGTAGCCACAGGGATTTGAAGGAGTCCCATGTGTGCAGAGTAAAGAAGGCCCTTTATGGCCTGAAGCAAGCTCCGAGAGCTTGGTACTCCAGGATTGATATGTACTTGCAGGAGATGGGTTTCACAAAGAGTGATGCAAATCCGAACCTATATGTCACACGGTTCGGGTTCGAATTCGAGTTCGGAAACGATTATGTTCGATTCAAATTCGAATTTTCTGATGAGGTTCGTAATGAGGTTCGGCATTAGGTTCGACTATGCATATTTTTCAATATATATATATATATAGATTTTAAAATTAAAAAAAAATCAAAATCAATTAATAAACTATAAAACTATGAGTACCAATTTTGATTGGTAAAAACACACGAATAACTTAATCATAAATATAATAGGATCTAATTATATCAATGACATTACTTAAATCATAAATGTAAACATACACGGTACACGGTATACCATATTAGTTTGCAAATACAAAAATGAATGGAATAATTTTCAATTTCCAAAATTTAAAAGAAAAGACTGTCTATAATGTAAATTACTTGACAATACTTGTATTCTTTGAAAAAATTACATAATTATAACATAATTAGAATTTAACGATACAAATTACAATAAAGCTACATTTCAAAACCATAGAGAACATCTTCAAATTTCAAAATTTTAAAAAGGAAGTCCATAATGTCAAGTAGTTATAATCCATAAAATTCTTCTACAAAATTAAAAACATAGATTATCTATCATTCTATCCTACTTGCAACTTGCAACTTGCAAACTTGCAACAACATAAAGCTCTAAATCTTTAAATTATCAGAAGCACAAAGCCTAGTAAAGCCACTAGAATGGTAATCATCAAACTCATCATTTGACTCATCTAGTGAGTCATCGTCAATGCTAATATCATCATCTTCTGATATGGACTCAAACAATTGCTGAGAGGAAGTAGATGCATCTTTGGCCACACTGCTCAAGGCCAACTTCAAATTGCTGCGAACATAAACAAGGTCTTCCAACCTTGTAGACAATAATTTGTTTCTTTTCTTGGACTGAATATGGTTAAAGTTGCTTCAGTTCCTTTTCACAAGCAGAAGCACTTGATCCCTGGCTCAAAACACGAATTGTCAAACGTTGCAATTCAAGAGTCTCTGATCCGTAAAACTGCCACCATATCCCTGGAGAAACATTGGGCCTATCCTGTACAACACTAGTCCTTGCAAACATTCCCTCCTCTAACCTGTATGCCCAGAGCTGCTCTCTAATTCTCCTGGATTCTTCTAAATCTGGAACCAACCGTTCAATTGCTTCATAAATGCCATTCATGACTTCTGCATCATTTGTTTTTTCTATCCCAAAGAGTCTAGGATCCAAATAACAAGCCGCTGCATGCAAAGGGCTATGCAACATCTTCCATCTTTTATCGATCACCTCCCATATTTCAATGTATTCATTTTCCTCATTATTAAAAGACTTTGCAATGGTTTCCTTGGCACGATCCATGCCTTCATAAACAAAGCCCATGGAAGGAGTATCACTATCAACCATGCGAAGCATATCAACAATTGGTTCACATACTTTTAATACCTTTAAAGCATTGCCCCAAAAAACATTTCCTAAAACCACCTGTTCCAATTCCTTTCCTTTAACATCCTTTGAAAGGGAAGACGTTTCCCACTCATTGTGGCAAAAAACACCTCTTATACTTTATTTTTCTTCAACTAGTCTTTTCAGAGTGATGTAATATGTAGCAAATCTAGTTTCACAAGGCCTTAGCAGCTCTCTAGATGTTTACTCCTGTACAAACTCAAAGTGAGTTGATGGTTGAATATGAAGTGCGCAATTTGTTTCCCCTTTCGAATTGTTTCATTAATCCATGGAAACTTTGCCAAGTCATGCAACAGTAAGTCAAGGCAATGAGCAGCACAAGGTGTCCAATATATTTTTTTGTACTTTTCCATGATCAGCTTTCCAACTCCTACACAATTTGAAGCACTATCAGTGACAACTTGGATCACATTTTCTTATCCAACTTCAACAATAGCTTTGTCTAAAATCTTGAAAATGTATTCAGAGGTCTTCTTATTCTCTGATGCATCAACTACCTTAAAAAAAAGTACCCCTTTAGGGCAATGAACCAACACATTAATCAGAGGTCTATAATTCATATCTGACCAACCATCTGACAAAATTGTGCACCCTGTTTCCCTCCAAGAGTCTTTGATCTTTTGCAATATATTTGTCACCCTTTCTTTTGACCTCTTCAAAAGAGTGGTCCTTATAGTCTCAGAACTGGGAGGAACATATCCTTTACCAAAATCTGCAATCATCTTACATGCATTGATGAAATAAAGACTTCTTGCCACATTAAATGGAATGACAGATTCAAAGAACATATCAGCCACAGCATCATCAACTTCTTCCTTTTGCTTGGGCTTCCAGAGAGAATTTAATGTTGCTTTCCCACTTGATTTAATGCTCTTTGGTTGTGATGAACTTCCAATGCCAACCATGCTTGAGGAGAGTGAGGAAAATGAACCATAATTCATTGCAATTTCTGCTTGAACACACTGCCTTTTGTTTTCTTTCACCTGCTTGGCATTTTTCAGTTTGTCATAGTCTTTTTGAAGTATCTCCTTGAGTTCTAAAGACACATTCTTGCAACCATCAACACCACCTCCTTTACCATTAGAGATAGACAACAAATGGTCCATCACTCTAGTTAAAGACCCAACAAACTCATCATTGCATAGTTTGCATTTAAGATGTCTCCCATTCGACCCATCCAATTTCTCCACATATTTCCATGCTTCTGCTATTGATTTTGGAGGTGCCATTGCAAAGATTTCTGCATTTTGTTTGCACACTATAATTAAAATTTAAATAAATGATAAAAATTACAAAATAAAAATACAAATAAACCACATTTTTAAATACATAAATTAATTTAACATACTCTTACCATTCTAAATTGCTAACTGAATTTTGAATAAATTATAAAACCAATATAAAACATACAAAAAAATTAAAAACATAAAACCCTGCTGCATCAGACTTCAAAAAATGTTAATAGCATTGCTAATGGGATGAGGACAGGCTCACTGGATGTTAAACTGCCAAGCTCAAATGACTTTGGTTCAACCACCACAAAACTCAAAATCACTCTATAGATACCAGTCAGATCCAAAATTCTGAAAATCAGATTCCCAAACTTTGAACTGGATATCTAGTCTTGGAAATGAAAGGGGCAGGTTATGAAGATAATATTTGGTATATGATAAAACTATTCCATGATAGCACTAGATCACTGTCCCTTTTCATAGCATATTACAACAATCTTCAGAAAATTATAAGCTGTAAATTGTTTGCAATATTTATCCACTGTATTCAGGATATTTGAAATTTTATTTCATTAGCTTGAGTTTGACATAGAGTATTTGCATATTCTGTAGTAACTATTACTTTATAAACAATACATATTTTTTAGAATCTATTATTTTGAGCAATTCTATATTTTGTTTTCTAAAATTTTTGTATGACATGACAAAATAAAGATGTATTTGAATAGTTGTGGTTGAAACATGTAAAATGTAACAAACAAATCAACATAATTACTTACAAATTGTTCAACTAAAATGACTTAAGTCGAGATATATAACGTTTATTTAAACTAATGTGAGAAACAAATCAACACAATTACTTACAAAGTGTTCAACTAAAATGAATTAATTTAACATATAAAGTTTATTTATAATCTAATGCTAATTTGATATTAGATTTTTTTTATTTACTTTTGTTAATGAGTATCAATAAATCACTATAATTTTTTTTAAAGAAAAAACAAAAATTTTAAATTCTAAATTAAAAATGTAAGCTCGTAAATGATCATATCAATCCACGGTGACGCAGACAAAGTATCTTTAAGGCCAGGCTGTAATGGATCCTAATGACGAGAACATAGAGCTCTACAAGTTATGTCAAAATTCAGGAATCAGCTGAGATTCCTCCACCTCCTCAAAATTCAGACACATAGACACTGTTAACTGCTATCAGTGGATCAGCTTTTGAAAGCTTATCTGCCTGAGTATTCAGTTCTCTATAAATGTGGAGGAACGAAGAAGATGAGAAATGGACAACCATAAGCTTGACATAACCCAGATTGGGTTGCAACTTTAAGTTGTGCCCTGTAGGCTATCATAGATTGACTGGTTATTTCTGGGGAAGAATGATTTGCACTCGAATTAAATGGTTCTATGTTAATGAGATATATACACATCGGAATATAAATTCACAATACCAAATACAGTCATAATTTGTGACACTTTGAAATTCAAAATTTTGGAATCAATGTTGACATTTTGGAATCAAAATTTCCACGTTATGACACTTCGCCGAACCAGAAAGCCATTCTCGGACAGCGGAAAAATACACTCAGAAACTATGTGAGAAAGTTAGAAACTAACCTCTGTAACACTGTAGTCTGTAAGTTTGTAACGGCTGGCAGCTGCGGCAAGTTTGCAAATGGCCGGAATTTGGAAATGTGCAGATGACTCCAGTCTCTGACGGCAACCCAAATGCGTTACGCAACAACAAGAATCACGAATGCGATGATGACAGGGTCGCCGCTCAACGAGTTCGAACGCAGCATGCCAACGGCAGCAACACACTTGTTCAATGTTCACCAACGCAACAATAGGGTGATTCCTCACGAATGCAGCGACACTCAAATGCAAAATTGCAAACTCAGTGCCGGCAACAGCAAGAGCATACTCGATGGCGGCAAGTTGCAACAGCAAACTCGATTTCAGTTGTGAAAATCAATGATAGCACAATTTCTTAAATAATGGAAAGGGGGAAAAAAACTTGGCGGGAATAGCCCATCGTTTTTATCACAGCGATCAAAACCGCTATAAAAAACCACCAACAAAACCCGCCAATGAAAAAACTCTTAAAATTTATTAAAATCGAACTTTCTGATAAATTTCATAAAATTTGCCTTTAGGTTCGGCTCAGGTTCGGCTTAAGGTTCGCGATCATGTTCGATTTGAGGTTTGATTTGAGGTTCGGCATTAGGTTCGCCAAACCTCGTCGAACTTGAAAATTTTTATCAGGTTCGCCGAATTTCGAACTTGAAGCTTTAGGTTCTCCGAACCCTGTGATGAGCCTCTCATTCTGGTGCTGTATGTGGATGACTTGGTCCTTACAGGTGCAGAGAGACTCATAGAGAGCTGCAAGAGAGATCTTGCGTCGGAGTTCGAGATGAAGGACATTGGCTTGATGCATTACTTTTTGGGTTTGGAGGTGTGGCAGGAGGAGGGGCATTTTTTTCTGGGACAGAGGAAGTATATTGTGGACATCCTTGGCAAATTCCACATGGAGGATTGTAGTCCCATGTTGACACCCATGATTATCAATTGGAAGAAGCTTCATGCTTCAGATTCCGAGTTGGTGGATCCCACATTGTATAGACATCTGATTGGTTCCTTGACGTATTTGGTCAACACTAGACCAGATATATGTTTTACGGTCAACACGATGAGGCAATTCATGTGTGAGCCCAGGAGGGGGCACTGGGTTGCTGCAAAACACATTTTGCGGTACCTGCAGGGGATAGTGGAGTATGGTCTGGATTATAGGCAGGGAGATGGAGTGAGATTGGCAGGTTACACTGATTCTAATTGGGCAGGTTGTGCTTCTGATAGGAAAAGCACTTCAGGGTGCTGTTTTGGGTTGGGTTCGGTAGTGGTCTCATGGTTCAGCCGAAAGCAACAGTCAGTAGCATTGAGTTCAGCGGAAGCAGAGTACATGGCAGTTAGTCTAGCTACTTGTGAGGCCATATGGCTTTGTAAGATGTTGTTTGGCTTATTTGGTCATTCGTTGAGACCTGCAGTGATTTATTGTGATAATCAGAGTTGCATTAAACTCACGGAGAATCCAGTATTTCATGATAGGTCAAAGCATATCGGGATCAAATATCATTTCATCAGAGACTATGTTCAAAAGGGAGCTGTGAAGCTTGAGTATATTCCCACTGATGAGCAGGTTGCAGATATTCTTACCACGAAGCAAGCATGTATACTTCGGAGAAAAGATGGGTGTGGTGAGGAACACCTTCCTTGGTAAGAGGGAGTGTTGAAATTTGGTTATCGAAGGACAGGTGGTTCCCTAAGGCTTTGATCTTTGGCCTAGGGAAAAGTGTCCAAAAGAATTTAATTTTTCTCCTAAAGTGACTTTATAAAGTTATAAAGTCAAATCTAATTTAAAAGTGACTTTAAATGATAAAGTTACTAAGTCTAATTTTAAAGTGAATTTAATAAAGTCAATGTGAAATTAGAAAGTGAAAAGTGACTTCGGAAATAAATGACTAAGAGGGTCTTTATTAAAGTGGGGTGAATTAAAAAAATAGAAAGTGAGATTTAAATGAGCATTTAATCTCAGCCCTAGATCTAAAGCTATCTTAACCATTGGATTTATGGATTCCCCAAAAGTCGCTTAGGGTTAGGTTAAAGGAGGAAAAATGAGAGAAAAGATCATTCAGTGTTTCATGAGCAGATTGAGAGAAGAGAAGAGAAAGCAAGGGAGAAATTTTTGAGCAATGAGGAGGACGGCAGCAGCTAGAGACTTTAGCAAATCTGTACAGTAGCAAAGAGGCACAGTTCCCAAGGCAAAAATCTGTACAGTAGGAGTGTGGCACAATTTTCGAGGAAGGAGGCACAGTTTTCTAGGAATTTGTATAGCAGCTTCAACACAATTTTTTGGGCAAATTCTGGGCACGAAAATCAATGAGAGGGACTGTTGTTTGGTGGCACAGATTTTGAGGAAATCCGTACAGCAACCATACAGCAGCTTCAGCACAGTTTTTGAGGCAAGAGGCACATAAATCGAGGAGCCTTTGTTGTACATTCCGTACAGTCCGTACAGCTGGGCACAGAAATCAAGAAAGGAAGTCAACATTTAATGTTGTAAATTTTTTTGTTTTGATTGTTTACTGTTCGGCATGTTTTCCTAGGCGGGGTATAAGCACAGAAACTAAGATAAGTACATTTGTTAAGTTGCTGGAATTTTTGTTGTAATTTTTGTCTCACTGTAAAAGCTATATTCAGAAATAAAGAAGAGCTTTCGAACTGGTTTTCCCCAAGAGTTGTAGGGGGTTTTTCCAGGGTCATCTTGACCAAAAATCAACGTGTCAAATTTCTGTGTGTGGCTGATTTATTTATTTGAGTTTTATTTCTGCATTTTCATCACTATGAAATTTCCAGAATTTGTGTTTTCAGAAAATATTTATTTTTCCAACTTGTTGAATGTATGGTTATGGGAATGGGCATTTAACTATATGGGAGAAATAAGGAGAAACTAAAAACCAGAGTGGGTCACAAAATTTCTACAGCAACCATGAGTACAATCGTATAATCTGAGCCTGAATCTTTTGAGGAAGTCGTAAAGCATCAAGTCTGGAAGGATCCTATGCACGAAGAATATGAATCCATTATGAAGAGTGGTGTCTGGGATGTGGTTTCGAGATCGGAGGACAAAGCAGCTGTCACCTCGAAATGGCTCTATAAAATCAAGCATGGATTTGATGGTAGTGCTAAAAATTTCAAGGCAAGATTCGATGCCCGTGGCTTCTCTCAAAAGGAAGGCGTAGACTATGATGATATATTTGCACCTGTGGCTCGATATACCACCATTCGATCTATCATATCCCTTGATGCTACGCAAGGATGGAATCTTCATCAGATGGATGTGAAGACCGCTATTCTACATGGTGCGATAAAGGAAGAAGTATAGGTGGAGCAACCTCTGGGTTCGAAGTCCAGGATAGAGACACCCATGTTTGCAGGTTGAAGAAAGCCCTCTATGGGTTGAAGCAAGCACCCAAGGCTTGGTACGAGAGGATAGATAGCTACCTGATGAAGCTGGCCTTCACTCGTAGTAATGCTAATCCAAACCTTTACTTCAAGGTTAATAGAGAAAAGTCTCTCATGCTGGTGTTGTATGTGGACGACCTCTTCCTGACAAGTGTTGACCCTCTCATTCATCAGTGTAAGAGGGAGCTCGCTGCGGAGTTCGAGATGAAGGACCTAGGACTGATGCATTACTTCCTAGGCTTGGAGGTCTGGCAGAGACTTGGTAACATTTTCCTTTCTCAAGGAAAATATATTGTAAAGCTGTTGGAAAGATTTGGAATGGTGGACTATAAGTCTGTGTTGACATCGATGGAGCTCAACTTTAAGAAGTTGAGTGACAGCGCTGTTGGGCCCGTGCTGGCAAATCCTACTTAGTCCAAAAATAACTGTGTCAAATGTGGATGTTTTTCATTGTATTTTGTTAAGTTTGTTTAAGCACTTAGATTCATTCCACAGTATTATTTGTGTAGACTACTTCAATAATTACTTCAGTATTTCAATGTAATGAAATAATCAGGAAAAATAATAGGAGAAGTAATTCAAATTTGTTGCAGTAGGAATCCAGATTTAGGAATTTTCACATGGTATCAGAGCTTATTCAAGCTGAAGTGCACGAGAGACTAGGATCTGCGTAAGCAGCAACAGACCCTCCCAGAGATTACGCTGTCCAAGTCAAGAGGGCAATCCAGCACAAAAAAGGCTCCCTCTGAGAGAGTTGACAGAGGGGTAAGCTTTTTCAGTTGCAGAAGAGGCAACATAGCAGACTAACGTAGCTAAAGGACGCAGTTACTGCACAGCAGTAAGAGATGGTGCATAAAGCGTCAGAAAATTTATGAAAAACACAGATTGGGGATTTCTTGATCTCAAAGAGTTTCTTACTCAAAGAAGCTCAGTTTCTCCTATGCAGCAGCAGAAGCAGTGACTTACTCCACAAGGAGTGTGTAAGTCTAGTTGAGCAGAGGGTTAGAGAAAGAAATCGACAATTGAGGAGATGGCCAGCAACGGACTGCGTGACCAAGATAGATTGGAGGGTGCCTCCAACTATGTTATTTGAAAATCAAGGATTGAGTTTCTCCTTGATGAGCATGATCTAAAGGCCCTCATTGAAAGCACAGTTACAGAACCTATGGATGCAGCACATCTGAGAGCATTCAAGAAGAATATGGCAAGAGCCAAGCGATTGATACTAGATGGTGTGAAGGATCACATCGTACCTCACATAGCAGCAAAGGGCACTTCTAGAGAAATGTGGGTAGGGTTGGAAAAGCTATACCAAGGATCTTCCGAGCAGCAGAAGATGTACCTGGAAGAGAAGATGCGTGATACCATAATGAAGAAGGGAGAGTATTTTGATTCTTTCCTGTCTCGAATTTAGGAAAACCGAGACCAGCTGTCAGCAATGGGGTTAGCTTTTAGAGACTCAGAGCTGGTAAGGCTCACTCTGAACTTTGTTTCAGAAGATTATCAAATCTTTGTCCAAAGCATTTTGGGCAGAGAAAGACTCCCAGGATGGGAGGCGATGTGGACAGCCTTGCAGCAAGAAGAGCTGAGGAGAGATCTCCTCAAAATCCATATTCAGGATGGCAGCAGTGGATCGAAAGTAAAGAAGAAGGAGGAAGAAAACACAACCCTTGCATCGAAGGGGCAACAGAGGCAGAAGAAGAAAGATATGTCTAAGATCAGGTGCTTCAGGTGTGGAGAAATGGGACATTATGCCACACAATGTCCTCTTAAGAAAAATGATAAAGAGGAGAAGCAAGATCCTCAAGCCGGAGCTGCCAAGATTGAGGCAAAAGGAGATTGTGCTATGTTAGCTCATATTCCGAAAGGAGAGAAATGGGTTGACTTGGAAGTGTAGATCCATAATCTACAAGTGGCAGGATCCTTGAGTATTTCTAAAATCTTGGATCACATGTGAGCTACGATAGCCTAAAGACAGTAGCAGGATGGACAGTTGCAGCGAAAGATGAGAAGACAATGCAGTAGCCAGCAATACTAGAGCCTGATCAGCACAAAGAGGGAGCAGCAGCATCAGCAGTTGAGCAACAGAAGCGCAATGCAGTGTAGTGCTCACGCAGTGCAGAGCAGCAACAACGTAGTATTTTTCAGAGAGCTATTGCAGAAGCTAGCAGCAGTCAGTATTATTTTTCAGTTGCGGATTTACTTGTCCAATTTCGGATGTTTTTCTGTTGCAATTAGCAATAGTGCAGCAGTGCAACAACAGCAGTAAGTGAGTAGCAGCAGCGCAGTTCACAAGTGGTGCAGCGCAGTGTAGAATAGTGCTCACGCAGTGCAACAGCATGGTTGCAGAATTCAGAGGGAGTTGCAATACAGTGGCATTTGGCAACAGTATGCAGAGTCAGCAACAGTACTGATACAACATTTTCTTGTGCAGTGTTGGTGAGCATCATCTTCAGCACAGCAGTAGATGTTCCAGTAGTCAGAGCAACAACACATTGAGTTGTTTTGCTAAAACACTTTCCTCGCTAAGAGGGAGTGTTGATTTATGGTAGCATTAGATGTGCTCTAGCCTTGTAACTTTGTATATAGGCTAAGACACATGTATTCCATAATAACCAAAAATGGTTTTGGAAAATTCCACTTAGAGGTGGTTTAATTAAATTAATTAATCGTTTTTTAATGTTTTCCTAAGTCTAAACTTAGGGAAACTGATTAATTAAATGGTATTAATTAAACTAAGTGTGAATCTTCTAGATAAAGTCATGGATCACCTCCAAGTTAATCTTAGCCCTTGATTATGTTTTAATCTTGGTCGTTGAAGGGTCAACGAAAGAATATGAGGGTGAGGGGCCTATGGAAAACACATTAAGCATTTGGCATTTTCGAGTTTGTGTGAGGAGACACAGCTTTTGGTCATAATCGAATCACTAGGGCAGGGTTTGCTAAGTGATTTTGATTCAGTGATCAGATCCAGAGAGGAGCAGATGCAGTCACTGGTCAGGAGGATGAGGAATACATTTCAGAGAGGCAAAAGTGACGCAGAGAGAGGCAGCGCAGTTTTCTGAAGGGGTGACGCAGTCCCTGCAGGGAATCACGCGGAAGTGACGCAGTGCCTTCTAGAGTCAGTCCGGAAATAGCTAGAGGTTGGGGTTTCTGAGCCAGGAGGGCCAAAATCCAGTCTCAGATCAGCGTGATCAATTGCAGAGAAAGGTGATGCAGTTCCTCGAGCTTGCCCACGCAGGCGTACGCAGTTCCAGCATAGGAAATCACACAGAGGCGGAGAGGGGCTTCACCAGCATTGTTTAGATCAGTCGGGGACCTGAAGAGTGAGGTATATCTCACAATTTCATCAATTGTCTAGATTTCTCTGAAGGGTGAGCCGGATATAGGCACCCTAGTTGTACTCAAGATTCTGCTACTTAATAATATAAAACCCTCAGATCTGCTGCACCGGTTTACCCGAGTTGGGTTTTTCCAGGGACTTAGTCCAAAAATAACTGTCAAATGTGGATGTTTTTCATTGTATTTCGTTTAGTTTGTTTCAGCACTTAGATTCATTCCGCAGTATCATTTGTGTAGACTACTTCAGTAATTACTTCGGTATTTCAATGTAACGAAATAATTATGAAAAATAATAGGAGAAGTAATTCAGATTTGTTGCAGTAGCAATCCGGGACAAAGGACTGCGTGAAATTCAGCAAAACCAATACTGGACAGTTGCTCATCACCTCCTTGAGCCTGTCAAAGGCCCTTTGCACTGTGTCCGTCCAACTGAATGTCCCCATTTTGGTAAGACCTGTGAGGGGTGCAACAAGTTGGGAAAACCCCTTGACGAACTTTCGGTAGTAGGTGCAGATACCTACAAACCCCCAGAGCTTTGTCACGTTCTTCGGTTTCGGCCATTCCCGAATGGCCCAGATCTTCTCCTTGTGAACTATCACTCCATCCACACCAATGATATGCCCCAAATAGAGCATCTCTATTAGCCCAAACTCGCATTTGGAGAGCTTAGCATAGAAATGTTGCTCCTCCAAAATACGCAATACAACCTCAATGTGTTGTAGGTGCTCCTCCCATGTCCGGCTGTATATGAGAATATCATCGAAGAACACCAACACGAACTTCCTCAACTGACCACGGAAGATGCAGTTCATACAGGACTGGAAAGTGGTCGGTGCATTGGCTAGCCCAAAGGGCATCACCAAAAACTGAAAATGGCCGTAGTGACATCTTAAGGTTGTCTTGGGGACATCCTGGTTCCTCACTCGGATCTAATGGTAGGCCAACCTCAGATCAATCTTCGAGGAGAACTTCGATCCCCTCAACTCGTCGATCAGCTCATCAATCTGCGAAATGGGGTATCAGTTCTTCATGGTCTTGTTGAGAGCTCGATAATCGATGCACATCCTCAGTGTGCCACCCTTCTTCTTCACTAGAACAACAGAAGAAGCAAATGGGCTAGTGCTGGGTCGAATGTGTCCCAGTGCTAAGAGCTCACTAATGGCTCTCTCAATCTCACCCCTGTAGGCTTTGGGGTGCCTATAGGGTGTAGTAATCACAGCCTGAATACCCTGCTCAAGCTCGATGGTGTGCTCAAACCCCCAATCTGGTGCTGTATTGGAGGTATATCCCCAAAAACTGTAGCATATTTGTACAAGATCGACTGCACATCTGGGTGAATTGCCTGTCCTATAGCTCCTACCTCTAAAATACGCAGCTCCACCACCCACTCTATTTCTCCCTTCCGGAAGTCTGCCTCCATCCGGTGTGTTGATACTGTCTGTGGAGGATAAGTGTGCATGCCTCAGATCATCACATGCTTGCCGCTCTTCTTGTCCGTCCACTCCATCTACAGAGCCTCCCAGTCTGTGGTGACCTTCCCCAACGTGTTCAACCACTGCACTTCCAGCACCACATTGGTGTCTAGAATGTCCACCACAAAGAAATGATCTGTTATAGTGTAAGTCCCCATGGTCACTGCCAATGCCGGCACATATCTAGCACACTGCATAGTTCTGGCACCCGGTACCAGTACTGAAAACCCATCAAAGCTCTCTGTCAATATGACCCTCCGCTCTACCAATTGTGCATCAATAAATTTATGGGTGGCCCCACTGTCAACTAGCACTGAAACACGTTGTCCCTGAACGGTGCCTCGGACACGAAATGTCAAATACTTGGGAACCCCTCGCAAAGAAGCAAGGATTACCCCTGTGGGTGCAAACGTTGTCCCTCCTACTCCTGGGGGTGGAGGTGGTGGATGATCCCCTCTCTGCACTACAGCGTTGCCTCCTGCCTCTATCTCCTGGTAGGCATCTTCTTCCCCTTCACTATTGAAGAAGACCTCTATGTAGTGTGCCTTTCCCGCGACACATCGATGTCCTGGTGCCCATGGCTCCTGGCATGTGAAGCATAGCTTCCTCCGTCTAAAGTCTCTCCAGGTATCATCATCCAAAGACCCCCGACCTTTGTTCCCCCTCGGAGTTGGAACCCTTGTGCCCTTCCCCTTCGGCTGAAATGCCGGTCTCTGGGGGGAAGGAGCTCTGGTCCTGGGTAGAGCATCCTAGAAATCCCTGGTCCTCCCAACTGCATCCTGAAGTGTAGCAGGCCTTGTGGATCTGACTAGCCCACGCAGAGGTTCTGCCAACCCGTCAATAAACATGTAGATCCTCCTAGCTGAGGACAAGTCGGGCACCATCACGGAAAGCCTCAAGAACTTGGAAATGTAGGTTTCCGGGTTCCCGGTCTGCTTGAGCTTGGTCAGCTCAACAAATTGCTCTTCTGGTCAAACCGCTCCACCAATCTCTATGTAAACTCTGCATACGTTGTCACTACTGAGTGACCTAGTGTGCCCATCCTGTGGAACCACTAGTTGTGGGCCTCTCCCTCTGCCATCTGATTGAGCTGGAAATAAATGTCCAACTTCTCCACCCAAGCCTTCGCCGAACATTTTGAGGACCCGTCAATTGTTGGCAAGAAAAACTTGCCCACTGTATGCTGCAGTTCTTGTTAATTTTGGGAAACTAGGTCCAAAATCCATGTTGTGATGCTCAAATGACAATGCTAATAGTTTTATTGGATTCCTCTTTCAAAGAGGTGCAAGATCGATCTAAAGATCATCTTGATCAAATGAGCAAAACATGTATTTTGAATTTATTCCACATGTGCAAGGTCGGTCTGATTTATCCCACATGCATAAGCGGTGTCACACACCCCCACAGATGCCTATATATTGGAGAGACTTGGAGTTCATTTTACACACATTTTTTGTGGAGCCATTTTCTTCTCTCTTGGATGGTGATGGAGCGGTGTTCTTGGTTCTGCGTTTAGGTCATCTTGGTGCAGCATCTTGGTGGAGCATTCTTAATGAGACGCCTTGGGGTTGTGTGGCACATGTGGGAAGATGACCTTATGAAGACTTTGCTGGTTGAAGCATTCTGCTGATCGTCGTAATGCCACCATTCTTTATTTTTGTTTTTGGCTTGTCTTCCATCGATCTATTGGTATGTTCTATCTGCAACTTACTTTCATTGAACCCTAGAAGTTTAAAGTAAATTTGCATCTAGCATAGAACATCTTCAGAATTTAACAGGTCCCCATCCTGTGTGTATCTAGCCCCTCTGTTTTGGTTGCAAGGTCGGCTGTCCTTCTTGAGATGACAAAAATCATGGAAAGTGAGATCTTCACCAAACTCTCACCCATAGGACTGATACTCTGCAAAATAATCCCCCATATGAACCGGCTCTGGCTCCTGAGGTCCTCCTGTCCCGGTGCCTGAAGTCAGAAATGTGAGCATCGTGGAACGTGGGGGAGTAAGTGACACAACCTGTTGTGCTGTGAGCTGCTCCTGTAAATGGTGAGAAGTGTCGAACCCTTCTCGGATGTGAAAACCCCTTGGGGTTTCACGCTCTCTGGTTTGCAGTAAACTTCTGCCCCATCTCTTCGATCCTCCTCGATAGCTCCTACACAGATTTTAGGAGGAGTTGCCCGAACTCCCTCCCTTCATCTTTCTCCTCTGCCATTGGTTCTTCCTCCTCTGCGTCCACTACTGGAACGCAGTCCCCTTCTCCAAAAGTGGTCTCAAGCCTCTGTTCTTGGTCCTTGTACTTCCTTCCCCAGTAAGTGATATATGGTTTTCCTGTTGGTGTCATAAACTAATCTGCTCCACAGGCTGAGCCAAGTCTATGAGCTCTGATACCACTGTAATATTTCGAATGGGAAATAGATAGCGAGTAATATAAAGCAACATAAACAAGTAACTATAGCAAATAGAGACACATCATAAAAATATTGCAAATATGGAGAAACGTTGAGCCATTTTATTATATAAACTGAAAGATAACAATGGGTACAAAGGTGATCAAAATGATGGCACCTTGGCTTGCTCAAGGCAAGATGGAAATACTCTCAGAAATGCTCAATGAATGGCTACTCTGTCAAGAACTGCGTAATCTTCATATGTTGCTGCTGCTGCTGCCGGACTACTGCTACTGCTGGAATGGAATGGCTCTTTGGGGTTGTTCCCCTGCTCAGAAAAATTGTGAAACTTTGGAGATGAGCTCTCCTCCAATAACCCGGAAAAACCCAGGAAGGAATCCCGAAATGGCTGACCCCGGCATTTGACCTCCCTTGGAAAATAACGCACTCCCAGTGAGTACATTGGCCCTGAACAATAAACCTGCAAGTGATGGCCTCCTCCTGCTGCAAAATGATGATTTGTGAAGGGTTGGTCCCTTCACACTATCCTCGGGCTGAAATTCGATATCCCCTCACTCCCAGAACTGCCTCCATAATAGACTATGTAATCCCTCAGAGAGACTACGTTGTCCAAGCAACTGCATGATCCTGGATGAAGGTGCTATGTGCTCTTCCCTAAAAAAAGATGGATGGATCTACTCACCTGAGCAGGCACTCAAAGTCCCCCGAGGCTGAGGTTGGGATCTCCGCTCGGAGACACCCGGTGTGCTGAACAACACTTGCAGACTTCGCTCAACAGCAAAAGCGTGCTCAATGTCAAAAGATAGAAATCAAAGATGCATAATAGAATGAGTGAATGAGGAGCCTCTTCTCCCTTTGATGCTTGAGAGCCTTGCTCTCACCCGAGCCCCACTAGACTGCGTTGTCCCTCCTTGGCCACATTGTCCCCACTCAACTGCGCTGTCATGGGCCCACGCTATCCAAGCTGCCTCTTCCCTCACGCTGTCACTAGGCTCTCATGGGCCCCACGCTGTCTTCTAATATTTGCCTAAGTGACTTTAGGGAGACTTTATTTCCTAAGTGTGGGTTATGGGTCCCATCACTTCTTTTTATTAACTGATTAACATTAGAAAAGAAAAACTGGCCAAAATTAATATTCCCAATTAGCAGCAGGAAATAAGGTTAAATGTACCCATGTTGGAAAAGGTACTATAGTTTTTCAAACTGAAGCATGAGATCGGCTTTGGGCCACCAATGTGCTGCATGTGCCTGGTTTGGGGATGAACTTGCTCACTGTATCTCAGTTACAAAATAAGGGCTATGATGTATACTTCATTGGAAAGAAAGTATATGTCAAACACCCGAGTTGGAAGAAGAAGGCCCAAATTGGAGTCAGGAGCAACAAACTGTATAAGTTACAGTTAGAATCTCCAATGGCACTAATAGGCAGCGGTGGTGAAAAATATTTGAATGAACTATGGCACAGAAGGATGGGGCACTTACACCATGGGGCTGTAAGAATTCTCAAAGAAACTGTCATAGGAGTTCCAGAGTTAAGCACCAAATAAGATGATGTTTGCAGAGGGTGCATACTAGGCAAGTACGCCAAAGCAGCTTACTCCAGAAGTAACAGTAGGGCAAAGAGTGTTTTGGGATTAATACACTCAGATATCTGTGGACCAATGTCCACAAGAGCTCTTAGTGGTGCCGAATACTTTGTCACTTTCATTGATGACCATTCCAAGAAAGCTTGGATCTACTTTCTAAAGACCAAGGATGAGGTCTTTGATCGATTCAAAGCGTTTAAGGCTCTGGTTGAGAATCTGACATGGAAGAGGATAAAGGTATTGCGTTCAATCAATGGTGGAGAATATATCGATAAAAACTTCACTAAGTTCTGCGCAAGGGAAGGCATCAAAAGAGAATGGACCACTCCATATAATTCGGAGTAGAATGGGGTTGCACAGAGGAAGAACATAACTACTTTTGAAGCAGCAAGGGAAATGTTGTATGATCAGGATATGCCCAAATTTCTATGGGCAGAAGCATGCATCACAACTGTGTATGTTCAAAACAGGATTCCTCACAGGGCACTAGATAAAATTAAACAAGAGAGTGTCTTCATTGGCAGGAAGCCAGAAGTGAGTCATTTCATGATCTTTGGAAGTTTGGCATACTGTCATATACCCGAAGAAAAGAGGAAGAAGTTGGATTAGACTGTAGAAACAAGGGGTATACATTCTCACCAAGGCCATACCCGAAGAAAAGAGGAAGAAGTTGGATTAGACTGCAGAAACAAGGGGTATACATTCTCACCAAGGCCCTTGGGAGAACAAAGTTTGTTTATTTCAGGGAGAAGATGGGGATGGCTGAGAATCTGTTTCAGTAGAAGTGGATAATGCAACACTTAAGAGGGAGCTGCAGTACATATGTAGCAGCAACAGTGGCAGTGTTGTGGGTAGCAGTACAGATAGTATCATCACAGTAGATGAGGGGCAGTAGACTGAGCATCAGCAGTGCAGAGGACCAATGTCGTGGATCAGGGTGATACTTCTAGTGGGAAGTATTGCTAGAGCACATTCCTCGCTAAGAGGGAGTGTTGACTTTAGGGTAACATCGGATGTGCTCTAGCTCCAAAATTTTGTGGAGGGACTTAAAAACATGAGATATCCAAGACCCAGAAATCATTTAGAGAAATTCCACCTGAAAATATCCAAGACCCAGAAATCGTTTAGAGAAATTCCACCCTAAGTGAAAGTTATTCAAATAATTAATTATTTTTAATGGAGCCTAAGTTAAAACTTAGGGAATTAAAATAATTAATGTGAATTAACTTAATATGGGTGAGAAGCTTCTAAGTGACGGGGATCAAGTCTATTTTAATCTTAGCCGTTGATTAAGGATTAGATCACGGTCGTTGATTTATCAACAGGAAAAGTATAAATGAAAACTTGTGGGTCAGTTGAAGACAAGTCGGGTAAATACTCAATAACCTGAGGGAAGTCGATTCTTCAAAATTTAGAATTCGATTTCAGAGGGAGAGTCGCAGGGCGAAGGAAGAGGAGCATATCAGCATTAGTCAAAGACCTAGGAAGAGGGACGCGGAGCAGCAGAGAGGCAGCGCAGAGAGACAACCAGCTGAGGACGCAGTCCGTGCGCAAAAGATCACGCAGAGGTGACGCAATGGAGGCCATAGGATCTCTTGGGTGTTAGAATTTTTCGCTGGAAGAAAATTATCTCAGGTGTTTTCATGAAAGTTTCTCCATAATTCCGCAAGTCATTCCTTGTAAAGAGATTGTTTCTGAAGAATAATAAATAAACCCTCATATGTTGCACCGGTTTTCCCGCATTGGGTTTTTCCGGGGACAATTGTCAAAAAACAACTGCGTTGATGTGATTGATTCTTGTGCTTATATTTCACTGTTCTTTTCTCTATGAAATTATGTGATAACTGCAGTAGAATTTATGTTGATGTTTACTGAAGGGTTTTTGTAAATAACTTATTGTGGAAAATAAGTAGGAGAAATAAATCAGTTGATGTAGTAGAATTTCATATTAGACATTTTCACAAGTTGATCAAGTTTCATTTTCAGGCATTATTTACCTCAAGTAGCATTTTACACTGCAAATATTTTGAATTTACTTCCAAGCATTTACATTCTTGTACTTTAAATATTTTTGTTTGAAGCTCACTTGCTTATCTTGAAGTATCTCTTATTTTATTGATGCAATTTTACTTTCAAGTATATTTCATGTGAGAAAATCTTACTTTCAAGTCCAATTGTATCTCAAACATTTTACTCGCTATCTTTTCCACTTGCATGTTCTTACTTTACAAGTATTATTTCTTCCCTTCAGCATTTCATTTTGCAAGTTTACTTATTTGGCGTTGATCTAATCATTTTATTTCTTGCAAATTATCCTTCATATTGTTATCATTGCTTTATGTATTTGTTCATAAATGGTTATCTTTATATGCTCTTGGTGATCTTATATACTTGTTGAAGTATTTACATGGTTCAAGTGGTTTATTGTAAATATGTATTTGATGAATCTCCTGGCTAACTTATCATTTAACTCCTAGAACTTGCTTAGTGTAGCGCTAACCAAGCCTTAGATTTTCCTTAGGGTCTACCCCCCTTGGATTCGACTAGAAGAGAGCCTAGACAGAGGAGTTGGGAATTGGGTGATAGCCCCAACTCACATATTGTTCCCAAGGCCACACCAAGTGGAGTTAGGGATTTTCTCCACGCTAATCGTAGGTGTGGACTTAGGCAATAACAATGACAATGGGTAGCTTTCCAGATAGTTTATTCAAGTTTTCCCCTTGGTGAGGTCCAGTCAAGATTTTTCCTCTAGGGAGAATTTGAGAGATACCATATATATATATATATATATATATATATATATATATATATATATATATTGCACTTATCTCTCGGGGCCACTATTTTCTTACAAATGCCATATTTTTAAAAACCACAATATAACGATTTACTATTAATCATATGACTTCTCTATAACAAGGTAGACCATAGAGTCAACATAGAGGAAGCAATCATCTTCATCCATGGAAACCTCTTAGCCTAGGAGAAAACAAGGTAATACGGTGATGACTCTTCCTACCATGTGTTTTCTTTTTCTATTCTCAGTGCTAAAGGGAGGAATATATGCGTGTGTATGTCTGTAGAGAGATGGAAAGAGTAATTATCATATGCAATGAATTATGATCTTGTATGAAATCAACATTCTTTAACTATACTTGTTATCTGTTGTTTTGAATCCTTGCTCATATTATACGTAACTGGATGCAACATGCAGCACTTCTTGAGGCTACACGGAAAGCTACTTTCAAGGATCTAACATCACGAATTGCAAGTGGATTTTCTTCTGGAAGGTAAAATAGTTTGTGAATTTAAAATTTCATAATGTTCACTTTGTCATGAATTTGGATATATGCAATAACCACAATTTCCAGTAAGCTAATTGTTAATTTTGTTGCAATTAAATGTGTTCAAGAGTGACTAATTTGATTTTGTTCTAAATAACATGCCTATGAATTCTTTGCTTAAAATGATAATTCAAATTCTATAGGAGTGGTATCCAATAATTAAGAATTCATATGTGAGCTAACACTGCAACAATTCACTTACCCCAAATTTGACTTTTCAGCATGACTTTTTTATTTAATGGAATTATCACGCTAGAAACACCTTGGTTGCAAATCCTAAATTAACTTAGGCATTTTTATGGACAATTCATAAACGTAACTAGCTACAACCATTGAAGCATTATGACAAACAATTTACAAGCATGAAATGTACAGCCATTGAGGCATTTTGTCAAACACTTACAACCATAATCTCTTAAGGCAGTTTCACAACAATTAGCTAACATGAATCCAAAATTATATAACTTCATTTTTTATTATCAGTAATGCCAATAATTGAACTCAACATATAAGTAGACTATCGACCATCTTCATTGTTGCATCTATACCAACAATTTAGGAACATAAATCACTATAAATATTTGGGAAATTTTGCACATAGCTCGCAGCGTTGTAAGCTACAACCATTGGAGAATTTTGACAAACAGTTGCCAGTCACAAAACAAGCTACCATAAAGTTATTTAAAATTTCAAAGTATTAACCATTGAGACTTTAACAAAAATTTCAAGAGCTTAGAATAAATTAGTTTCACAGTATATATCACTAGGAAAATCCAAGATTAAAAAACAACAACAAAAAAAACAATAAGCGGTTCATACAGGTAGCAACAAATCTACAAAACAGAGCAGATTTTGGAATCAGAGTTTGAAAACTTGATTTTTGATATCAAAGTCGGGGTGACATGGACAACCTGAAGTTGAGATGAATCGCAAGAGAAATGCCCAAAAATGCGATTTTTCAAAACAACAACAACAAAAATCCTACAATCTCATTTTACTTATGTCAAACACATAGTCTGCAAACTTATCTACCGTTGTACAAGGAAATAGAAAACAAAATTTTAAGTCGTTAAAATTTTTTCATCTAACTCATGGCAGCCTAAATGCTCCAGCCATTAGGACCTGTTGTCAATTGATTAAACACTGTACAAAAAAAACTTTTACAACTATTACAAAATTTCTTCCACATTTGGTGTGCAACACTTCATATACGTGTAAGTTTCAGCCAACAACCAAATAAGAAAAAACCATGAAATGAACTACAAACAGACACAATATAATTCAATCAACATACTTGACGGTGAATTTATACAACTCCAAAAAAATGAATGCATGCTCCAGCTCCAATGAGAGTATGCTCCAACGCCAATATCCTTATCAACTCATTATGAACCACCCGGTTTTCAACCCAACCATATCCAAGGAGAACTTCTCCCCTTGGAACCCCCGAGTTGTAAGAGCTCACAAGCAGTACCAAAATATAGCAGTAGAGAGATATACAAGGCAAGTTTCACTTCCTCTCAATCCCACTCATGGTCAACTCCACTGGGTCAAGCTACTTAGAATTTAGATTATCATTTGGCTACCCTCCAAGTCTCTCCCTCTCACAATTTTTATATTTTATTTTATAAATCTCTCCAACTCTTGGTATCACAATGCACCCCCCCTCAAGTGAGAATACTTGAGACACATATATAGGAGGAGCAACAAATTCTTGTCATAAAGGAGGAGTAATATGCATGCCTTGTATTGCATATAGAGGAGTGTAACTCATTCCGTTAAGGAGAGGTATGCATGCCTTAGTTAAGGATTTGCATTAAAAAGAGTGTAAGAGGAATTTTTTATGACATGTCTTTAATGAGTGCAAGAAGAATATGTCATTCTTTGATGAGTGCATAAAAGAGAGAGTAATGTATTGTTAAAAGAGAGAGAGAGAGAGAGAGAGAGAGTTACATAGAGGGAGACCAAACCCAAATGGAAACCACCTGTAATCTTGCATAAGATCCAATGTGCTCCATAGGCTTCCAATACAACCTGTCATCAGAATAATCATGTAAAGGGCTTACAAATCAATGGATAACAAAGTGGACACTTCACAATGGCATGTCCTTTTGTAGTGGGCTTTGGCATGTGTTAGTGTCTCCATACTCTAAAGGGGGTTAGCCATGTACCTTATTAAGCAGTTTCAGCCCTTTAAGGGAATATTAGGTCCAAGGTACATCCTTTGAATGGGGGCGGCAAGTGATAAATAAGTGAAACGAAGTAAGGAATGAGAGGGGAAATCCTGGGCCATATATCGGGGCATAGGGGTAGCCAAATAAGGGGAAGCCCACACCAAGGTATATAATGTGTAAGAGGGAGCAATCATGGTACATGAGGTGTCCTGGCCTTGATTTTCCCACCCTTCTATATGTGTCTTTTGTCTTTTATGAATTTTCTTTAATTAACTGCTCGAGGCTCAAGGATAAGAGCATGATGTGTCAGATGTAGCAATGACTACCCCTTTAAGGTAGGGCGGTTCATTTCCCTCCAGGAGTTTGGGACATTCATGGGTTCTTGTATGATAAAGGAGGCCCATTTTGGGCCTATGGAACCAGGGTGATGGCCATCGGTAAGGGGCAGAACTCATGCTTTAGCTTTTGCCCATGTGCTAATTATTTTTGTCCCGACCATCTTTTACATTTTGTAGTACAATTTCCTGTTAAGTGTAGCCAATTATGTTTTTTTTCTCTTTCTTTTAGTTGCTTCAACCTTCGAGCATGATTCCAGGCCTGACCCAAGGTGGGGGCAAGGGGATAGGGAAGTTGACCCCATGTGGACCCATGGGGGCTATGTGGACTCAGGTGGGTGAAATGATGAATGGGAGTATAATGAGTGGAAGGGGGGTAATATATACGGATAAAGGAGTGGGACCATGCACCAAAGTCGGGGTTTCCTAAGTAGTACCACCCTAGAGCCAAATGGTCAATAAAGGAGATCCCACAGGACTAAAGTGCAAAGGTAACACCCAAAAGAGATCAAGGGGACAGGAGCACAAACTAAGCCTACTCTTTCTGTTGAATCCCCCCATCAATCTATGCCCATAAGTATCCATGATAAGTAAACCCAATACTCAATTACCAAATGACAAGACATACCTTTGGCTTCAGGAGGCCCACCTTCAAACATATGATCAATACAGATGGATGAAGGACCACATGTCTGGTTCAAGTAGCAAAGAAATGGTACAACGAGCTAGTAAGAGGCTGCAAGGGGTTGCTGGCTGTCGGCTAAGGTCCATCATGGAGAAAAAACTATCCTAGGGATATCACCCACGAAGTGGTGGGTAACATGCTCCATCCTTGATTTGCAATGAGAGAAATAATAGATCGGATAGTAGTGTGAAAATTCCTAGATCTGACAATCTTAGGAATCATACTGCAACTATCTGAGTTTACTTCTCATATTATGTAAATTACATTTACAGAATTAATTCATAACGCATCATGAATTATTGAAGTAAACTACTGAAGCAGCCTACACTTAATTAAATATGATTCTGAAACAAGGAAATTAAGAAAGAAATCAATCACACATAGGACACCTTATTTTGGACTAAGTCCCCAAAAAAACCCATGTGGGAAAATCGGTGCAGCAAATCTGAGGATTTGTATTATTAAGCAACAATTTTTTGAATACAATCTCTAGATGCCTTGCTGGTTATCCAGTACAAAGAAATCACGGCAAACAAAAAATAGTGAGTTTTACCTCACACTGCAAGTCTCAACTGATCTGGATTTGAACTGGCGAAACCCCAGCTCCCTCTGCGTTGCCTCTGTGCAATAGATGCGTAGGCCTACGTGGGGATGGTTGTGGACTGCATCACCTCCTCTCTGAATCAATCTGCCTCTCAGAAAATCAAATTTCATCCCTTTCGGCTCAGAAACCCCGATCTCCAACAAAACTCAGACTGTCTCTTAGAAACACTGTGCAGTCCCTGCGTGGGCTTGTGTCACCCCTTCTGGGAACTGCGTCACCTCTCCTGGTGGTTGTGTTGCTTCCTTTGTCGTCTCTGCTGCCTCTTTGCTATGTACTCTTGGCCCGAAGAAGATCTTCTGATCAATAACTGCTTTTGCCCCTCACTGCACTGAATCACTTAGATTTGATCTTCGTCTGAGGACTTGCTCCGTTAGAAGAATTCGATCTCTAGATTCACTTGGTGTGTCTTTCCAAATGACCCTCAAGCCTTTCTTTATAGTCTTCTCGTTGAGAAATCAACGACAAATATTATATCTGTAATCAACGGCTAAGATTATAACATGACTTGATCTTTGCTTTCGAGATCATTCTCACTTTGTTTTATTAATACCTTTTCATTATTTAATTTCCCTAAGTTAAACTTAGGGTCCTCATTAAATAATTAATTTTTATAATAAAACATGAACTGAGTGGAATTTTCACAAATGGTTTCTAGGTTCTTTGGAATACCAGTGTCTAAGCCTATCCACAAAATTTGGTGCTTAGAGCACTTCCGATGCTACCAAAAATAAACACTCCCTCTTAGCGAGGAAAGTGCTTTAATAATATGTCTGTTGCATAATGCTCTGACCCTGAAGCATCCTCTGCATTGCTGATGTCTGACAAGTTATCCACCAACCTCTGTGCTGCTGTTGCAACTATATTGTTGCCCATGACACTGCCATTGTTGCATCTATACTACAGCTCCCTCTCAAGTGTTGCATCTGCTATGATGCTAACACTGCCACTACTAACATTGCATTTGCACTACAACTCAATTGTTGAGAGAAGCAACTAAAATCACCCAAAACTGAACAAGTGTTCAGTGGATGCACCTCGGTGGTGAAGATTCTAACTGCTGGCAACCACTGTGTTGTCCCTCTGATGCACTGCGTTGTTGCTGCTCTGTACTACGTAGCACTACTCTGCACTACATTGCACTCTTGTGCACTGCGTTGCTATTGCTACGTTGTTGTTTCTCTGCTCTGCGCTGCTCCAGAAATAGGCGCTGCTACCTACTAAATGGTCGCTCCATTACTCCTCGACTCCCACTGAAGAAAACTCCATCCCGCTACTGCAAATATGGGCTCTCGTAGCAAGGTAATGATCCATGAGGTGGGCTCCTCAAGGATCCTGCCCAACTAATGTTCAGAATGATTTACAGCTCAATATCATCCCAATGCTCACCTAGAGAAGCATGGGCACTCATAGTGAACTCATCCTGCTCTATGTTTGCGGCTGCAACTTTTGGATCATGCTTCTCATCCTTGCCCTTTTTCTTCAAAGGACATTGTGATGCAAAGTGGCCCATCTCACCACATCTGAACCATTTCACTTTTGAGACATCTCTCTTTTGTCTCCATTGCCCTTGTTGCCCTTTCAATGCAAGAGCTACATTTTCCTCCTCCTCCGGACTCTTAAATCCTCTACCGCTGCTACCGTCAAGCTTGCACTTGACTAGATCTCTCCTCAGCTCTTCCTCTTGAAGTGTTGACCACATCTGCTCCCAACTAGGAAGCGTAGGCCTACCCAAAATGCTTTTGACAGAAACTTGCCACTCCTCCGTGACTGCGTCAAGGGCTAGCCTCACCATAGTTGTCGAAGATGGGGTGGATCCCACGGCTACCAATTGGTCTCGAATCTCCTGAAGTCTCGTAAGGAATGAAGCAATGCACTCCCCTTTATGCATCTGGATCATCCAGAGCTTTTGCTCCAAGTACATCTTCCACTGCTTGAAAGTTCCTTCGTACAGCAAAGACATGGCTTCCCACATCTCCCTAGCGGTGTTCTTGCCAACTACATGAGAGACTATGTGATCCTTGACACCATCAAGGACCAGTCTCTTGGCCTTTTCCATATTGGACCTGTACTTCTTAAGTTGATCCAGATCTGAAGGTACTGCAACCACATTCACCACAAACGTCTTGAGATCATATTCACCCAAAAGGAATTGGATCCTTTCCTTCTAGATTACGTAGTTGGAGGAACCCTCCAACTGGTCTTGATCTCTAAGACCATGAGATGCCATCTCAACTGACTAACTATCGAACTGCTCCCTCTTCTTCCCCCTCTATGCAGCACTAAGCAAGCTTACGCACTCCTTGTGGAGCTCGTAGATCTGCTGCTCAGATCTTGGAAAAATGTTGAATTCCTCAGCTAGGAACTCACTGAAGAAGAATTCGCCGCTATGTGATGTTTTCTTTCTTCTGACGCTTTTCTGCCCGGCAACTACCTGCAGAAAAATTGCGTCCCTCTAGCGCTGCGTGAAGGCTTTGCGTAGCTCCCTCTGCCTTGGAAAAATCTCAAACCGAAAGTCCTACCTCTCTGTCGACTCACTCAGAGAGAGACAAGCTTGAAAAATCAGCCCTTATGGCTAGAACTGCGCAATCTCCTTGGGGATTCGATCTACTGTTGCTGCAGCAATTTGGCCTTCACTTTCAACGTCAGATCTGCGCTTCCTGTTTCACATCAAATGCTCTGATACCATGTGAAAATTCCTATATCTGACAATCTTAGGAATCCTACTACAACTATCTGAGTTTACTTCTCCTATTATGTCAATTACATTACAGAATTAATTCTTAATGCATCATGGATTATTGAAGTAAACTACTGATGCAACCTACACTTAATTAAATATGATTCTAAAACAAGGAAACTAAGCAAAAAATCAATCACACATAGTACACCTTTATTTTGGATCAAGTCCCCGGAAAAACCCAATGTGGGAAAACCGGTGCAGCAGATTTGAGGGTTTGTATTATTAAGCAGCAGTTTTCTGAATACAATCTCTGGATGCCTTGTTGGCTATCTAGTACAGAGAAATCACGACAAACAAAAAATAGTGAGTTTTACCTCACACTACAAGTCCCGGCTGATCCGAATCTGAACTGCCGAAACCCCAACTGCCTCTGCGCAGTAGATGCGTAGGCCTGTGTGGGGATGGTTATGGATTGCGTCACCTCCTCTCTGAATCGATCTACCTCTCGGAAAATCAAGTTTCAATCGTTCCGGCTCAGAAACCCTGATCTCCAACAAAACTTGGATTGTCTCTTTGAAAAATTGTGCAGTCCCTACATGGGCCCTACGTGGGCCTGTGTCACCCCTTCTGGGGACTGCGTCACCTCTCTTGGTGGTTGCGCTGCTTCCTCCGTTGTCTCAGCTGCCTCTCTGCTATGTACTCTTGGTCTTGGAGAAGATCCTCCGACTAATAACTACTTCTGCCCCTCGCTGCACTAAATCACTTAGATCTGATCTTCGTCCGAGCACTTGCTCCGTCAGAAGATTTCGATCTCTAGATTCACTCGGTGTGTCTTTTCAAACGACCCTCAAGCCTTCCTTTATAGTCTTGTTGAGAAATTGGTAATTTCTGCATATGTTCTATGCCATTTCAGATTAGGGCACAATACTGAAGAAGATAGAACATACTAATAGATCGATAGAAGACAAGCCAAAACAGAGATAAGAAATGGTGGCGTTAGGTGATCAGCAGGATGCTTCTACCAGCAAAGTCTCCAATAGGTCATTCAGCCAAGCGTGTCACACATAACCCAGAACAACCCAAACAAAGAATAGTCCATATATATATTACAACTCCAACGCTATCCAGAGAGAGAGAATTCCTCCACGACAATGTGTGTCAAATGAACTCTAAGTCTCTCCAATATATAGGAATCTTTTGGGGGTGTGTGACACGTCCCTTAAGACATTTAAGTCTATATTTTATTCTAGGCCGACCTAGCACATAAGTGGAATAAATTCAAAGTACATGTTCTGCTCATCCGATCAAGATGATCTTTATATCAATCTTACGCCTCTTCGAAAGAGGAATCCAATAAAAATATTGGGATCGTCATTTGAGCAACACAACCCGGAGTTTGGACCTAGTTGTCCAATTTTAACACTCCCTCTCAACTAGGGAGAACTTCGTCCACAAGTGCAATCCAAACATCGTGCGTCATCCTGCCGTAACTTGCTTTGTTGGCCTCTTTATTTCAGAACAGAAGTGGGTCAGTCATAAAGACATCATTCCCGGCTGACAGATTCAACCCAGAGGTCAAAACCTCTATCAGACTCACAAAGAATCTCCAACCAACCCGAAATTGGTTCATCTGACCCGAAGTCAGGCGGAGGTCCGAGACCTCACAAGACTTGATCCCAAATCAAGTGGTTGGACCGTGCCATCCTAGATAGAGAGTACGGCAATCTCTGATGCGTCCATCAGTCTTTGCTACTAGTCTCTAGCTTTTCCCACCTCATTGGCCAAATGAGAGGTACTTCCCATGAGCCCTAAACTCAATGGGTAGGATGCATACGGGGCACAGATAATGAGAGGTGAACCAACTCAATAATCACAACGGTGGGGTCCAAGCACACCAACAAGGTTTGGCAAGCCTAGCCTTGTGGTTGCTCATAGCTCCGAGAAGCTGTCCCTAAAGCCCCCTAGAGCTCCTCGAGCTCATCGTCCAACAAGACCCACATCATAGGGTCGTTCCACAATACCAAGTCTCTCACGGAAGGTTAGGAACTTGACTTTCCCCAGGGGCTTAGTGAGAATATCCGCGACCTACTCATCAGTTCCTATATGATCGAGCCTTACGGCGCCTCGCTGTACCATATCCTGGATGAACTGGTACCTGATATCAATATTCTTAGATCGGTCTTGGAATACAAGATTCTCGGTCAAGCGAATCCCACTCTGATTATCACAGAGTATCACCGTGGTATCTAGCACATGCTCGAACAACTCACTGAAGAGCTTTCGCAACCAGACTGCTTCACAACAGGCCATACTTGCTGCAATGTATTCGGCCTCAGCGGTGCTCAAAGCCACCGACTTCTGCTTCCTGCTCATCCATGAGATCGAAGCAGAACCAAGATTGAAACAGCATCCCGATGTGCTTTTACGATCCACCACACTGCCAGCCCAATTGGCATCAGTATATCCAAGGAGTGTCACGCTCCCGGCAGTGTATCTCAGCCCATGGTTTATCGTGCCCCGAAGATATCTCAGAAGATTCTTGGCACCAACCCAGTGAAAGTGATGAGGCTCAACCATCTGTTGACTCAAAGTGTTCATTGTAAAACATATATCTGGACGGGTTCACAAAGGACATCAGGGCCCCTATGAGTTGACGATACTCAGTAGGATTTGACAATACGGGCCCAGCAGCGCTGCCACTCAACTTCTTGAAGTTGAGATCCATTGGTGTTGACACAGACTAGCAGTCCACCATACCAAATATTTCCAGAAGTTTCACAATGTATTTTCCTTGAGAAAGGAAAATCTTTCCAGGTCTCTGCCAGACCTCCAGGCCTAGGAAATAGTGCATCAGTCATAGGTCCTTTATCTCGAACTCAACAGCGAGCTCCCTCTTGCATTGATGAATGAGAGGGTCAGCACCTGTCAGGAAGAGGTCGTCCTCATACAAAGCTAGAATGAGAGGCTTTTCTCTATCAACCTTGAAGTAAAGGTTCAGATCAGCCTTACTACGAGTGAAGCCCAGCTTCACCAGGTAGCTATCTATCCTCTCGTACCAAGCTCTGGGTGCTTTGTTTCAGCCCATAGAGGGATTTTCTTCAACCTGCAGACATGGGTGTCCCTAACCTGGACTTTGAACCCCAGAGGTTGCTCAACATACACCTTCTTCCTTTAATGCATCATGCAGAAATGCGGTCTTTACATTTATCTGATGAAGACTCCATCCTTGCGTAGCAGCAAGGGCTATTATTGATCGAATGGTGGTATAACAAATCTTTCCTGAACTTTTCAGCACTTCCATCAGATCCATGTTTGATTTTGAAGCAAGGTGACAACAACTTTGATTTGTGGTCTAGGAAACATATCCCATATATCACCCTCGTATCCTTGCAAATTTAGATACTTTCTAGTTTCTTCAAATGTTCCAGGCTCATATTGTACTCATGGCAGCTAGATACTCTTGGTATTTATATGGTATTTATATGGCTTCTCGTTTTTCTTCCCCCTTTAAAGCCATATGTCTTTGAGCCATGAGGATCTTCTTTCGTTTAGCAGTGATATTAGCTCAGGAGCATATAAAGTTAAATTCTCCCTCTTAATGCCAGCTTCTCTAATGAGAGTAGACATTTATGTCAAATGAGGGCATCCCAGACACCAACTTGGAAAGGGGGACTTAATCTTCCACAGTCAAAGCCATCCACCAAGCTTTGCTGATCATGGTTCAAGATTCCAATAATGTGTCTGAAAGTTGCCGAAACACATTTTACCATTACGGTCCAGTGAGACTGCTGCTATCTCATGATGACTACTACATAGGTGTCTATCTATGTCACAGTCCAACAAGGAGAATATATCAACACGCCTCAGCTTGTTAGAAGTCTTGTTATTCTGAGGAGGTCTGTTGTAGCTTCCTCAACCAGCCCTCTTTACTACGACCCACAGAACTAGGAATCCAAACATGATTCCTTCTCTCATAATTCTGCACTTGAGAGCTTCATCTACAACATCTGACATTTCATCCAGCACTGCTTCTTATTTACAGATCTGCCCAAGACTTCAGATCTGAGATTTGTGATTTTATTTTATTTTTTTTCTCTGAGATTTCACAGATCTAGGAACCGATCATACAGGATGTTAAAACACAGAATTTACCCTTCTTCATGTCAGTCCATGCAGATCCAGCATAGTCATAATGGTACTCCTGCTCATTAATGTTCCAACCCCAATCATCCAACAAGATAAATCTGGACAAGGCACTTTCTAAGGTTACTGTCAATAGATTAAGTCCAGGTATATGCTGGTTCACAACCACTGTCACTAGACAACAGTATCATAATACTATTAAATGAGGCACTGCACTGCCCCTCAAGTCATTAATACATGTTACATGTGTTCCTTTGTTCATCAAAGTGACCTGTATCTTCAAGACAATCCAGAGTTTTGAATGAAAATCTTATAGATGACTTCCATAGAAATGAATTTTGCTGATGATGATCAATAATTTGCAGGCCTTGATATATACACGTAGCCAAGAAATCAATTGCAGAAGTGACAGTTTTATCAAACATATCAAAAAATTGTATATGATAATTATTTTCCAGGGACTGCCCAAAGGAGATGCTTAGTAATTCAAGGCTTTACTAAGTTTTTGTATACAGCTGTAAATTTCTGTTAGGGCAATAGCAGGCTGCACCATCCATTATCCAGTCATTGGACAGCCTTAGCCCACAGACATTCCTAGAAAAAACGACTAAGGGAATGTGGGCATCCTCTAGAAATTGCAGCGTCTCACCATAGAAGCTTCCAGCAATCCTTTTGCTCAAGAGTATAGACAGATAGAGGTCTCCCTTTGATGAACAAAGGAACACATGTAACATGTATTAATGACTTGAGCCGTTGTATTAATTGTTAATAATTAATTGAATTTTTTCCTCCAATTCTACCCCAAAGTCGGAGTATGGCTTGATGGTGAGGCCTTGGATGAGTCCTTGTGTCTAGAGTCAATGTATATTACCATACTAGATCACACAAAAAATTTCGTGGAATTTGGTTAGGTCTAGGTAGTGATTTTTTAATTTTTTAGATTTTCTGCAAGTCGAAATGAGTAATCAAAATTACAACTCTCATGCTCAACTTTCTACTATGACACACTTTGACGGGTTAAAAATGTGTTTTGAAGCCTCAAAACCCACTTTTCCTAAGTTTAGTGGGAAATCTGATAATTAATTAAGCCAGAAATTAAATAAATAGAGAAAAATAAATATCCACACATGCTAAATGAGATAGAAAATTATGGATTTAAAGTAAAGTCCCAAGCTGATGTGGACTCCTAAAATCAAGGAAAAGACATGTGCTCAAATAAAATTGAATTTCTAGCATTAAATGAGAGTTTCTTACTTGGAAATTCGAATTTGTGAAGTTAGTGCATATTTGGGAGGATTTGGGAGAATATTTGGTGGAGATTTTTGTCGGAAATTGTCCCCACATGGGTTACCAACCATATACACATGTCATTCCATCATAAAATTCGAATTTGGCACATAAGGGAAGAAGAAAATGATGTCCACTTGCCAGAATTCGATTTTTACACTTGGCATTGAAGCTCCACTTACCAAATTTGAATTTGCCTTGAGATCTTCTCCCTCTCACCACTTGGCATATGGTTCTTCATTGAGATTTGCTCCCAACTTTCTATATAATGGAGTCATGGGCTCTCATATTGTATCAGTTTTACTAGCTATTGTGCTTGCGGAAGCGTTGCTGCCTTGTACACTTTCAGAAATATCAATAAAGACTTTGAGGTTTCATTCATGAGGTGTTCCTCTTTTTGGAGTGTGATGAATTGTTGATCGTTGGTATAATTCTTTTTACTCATGCTTTGATCTAATTTGTTTCCATATGCTCTTGCAGATTTGTTAATGTAGAGCTATCTTACATTGACATTTGATTTAGGAGTATGCTCTAGGTATAGAATCCTCTAGTGGGTTTCAAATAAATCTCTAGAGTTTCTTATCATTGTTTATTGTTAGATCTATATTGAAATAATTCTTGATTGAATTTTTGTAGAGGGAACATCTTGTTGGGATCAAAGAATCAAGTGTTGGGGGAAGTCTTTAGAGAGACCAACCCACTCTTGATACATTCTCAAAGGAGCTCTCATTCGTTCTTTGAACCTTCATAGTCTTATCTTACAAAGTGGTTTTGCAGGGGTTTTGGGACATAGCTTATATACAAGCTGAATACTTCTAAATTTGGATATCTTTTAAAACATTATACTTCATTGCTTTCATTTGCTATCTAAGAGTTTGAAGATGACTAAGCAAAGAGGAGAGTTTACTCGAACTCTTTGACTTAGCCCTTTGTAAATTGTTGTCAATATTTTGTAATTTTATCTGTCTAATATTTGGTTGATTTTGTAGCCCTCTTTCCGAACTTTTTCTTGTGACAGCTTGAGTGGACAACTACAAGAAATTACTAACAAGTTGTTACAGGACCTTTGGGCTCTGAATTTCAAATGAGGAAGATAACTCTCTCTTCTTTGGTTGTGGGAATTGAAGAGGCTTAGCTTCTCTTCTCCTATTGTAAAGTTTGAATTCTTTTGAGTTTTTTTTTAGAAATTCTCACCGAGGAAAAGTCTATGGTCTCAATATTTGTAAAGACTTTCCTTGGTTTAGAAAAAGCCTCATGGTCATTTCATTCTTGTAAAATTAATAAAATTTCTGTTTTTGTTGTGGAAGCGTGGGTTTTACCCATTGGCATCCCTATCTATCCATTTCAAATGAGAGAATTTGTAGATGGATTGACTTAGTGGTTTTGACATTTCCGTTTTCTTTCACATCACATATACATGCTCTAATTGGGAAGTAACACAAATCGCATAGTCATTTAATTTCTTAATTTGCAATCTCATTTGCCATCACTTACTTATGTTTTGTGATCTATTTCTCATTTGGATAAGTTTCACAATATACTACAAGTAAAGAAGCATAGCACTTTCAATTTATGGCAACTTGAGTTATTGTTCTAACTATGAAGCATATTTAATTGAATCATCTCTATCTTTTACATAGCACTTGCAAACTCACTTTCATATCATTTAGGCATTTCACTTTTCATACTAGACTTGCATCTCTAAAATTTACCTCCAACTTAAGTTGGTTGAATAGACGTTTTAGAGACCCTCTACTTCTATGGACTCCTCACTGTGAGATCCAAATATTTGGACGAGGGTGAGGTCTGAGGATTAGAGTTCAATTGTAACCTTGTTTTAGAACTAATTAATAAAATAAACCAAGAGCACTATCTCATCACATTTACTTGCAAACTTCCCAATTTTTTTGCTATTTTGACGGTTTAAAGATTCACATGCAAATATTATCTCAAGAAACACTTTGGATGCAAGCATTTTAATTCCTTAAATTTCGCAACAAATTTAATTCTATGGTACTTGGAAATTTGCTTCTACGTGCAACTTCATTGCATGTTGTCATTTTAATGATCATTATGCTTATGGATGATTGATATATCTCGTTTCATTGGCAAATACCCTTATTTGGTGTTGCAAATTTAATTGCATGTTGTGATCTTGGTCTAACATTCGAATTTTTCTATCATCTCATTTACATTCTCCAAAAACAGAACACTAAATGTTTCCTTATGAGCAAGATAGTTTCTCATGCTTTGATTCATAAATCTATTTATCTTGACAACATTTCTGATATCTTGTGCTAACAGTCTTTTGTTTCCATTTCAGGATTACTGTGTTCTCATCTCTTTGAGCATTTCTTTTACTTTTGAGCACGTTATTTGTAAAGGCACTGGTTAAATGGTTTGTCATTATTTCAAAGTTGCTCATAAATGTTCATGAATCTTCAAAAGTAATCCAATCTCACTCTAATATTCTCCTAGAAAAATCACATCTTTAACTTAGTTTTTTCTTTAGGGACCACCCCCCATAGCTAACCTAGGAGATAGCTTAAACGGAGAGAGTCAGGAATAGGTGACAGCCCCTTCTCTGAGTTCCTTGCCACCAACCACACATTGTGGGGTTAAAGGCTTTTCCCTCTAACTGTAGGCGGCAAGCGATAACAGTACTCATGGCAGCCAAGTACTCTTAATACCTATTAGGCTTCTTACTTTCGCGAAATGTCCCTCTTGGAGCAATATGTATTTCAGCATCTTCGAGAGTATCTTTTAGCCATAGTGGTCTTTTCCTTAAGGTAGAGGGATCACCAGGAGGTGGATCAATAGGATCCATCGGGCCATCAACATCGGGCATAGGCTCATCCATCAGAGGATGTTCTTGTGATTTGGTAGCAGCATCATTGTCCTTCTTTGAAATGGGGAGATCTCTGACTTGACAATAATATGATCCAATACCACTGTCAAAATGCCAAACAAACAGCCCTGTCAAATTTGCAATTTTTGCGTCCAGTCAACAACAGTCAAACAACCCTAACTAGTTGTCAACGGTGGTCAACGCAGCAGCAAAACAACCCACTTGGAGCTCGGTCAACCTTGGTAAAATTCAGCCTTCCTTGATGGTCAAAGTCAACCCAAAATAGTCAGCAAAACAGCAGTCATACTTGGTCTAACTGAAGTCAGCCCTGTGGTCAAACAAGCCTGTAGTCAACACAGGTCAAAGTGCCCAGAAGTCCTTGGTTTATGTGCCAATAAATGAGGCCTAGTCAAACAGAAAGTGCCCTCAAAAAATTGCAGTCAAATTTTGTCAGAAGAGCCTCGATCAACGCTGGTCAAACTCAGCTGAAACTGAAAGTTAACGCCTAGTCAAAGATACCTCCTGAAATCCACACGTGTGAGAGAAATAGGCTGCCTGCAACTTGTATGACCCAATCAGATGAGGAGAGAGAATATTAGATGAGTTGTGATGATGCCAATGAGGTTTGACGTCACTCTTATTTATATGAGTCAATGTGGGTCAAACGATATGTCTCTTGGGCTTCATGAGCCTACATGATGGTGAGGCCAACCTTGACAAAATGCACGTGTGGGCTTCACTTCAAAAACATATTTCTCCTTGTCCAATTTCAGTTAACCTTAGGTCAATTTTGATCCTCTCGAAAAGAGGAATTCAGTGCAATAATTATCTCCATCAAATGAGTTGTTCAAAGTGGAATTTGGCCCTAGTTGCGCAATTTAACAATATACCTATGATCATCTTGATCTATAATTGACATCCACAGAGCAATATCATCCCATGTGAGGAAGAGCATTAGGTGTAACATTGTCTAATGCATCAAAGATCACCATAAGATCATGATATGAACCTCAAGCACTAGGGTGCTCTCACCATGGGGCACACTATCAAAATCTATCATCCATAGGTCAAAACCAGCTGATCCGTGGCCCACTAACATCCTAATATCCATCAAATCATCAAAACTGAAGCATATCCACTATGTAAAGAGAAATCATTATGTAGCAAAACCTATGACAAATCTCCTCCACTATGTGCTTTGAATGATAAATCTAAAGTCCTCATATCAAGTGCCCACTGGAGCATCATGCCACTAGAAAATTGGTGCTCATATTGGAAGCCTGGAAATGTGATCACAATCTCCTCATACAATATGATAGGTAACACAGTGACTAAAATTTAGGATGTAATGAATGTTTTAATACATTGGATATAGCAATCATTAGAAAAAAGTCTAAACTACAATGTCATCTTTGTCAATTTTAAGAATGAAAGTGTAAGTCGTAGAATTTTTATGGGATAATGATTTCCTTATATTCCTATTGTTATCTTTTCAGTAAGATACATCGTTCTTCATGAAAAAAATTCTTTTGATTATTTAACACATGTATGCATATCAAGTTTCAACAAATGTGTCTCTATTGTCATGTTGCATAGGTGGGATATTCCAATATTAGTAGCATGGGGGATATCAGATAAGTATTTGCGTCAATTAGAAGCAGAAACGTTTCAAAAAAACAATATCAGTACCATTACAGTTGATATGCTAGAGGGAGTTGGCCATATGCCACAAGAGGATTGGTAAGTATATCTTGAAAGTCTTCAGTGTGCTTGAAACTATTTTATTTCCAGTAATGGAATTATCTTGGCTACAAATGTTTCATTAGCAAATACTCACTCGATTATATATTTAGCAAGATTTACCATCTCATGTTTTGTGTATCATGTGTACTCTCCATATTTCAGGCCAGAGAAGGTCGTAGATTCCCTAAAACGTTTCATGAAATAAAGTTGAGGTATGTTTGTCATGTTCCGTCTATGAGAATTGAAAATTTTCACAATGTAGTGACACTTCATTACTATCGTATTATGCAATAACATTTTATTATATCCCATATGCAATGATATGTTATCAATTGATGTACTCAGGTTGGAATTTTCTCTAAAGATGTGCTCCTAGTTCTATTTATTGTTTTCTGGTTGTTCCTCATTGCTAAGAATAGGAAAATCACTTGTAGTAATTGAACCAAATTATCCACTATTTGTTAGAAGGACGTTTATATGATGATGGAATGGTTTATCGGTCTTATTTTAAACCCAAATTGAACTCATGTTTTATCACATGTTGTATTTTGGAGATTACTTACAATCACTCTTTGTTGATCTTTCATCTCAAAAAATATATGTTGTTCTATGCAGGTATTGTGAAGCACATGACGTTGTTCATTCCAAAAAATAATAGCCATCGTTGTACCTTCAGCATCTTTGTACTTGTTAATGAGCATTTTCCTTTACTAAATTGGTGAAGATTCATTACTAGAGGGGCATTTCTTACTTTTATTCTACAATAGAGTTTAATAATATTGTACCCGATACGAAAAGAAATTGGGTTTTTTTTCCACTTACTATAATTGTACATCAATTTGAATAATGAATTGTCAAGCATTCCTATTAGTTGTAGTTAATATTACGTAAGCACAGACATATATATATTTCAAGTTGCTTATATTTATAATAAAATATAAGAACTATTGGAAACTCACTAGGAACTTCTAATCAGACTTACACTCGATATCTTATAAAGGTTTTCATGCAGCTATAAGCATAGTTGCAATACTCCCTATTATCACTTGGAAATACCTTTGTTTAAAAGAACCAAAGGAGTCTGCATGATTCGAAGGAAAGTTTCATTTTCACGTTTTGCAATCCCCCTCAATTGGAGCTAGTGATCCACTATCTTCATCTGGAAATCTGTAGGTGATTCAAAGTTTTAGTAATGAACCTTTGGGGGTAAGTGATTCAAGGTTTCAATAATGAACTTTCACGGGTGTTGACTCAGGTTATTGCATGGACTAGCAGACTTGGCAAGGTTCAGTCAAGGTACTAAATGGTAAGCACACAGAAGATTGTCACCTCAATGCTCTCTTCTCTCACTTTAGGCCAACTAGATAGCACGATGGGTATCCAAATCTACACAGTTCACCAATGATATTAGAAGACTAAATATGATGAAGGTTATGAGTTAAAATAGAATAAAATGTTAGGTCTGATATATGATCTTTAATTGTAGAAAATACAAACCAACAAGAAAAAATTGCTCAAAATATTCAATATATGGTTATCTTTGATGCTTGATAGTGAGGGAAAGGTATAAATACCAAGTGACATGATCTTCCCTTGATTGCCACTTGATTTTTAACTTGATTTGGAGAAGTTTGCCATTGTCCTGCATCTCCAGATTTCGAAAATAACACAAAAAATGTAGAAAACCATATTTAGTGTGTCCTTAAAGCAACCCAAAAGTGTGGAAAACACATTAGGATAATGGATTCTTGATTGTTTGAGCTTAGGGACTGAAATAAGAGTAGGTGTGATGATGCTACTTGAATGAGCTCTCGTACTTATTTTCCCCATTGTAGGCTTGTTCATTTAGTTCTTCTACCAGATTCATGGCGATCTATGCTTGACATCATTCATAAGTTCATTCAAATGACTGCCATGGTATATTGGCTCCTATGCCTCACACATCAGATGTGTGCACTCACAGACATACTTTAGGCATGACCTTTATTTTAGTTGCTGTGTTATACTCTCATGTGTGGATTTCTTTCTTAGACATGGTGTGATGGTTTATTACCTAGTCATAAATATAAGAAACATTGGATATGATCTCATAACACTTCTTAAAAATATGTATTTTATTCTTTTGTCGCATTATACCATGGGGGCAACACAATTATTCTTAAATAAGTGTCATCGAGACTTGGGCCAAGTTGTACTACGAGAGATCTAGTTGAGTTAGCATACCTCATATCCAAATCATACTTGACACTTGATCATCTTGCCCTTTTCACTTCCATCTCATTTCAGAGAAGGATATTATCATTGCTCATTGTTTACTTATCATATGTCCTCCAATAAGGTCTAGTTGAACAAATTGAAGAACAATGTAAGAAAAAGTCAAATAAATTTAAAAATACACTAGAGGTGAAAAGTATGAAAAGTAAAAAATAAAAAATAATGAAGTTAGATTTATGCCACCTCATTAAAAGGCTCATCTTCCAAGTTCTATGTTAAAAAATACATATCTAAATAAAAGGACTAAGAAATTAAAAAAAACAAAAAACAAAAAGTGTGAATAAAATGAAGTGTTGAGGTGGTAACTCTAAGCAAATCCTCCCCTAAGAATTGCATGTATAAAATTAAGATTCCTAGCTCCAGAAAGTTGCTTGGATCAGCTAGAAGACCTTTTACATCATAATATATGACTTTAAGGGTCAATACATGAAGTTCCTCTACCTTTTCTATATTCATCATTTTTACCCGTCTCTAACCAAGTGACCTAGGAAATAGCTCTTGCATAGGATTTACAAATGTAATAAGGATAAAAATGTCCCACCATGGTTAACTTATGCAATTTATAAAATTAACTTATGTTATGATGTTTTAAGAAATTATTACCTAGTGTACATTACGTAATGACTTGTGTTTTAGGACTTGATTCATTGTTACAATTGGGTTCCCCAATAAGGATTTGTGCACTGTCCCTCGGGATCTATAAACTTGCATTGGGATATGTGATATTTCCTTTGGATCCATGTACCAATAGACAAATGGATATGTATTCCTTGGGATTTTTGGAAATGCATTGACATCATCACAAAGGTATCTACATCATCACTTCTACACTAAACATTTCTTAAGCTTGTTGAGGTGCTTACAAATCATTTCTTAGGGTGCTTAGCTTCAGGGGCAATTATTTTTTAACAAAGTACCTAGAATTCTACTAGCTCAGTGCCATTAGATGCAAAATGGCCATAGTATTTATGAAATGGGAATATAATAGAAAATCAATAAAGAATTGACCTAGTTATGTTCAAATATGTTATGTGAAAATTATCATCGTGTTTTTGACCACTCGATTTCCACACATGTGAGTCATAGAGCATTTTGTGGACCACACCTCTTCTCTTTGACCAGTGCACTCACATGTGTCACAGCCCCGTGTCTACCCTTTTTTTTTTATATGTAATTTTGACCATGAAAGCTATGACTGGTTGGGACAAAACTTGTGAATAATTAAAAATATTAGTTGTTGAATTTCAAATGTTGGCATGAAGGAAGGGACGCACAGATCCAAGTTTGATGGGGGGAACTTGCTACGAGAAGTGAAGAACCACAATTTAGCTTGAATTAAATTTGGTAAGTTAGTTTCATACCAATTGAAGCCACCATTGCTTGACAAAATTAAAGAGACGAGATTGGGGTGGTGGGGAAGGGAGGTTGACACCCACCACCATAAAAAAATCGAGGATGCAATTGAGCAGCCCTTGAGAATCGAAAGAGGAAGGTGGTGCGAAGGAGAAGCCTCTTAGAATGGCAAGAGGAGATTGGGAAGAGGAAAATTACTCAAACATAGAAAAAGGGTGGAAGTAACAACAACAAGGGAAGAGAGAGACATTGGACACATGGAGAGACAATGAGAAACAAAAGTGTGCTCAGCAAGAGAGGAACACATAGTTGAGGAAACTCTCATGTTAGTTCTTGTGCATGAGCTCTCCCTTTCACTAAAGGACATAGACATTCAAGGTTGTTCGTGGAATCACGTGGAGCTGTGGAGCAATAATAGCGGGAGGTTAAAACATTTTGGAACTGATTTATGGAGCTTATGCTTGATTTGAGCTTTGAGCATTCAAGTGTGATCTTGATACATTTTTTTGAGGTTGTTGGACTTGTAGTCTAAGCTTGTGTGGTCTATGGGAGGCTCAATGGATGATTGAAGCAATGTGATGCTTGTTGTATAGTTGATAAACCACCTAGAGAAGGAAATCTGAGTCACTATGGTGCTTGTTGAGTAGCTAATAAACCACCTAGATAGTGGGATGCAAACCCCTCTGGTGCTTTCTATGAAAAGATAATTGATAAACCACTTGGACAATGGATTCGATCTCTTGGATTGAGCAATACCCCATCTAGACCAATATTTGGCATGAATTTACTTTAGCAACATACCCTCAGACTTTGGATCTTTCTCGAGGGTGGTCAACTGCAATAGAGTGGCAATGTAGTTGGCCTATGGTTGGGTGGATAGTGGAAGTCCCTCCTTTATTTTCCAACCACCTTAACATGCACAGATAAGTATAATTGTTATGCATGTTGAGTTTAATAGAATATATGTGGAAGCACCCGACCAACCTTTGCTTCTTCTTTACCAGGTGAAACACAATAGTAGTTGCACAGGAACCTACTTGATATTCCTCATTGTGCTTATGATTAATGCATAATCTTGTATGTTCAAGAGTGAATGATTGAAACTTACTGTTATGCTAATGACTAGCCAATTGTCTCATGTGTTTATGAATATGGATTGTATGCTTGAACAATGTAATGCATTGTCATATGCATAATTGTAGGATATCTCAAATGTTTGTAACTGGTTTCCCAATTTTACTATTACACTCTGAGGTGACAAGTTACCGCACATGTCTATGGTTGTATTGAATGCTTGAACTAGGAAGATTTCTACCACGCTTACGAATTACAACTATCTTGTCTACCTGTAGTTGAAATAAAGATTTGGGCTATGTTGGTTAATGTTATATTCATGATGAAAGTAATAAACTAGGTGTTTATATCTTCTCTTTTACTTGATTGTAGTGGTTTATGATCACCATCTCAAGTTTCTTTGAGAATTTTTGTGATGCCTAATGGTCAGGTTGTAGCACTCTTTGACCAGTTGTATTTATGTCACCTTTGAGATTCACATTTAGACAAATTGGTAGACTTGTCTCCTTGAATCAGTTTTAAGCAACTTATGTAATAGGGAAATAGAATTGGGTTGACTAGTACTTTATTTCATGTGCAACTTTGATAAATTATGTGAAATTTGGGTTGGGGCTTTGCTCCTCTTCTTGTTTCAACAACCTATGAATTGGCATTATGGATGCTTATTCCCTGTATTGATTACCAAGTCGTTTTCTGAGGAATCACAACTTCAACTCCTTGGGCCATAACTCACAAACCTTGATGTTAGGACAAATGCCCCTATCCTATGCAAAAATCCGAAGTTGGGTAAATTTCCATTTACCAATCACCAAACTAATGGGTATTGTGATTTCCACGCACTTGCACAAGGAAGAATCTAGTCCCGACAGGTCGGTGCTCAGACATCAGTCTTGTTGCATCAAGCTTATTGAACATTGCAGTGTGCTTTGGGCAAGCTGATAGCCATGCCTCAATCTAATGGACCACCAAAGTTGTGGATGAGTTAACAAGCATGTCGAGTGGATCCGCCAGTGGAACCGCTTCCGAATGGACTTTGCCACCAAACCATCCTCCATAATTGTGAGGGGAGATATTTCTAACTACTACATTTTCAATTACTATTGTGGGAAAGGGGGGGAAAGTATTTCAAATTCAAAAATCAGCTCAAAGTGTTTTAGTCTAGGGTGGCTTAGAATTTAGTTACAAGGTGAACCCTTCAAGGGCCCCTCACTATTCCCCACTCATGGTATCATGGTTCATGTGGGCACTTGTGCCTGGATAGCTATCTAGTTTTTTCACTAATTAAAAATAAGTACATATAAAATGCTCGTGTCCTATCCAAATCAACTTTGGCATGTAAATAAAATATTCATGCCAAAATATAATAATGCTACACATAATTAATTACATATTGATAAAGGGGTCAAAATGGAGTCATTATAGGCAAGTTTTGTGAAGACACAATTTTCTCACAACTCAACATATTATGAAGATTCAAGGGTCCTTTATTCTATGTGATATTATTTCAATGCCTTAATAGGTTCAAATAATAGACACTTTTATCTTCACAATTATTTGGTTTGCTTGGAGGAAGGTGGTAATGTTGGTTTGATGGCAAAGCACGAGTAATGGTGTTGGATGGGATTTTGTTGGGTATCATATTTGGAGGTGGAAAATTCAAGACACCAATATTGATCCTTCATGTTTTTAGGGAGAACAATTAAGCAATAAAGTTATTTTTTTGGAGAGACTTACCGAATACAAATGGACACTCGTAGAATGATTGACAAGCTTTGGCATGTGAGTATGTCCTATTCTCCATTGATTAGTGCACCATCATGGAGATAATTGATGTCATTCCTTAAAAGGATTGTTTAAAATGAACATAAATTTTTCAAGGTCTATATGGTGTGATTGGGAGTGGAGTTTTGAGAGCAAATTATAAAACTTGTGTAAATTGTACTCCATTGTACACCAATGACTCAAGAGTGGCCGTTGTCGTAATGCTTAATGGGAAATGGATTTGGAAGTTGTAGAGGGTTTAGTCAGTGTGAGTGTTTTATGAGCTCCACATGTTTACATGGTAAGTCATTTACAAGGGCTTTCCTTTTTAGGCTTGATTATTAAAAAGTAATGTTTAATATCATATTTATATACACTTCATCATAATTAAATATAACACTTATTACAGTGCTCAAATTCAGTATAAAAACACTCAAATCCATGTCTATTGAGGAATAGCTTCCAAAAAGGAATTTAAAAAATCACATAATCTCAAATAAAGTCAAAGCCACTTTAAACTTGAATGTCAAACGAATTCTCATTATTCCATATAAGGTGTTTATAATAACAAAATCAATTTTTGTGCATAACAAGAAGGAAAATAATTATCTAAAGAAAGAGAAAATCAATTTTCTCACTTTAAAAAAAATAAAAATCTATATATATATATATATTAATGATTTAAAATAATATATCGTCATTAATTTATTCAATAATATTTAATTTAATAAAAATAAACTATATGAAATAAATAAACAATATAATTTATTTACGCTATACTATTATAAATACCAAACTTATTTTATAATTTTAAAATTAAATATCAAATGTTGGAACCTAAAAGCATCTCTCCCTTTAAAAAGAAAAAAAAACCACAATTTTAAATAAAAAGGAAAACTAAGTTTAAAATACCACACCATTTCTCATAATTGTATACAACATATTTTTATAACAAACTCAACTTTTATACATACATTATATTTTTATATATTCACAATAATAACATTAATATATCCAACATGTAAAGTTAATATACTATTCTATATCCATATTAACATTGGATCTTTCAAGCGTCGAAAGAGATCAAATCTCTCGAGGTGCAAACTTTTTTTTTAGTGTAAAACTTGAGGGAAGGTTTGCACCTCGAAAGATTTGATCCCTCTCAACACTTGATAGATCTGGGGTTAATAATTCTTGATAGTCATGCATGGTCATAAAAAAATTGTTGAACATCTAATTATTCTGATCATTTTAAATATGCTAAATATGTCTAAGACTAATCTAGTCATTTTAATTTTAAGTTTGCTTAGTTACCTCAGCTTGTTGAGATGATAGAGACTGTTAATAACTTGAATGATGAAAAATTATTAAATAAAATTTTTGAATGTAAAGTGAATGTAACAGTTTTGAATGATAGAAAATGTGAATAATTAGAATGTAATCAATTACAAATAGTCCTCATTGTGATCAATATCAAACTATTTTCCTCTAATGTTCTTATTTTCATGTTGTTAGTTTTGTCATCTTTTCATATCAATCATATGAAAAGGGTGGTTGAAATCATCAACTATTCAAAAATCTAACACGAACTATTGTAGTAAACACCATACCTTGTCTCTCTTGTTCTCCAATATCAATAGCAGTTTTCTCTAAAGTCAAACATTGTGATGTATGGAGTGTTAAACCCCAAGTAAGTTTCAATTGTAGTTGTTTTCTATTACCTCGTTTGAATGCAAAGTGGCTAACAATGTTGATTGATGGAAAATGGGAATAATAAGAATGTAGTCAATTACAAATAGTTTACAATTTCAAGAAGCAAACATTTCAAGTAAGTGAATATTTTATTTAAGATGAAAATTCAAGCATTTTATTTATGGTTGATTACTATAACACATAAATCAATGCACGTGATCAATAATTTTTTGTGCTTACACTGAAATAAACGCACAATATTAATATGATTACTTTGAAATTAATGTACATGATACATCTAGTTACATCAAATCAGAAATCAACATTTACACTGAAATCAATGCATCTAGTGCAAGCAATCAAATAGGACTAGAAAACAACATCTACACTAAAATCATTGCATCTAGTGCAAGCAATCAAATTGGATTAGAAATCAACATCTACACTGAAATAAATGCATCTATTTTAATGAAAAACCAAAATATTTATGACTTTCTAAATCCAACTTATTTTACCTTTTGCAAAAGTTGTACTTCCTCCTATATTATTAGCAATGTTCAATCTATATTTGTCTTTGTGTGTTTCTTTCTTCTTCCCCCTCTCTCAAATGCCCCAATCAACTGTTGGTACTTAAAATGATTTTCCGTCTAAATTGTAGATCATGTTACAATATTTCTAGAATAAAATCCTAAACAATATACTAAAAACAAAACAATCTCTGCATAGTCTGCCAGACACTTGGAACTGTTTGCAAGTATTGATTCTGAAATAAGTTTAACTATGCATTGATTCCTACCTCAAAATATGTGAACTTTCTTCTATCTGCTAGGTGTCTTTGACTGCTGATTTAGATACCCAAAATGTTTCCTTTAAATCTGATGTGATGCCTTTATTGTTGGGATCTGTGCATGGAATTCTGAAGATGTTGGGACTGTCTCAACTAGAAATATACCACTTGTGTGCATCAATTACTCCAATTATACCCTTCGACTACATTTTTTGCTTGGGGTTTGGAGTGTGGTCTTTTATCTTCCAGGTGTTGATTCTCATGCCTACTGATTTTCTTCCTTGGTACTCTGAAGCTGTTGAATACTCCTTGAATATCTGCATAAAATCCTTGCTGGTCCATTTACTTAAAATCAGAAGTTGTTATGAGTTGTTTTTTAACACCTTTTGAGAAAACTAAAAGGTAAGGCAACCTTCTGATTTAGGCTTGCCATTTAATGAAAAACTCGACTCTTGAAATCCTTATGCAGAGTCTGGTATCACTAACATATCTTAATTTAATATCAAAGAAAACCCACATGAATTTGCCAAGTGTTCGGCTTCAATTGTAGGTGAACCGATTTATGAGAAGGACACTAGTAAACCTTTTAAAATATGAATGATTTCTTTTCAAACCGATGAAATTCCCTTTTTGAAATTGACTTGATATAGGCTGCATTTGCAAAATCTGATATTCCATAGTGAAAGCCATCAAATACAAATGCGAGGGAATTAATTTTTTGAGAACCAGTAACAAACAAAATTGATATCGTATAACCCCCAAGACAAGTGGATCTTTTGTGAATAATTTAGCAAAGGATCGAAATCTTGTAAATAGACTCATAGTTAGAGCAATCCCAAATCCAAGTATGACCACCATTGCAGTACTTTCTTTGGGGATATATAATCTTTTATAGTAACGTACGTGAGAATCAAGGTCTCTTGACCCACAATAGTGCACCTTTGAAGTGTGATTACACCAAGACAAGTTGAGTTTTTGCAACGACGAATCTAAGGCATGTTTTGTATCAACTAAAACACTGAAACTAATTCCTTAGGGCCTTCAGTTGTGATCATTACTTTGCAATTCAAGAATGATTAGAGGAGGATGATTCAATTCTGTACTTGTGGGTGTACTGAATCCTTCCCTCTACTGCTCTATGTAAAGTTTGATTCACAAACGCCATGAAGTGGCTTTGGAGGATCACCACCTTCAACAATATTTTCATGTCTCCGGGTTGCATGTTGCAATTTTAAAATTGGCTCTTCAAACAAATGCATATAATTTTTCAGCCCATAATGGCAAACCAACGATTGAAATTTGTTCTTCACACTCTTTTCAGATAAATAGGTATCCATTCCTCAAAATTTTAGCTAAGATCTCTCCTGCCACTGCTAGTTTGAAAATCCTCAGTCTTTTCTTTGTTTTCTGCAATGCTTTTTTTCCAGTATTAAGAAGGAAAATATAGAAGCTGCATAGATAAATCCTCTGTAAATCTGCAACGCAACCAGAAAAGAGGAAAACAAATGCACTGAGAATGTTTTCTCATGCTCTTGAGAATTCACACTAATTTCTGTGTTGGGTGCTATTGTTCTATTAATTGAGATAAGATTTCAATTAGCCATTTCTTTGTGTTTGAGAGAGATGTAGCATTCACCATTCTATTTCCTTTTTCCAAAAGGATAGATGATAAATCTTTGGAACCTTGCAAAAAAACCAACAACAAATAGTCCTGTCATGATCAGCGAAGTAACCATTCACTCATGGCCATATCCATAATCCAGTTGAATGCCTTCTTCAAGTTCTTTTGGAATAATTTTCTCGAGCTGCCGATGTATGGATTTTATCGCCATTCTAGAAGTCATTCTAGCACTTCTAGCTCCTCCACCTTTGATTGACGGACACTATATGAGTCTTCCTCCCATTCAAGTTTCTTTTTGATTGTTGCTCTTATGTTTGATACATTTGTCTTTCCATGAACAAGATCAATGCAAACATTGACAAGGATTTTAATAGTTGTATTAAACTCTAAATTTTGCCACGGCAAGACAGGCATGGTATATCCAGGCATCTCTGAAGAATTCCCATAGAGATGAGGTCCACATGTGGCATGTGCTGACCTTTTGCAATGCTTTCTTTGAACGTTTTGCCACTGCAACCATTCACGAAATTTGAAAATGATTCCCTTTCAAAGAACCCTAGAAATATCTCAAACCGCTCAAAATTTTGCAAAAATTCCCGCATGAGGTCTAATTGATGCCGTTTTGCACAAAATCCACGTTCCGGATTTTTCAAATTTGACTCCAATTTCCCAGAAATGGAGCCCGAAATTCACTGTCTAGAAAAAACTGCGAAATTTTAAATGAAGCACATAGTAAAAATTTCTTTCTGGCACAATAAACAGAATTTAGGTTTTAAGTCGTCAGAAGGGCTTCTATTTTCGCGAGCTGATCCTCTTCAGTCTTTGGTGTTGGGATCCTGTTGGTTTGGTCAAAATAGATCATGCTTACATTTCTCAGCACTACAAGTACGAGAACGTAATTGATTTCTTTCAATTCCATCAAATTGCTTGCCCGGTCTGTCTCTACCTCTTAAACTGTTGTTTCGACTGCTCGATACTGCGAAATAGGATCCTGCATTGGGCACATTTTTCCATTTTGATGAATTATAAGATTTTTGGTCAGAACCCTTTCATAGAGCCTCGTGTTCAGAGTTTAAAACTGTTTCATGCAGTGGCACCTCAAGTGGCAATGGATCTTGCAGCCGACTACGACGCTTTTGATCCTGAACTGTAAAATCAGGAATTGCACTTGTGTTGCCATGGGATGCTCTTTCTGTTTCCGGTTTCCCGTATCTCTTACTTCTCCCTGGGTGCCCTTTAAACCACTAATGTATTTCGGGGGAAGGGGGGTGGTTGCACATGGTAGGGGAGAGATGTCTAATGTTGTTCAGGGACCAGTGATTGTTATAGTACTGGTCCCATCAACCCACCAAAAATAGACATATATGCAACCAATAATTAAACAATTAAACATAATAAAATAACTTGAAGTTCAAATATATATTAAATTATGTTCAAAATTTCCCAAGTCATTCACTGGGCCCACATGTGTCCATAAATAACCCACAACTGTCCATAAATAGTTTAATAAGTATCAAGATTACAAATCCCAACATTTAAACTAGAAAACTCATAAAACCATTTCCCCTTCGAAAATGGTCAAGTCAATAAGTACAAAAAGCCAGTCACTTCAACCCATCTGATCAGCTCTGATGTTGTGTATGAGAAGTAAATATCAATACCTGCACATAATAAAAAGAAATGTATGTCAACCATAATTGCTGTGTTATTCAACATTTAAACCCATTGTGTTCAATAAATGACACCCACCCCATAACAACATTTAAACCCAATGTGTACAATAAATGACACCCACCCAATAAATTCAATAAATGATTTCCTATCAAAACAGATCAAACACATGGATCAACAAAAACAAATTCTCAGCCATTAGATCACATCAAATTCAATCTTGATCACACATGCAAAATGAAGCCATTGCAATCCATGTCCATCATTGTCACCAATAAAATTCAACTGCAAAAAACTATAAAAGAAGTTCAACCACTGTTGAAGTCACATTTTTCAGTTTCAAACTATTCACCAGCCTTGGAAACAATCCAGCACAGAACACACTCAGCTTTGGAGACAACCCAGACAGAACACACCCCAAAACAGAACACAGTATATTCAGGTTAGTTTACATTTTTCTTACAATTTTATTTTAATTTTTGAGTCTTTATTTCAGCTTTCTTACACTTTTATTTTCAATTCTGAGTCTCAGTTTTCAGTGATTTCTGAGTCTTTATTTCAATTTTCAGTTTTTTAATTGCAAACAAACAGAATTGCAAACAATCATTTCTGAGTCTTTATTTCAGTTTTCAGTTTTTAGGGTTGTTATAAAACGTAAATGAAACAGCAGCAGCAGCAGATAGTGTTTCACCTCTTAACAACATCAATTTACTAGGCAATTCAAGAGAAAAAACACCAAAGTGTGCCAACAAGTTTCCCCCCACTAGCAAAATGTTGTAATGTATAAACCGGATCTGAATTTCAATTTATGACAGCTGTAAATACAGCAGCAAATCTACCCTATCTTCTTCATTATTAATGCTAAATCAACAAGACATACAAGTGCTAGAAATTACAAAACCTTGAATAAATAGGTCGCTGAAAACAAATCTGCAAATCTGCAATAGAGACAATTTTTGAGAGTTGGAAACTTCACATAGATGTATAAAGATGGAAGTTCACGTACACACCATAGCCTCATTCCAAGGCTAAATCCTTACAATCAACCTACAAAGCCACATGCGGGCTCATACATGTGAAGCGCTGCACTCCATGAGTACATATGTCAAGTTTCATGGTGATGTCATACACAAACAAGGTTCCAATAGAATAATGCCATACAAGCTTGCAACTAAGGTCAAGCAAGCATCTAGTGAAGTAAATTCATTGTGCAAATCCATCATGGATCATCTAGGGGCTGATCAGACACCATGCAACCCAAATCTGTTGAAGCATCCCCAAAGATGGTGCAAGCACTGTCAGAGTAATCCCTAAAGCTGAAAACCCAAATAGTGAATGGATGTCTAGCTAATATACACTTGTATCACACTTCATCAAAACATTGAAGATCAAAAACGAAAAGATTGTTTTAAGTTGAAAAGTTACATGGTTTATTTTATACACCTCTTGGGAGCTAAAGAACAATTTCAATCATAGGTATTAATTTCTGTTTTGTATTTCTTTTCGGTTTATGGAATTGTTTGATCCTTTTAAGCAAGGTTTCTTGTTCAATGCCTTTGTTTTCAAATGCATTTGGAAGAGAACAGGAATAATCATTTCCAGTTGCTAGTTTTACATCAAATTTTAGTGATATAGAGCTCCCTATCATGTTGCACCTTTTATATAGGAAGACTGCAGAAGTTAACTATACACAGATTATAGGAATAACAATGTTATATATAGAATACTAATAAATTTAATGATACTTGACAATTCGAGTAACATTCCATGCAATGCAAAGCAAATAATATCACATGGATTGCCTAATTTAGAGTGCAAAATACACCCTTTAAACTTTTGCTCATTGCAAATACAAGTACACTACATGGCTTAGGTGCTCACACATCGGTAACAAATACATTAGTTAAAAAAACTCTTTATAGGTGTCTGTATATATGTGTGTGTGTGTTTACTAAACATCAGTTAAAAAACACCGTGTCCTCTTGCTCTGTAGATACAAAACCTGCAATCTGTCCATTTTGCATGCCTTTCAATCCATCTAGTGACCCACAACCTAACTTTGTTGTATGACTCAAGGGCCTTTACGGGGTATATCAACACAAAGTAGAACCCATAAAACTTCCCAAACCCCAGTTTGTAACATTTGATGGATTCAAAATATTTAGAGTCCCTTGGAAAATAAGTCACCTAGATTAATTGAACTAGTCAATAGAAATGTTTTTTAACAAGTTGATGAATTCAGTAACTATGATCAGAATGTTCTGTATCTAAAAAAGAATAATATGAATAAGATGCTAATTTGTTTTGGTGAATGAGGCGGCATTGCAATTGAAACGAAAACATATTATAGTTTACTGAAGAGTTTGCCGAATTATCCACAGTCTCACGAAACACTTGTTCAGCAAACTCTGTGAGACTGTGGATAATCCGGCAAACTCTTCAGTAAACAATTACCACAGGAACTTGAAAACCAAAACATATTATAGATTTCATAAATTCAACACCTCAATACCTGAGTTTTGGTCACAGTTTGTAACATTTGATGGATTCAAAAAATTTAGAGTCACAGTGCACAGTGGAACTTACCCAATCAGTTGAACTTACCCAATTCAGCTTCAGTGTACAAAATGACTTCAAATGACACAAAGATCAGAGTGGAATTCAAACTTACCCAATCATTTGAACTTACCCAATTCAGCTTCGGGGTGCATAATGACTTCAAATGACACAAAGATCAGACAAAGATAGAGATTAGATTCTGGAAACAAGTAACCAAAAACAAACCATAACCAAAAACAAAACATGAGTAGCTGAGCATAGAAGCCTGTGGAAAATATCTCAGTAGTTGAGCATAGAAGCTGTAGCATTTGAAGTTAACATATATATCTGCAGTAGCTGAAAATAGAAGTTGTAGCATTTGAAGTTAACATATATATCTGCAATTGTTATGCATAGAAGCTGTATTCATCATATGAAAACAATCCTTCTTTTCAATTATGAATAACAGCTTGCAATTGGTGCTTTTGCGGCCTACAGGTAGTTGCATCCATGGCAAGAGTGAGTTATGTCGCTCGCACAAGGAGAAGTGGCAGAAGAGTGACCAGGGGTGCCCAACTGCGATGCACCTCATCAGATGAAGAAAGAACAGGTGATGTCAATGTCACCAATGCTCCAGGAAATGTTGTTGACGATGAGCATTTGGCTGAAGCTGATGTTGTGGCACCATCAGCCATAGAGCCACCGTCAACCACAATCCAAGGTGCAACTTCAACTAAAAATATCAGTGCTATAAGAGGTTGGACAAAAGAAGAAATGTTAGCTGCAATTGACGACATAGAGTTCAATGGATATTTTGTTCGGGCATCTGCAAAGAAGCATACTATTCCCCCTTCATCAATACATTATTGGATAAATGGGCTGACTCGCACCAAACGTAGAGGGCCTGTTACAGTTATGACTGAAGAGGAGGAGGCCGAGGTGGTTGAGTGGTGTAAAGAAATGGCCTAATTGGGACATGGGCTAGAGTTGATACAACTCAAATCTACAGTTGCTCAAATCTGTCAAGGGAGGCCAAACCCATTCAAAGATGGGTTTCCTGGTAAATCATGGTGGTTTGGGTTTAAAAATAGGCATCCAGACCTTGTATTGCGTACAGCTGAGGGCCTTGACAGAGACAGAGCATTAAATTTGCGCCCTACAGTTGTATGTAAGTTCTATGACACTCTTTCTAGTGCATATGATAAACATTCTTATGCTGCAGACCATATATGGAACTGTGACGAAACAGGTTTACAGGCGGGAAGGAATTGTGGCATGAGGGTAATTGCGAAAAGAGGTAGCCGAAACGTGCCAAAGATTTTGCCTAAGAGCAGGGAATGGATAACCATTTTATGTTGTGTCAATGCAATTGGTACTTCAATCCCAGGATTTTATCTTTTCAAAGGTAAAAATCAGTTGAAAAATTATATACAAAATTGTGAACTTGGAGCATGCATGGCTGCACATCCCCATGCATGGATGACTAAAGAGTTGTTTTTAAATTGGCTTTGCCACTTTGCTGCATCTATGCCAGGTGGCGTCTCACCTAATAACAGACACCTGTTGATATTAGATGGCCATGGAAGCCACATGGCTCTACAAACAATTGAGGAAGCATACAATTTGGGCATTGACCTTTTAACATTGCCCGCTCATACCACTCACAGATTGCAGCCACTTGATGTTAGTGTGTTTGGCCCTTTCAAAAAATATTTCAGGTCAGAACGTGCTACATGGATGGCAAAGAATCCAGGGGTTGAGGTCAAAAGGTTCGAGTTAGCAGAGCTTGCAAGTAAGGCTTTTAAAAGGGCTCTGACACCATCAAATATCAAGGCTGGCTTTAGAAGGACAGGAATATGGCCACTAAATTATGATGCTCTTATGCATGATACTGCTTGTAGCCAAGCTTTCCATGTGGATGGTTAGGAAGAAAGACAGGAAGTGGAAGAAGAAGTAAATGAACATGATGATGTGGTTGCAACTGATAATATAATTTCCCTCTCTCAAGGACAGTTATATGCTGATGATGATGAGCAGGTATGTGAAACACAATATACTTGTCAACAAATTGATGGCAACACTGTTGAACATGCAGTTGAGAATGCAGATTTTGTTGAAACAGAAATTGCTGATATTGTTAATGCAGATTTAGTTCAAAATGAAAATGCTGATATTGTTAATGCAGAAAATGAAATTGTTGATATTGGGCATGAAATTGAAATGACCAATTGTCATTGCCTAGCCCAGTAAACCCACCATCATGGCTGGCAAAAAACATGATTAATTTGAACGCCCATAGTGTCTCAAAAACCAATGAACAAAGCATGAACATGCCTTCACAAGTGGCTGAATTGAATAGTGAAATTGTTCATTTTTTTGTGGACAATAGATCAATGGAAAAAGATGGAGGACATAATGAGGCAGCAGATGAAGAAAACAATATAGTTCAATCAAGTGCCACGGATACTGAAGTGCCAAGCAATGACATGCAGGTGGGAGGGAGGGAGAAGTTACTTGGGCGGTTCTTAAAGCTACCGGTAGAAAGAGTGTCAATGAAAAAGAAGCAAGGAACAGCCAATAGTCTTCGTTTGGGCGAAGTTCACAGTTACTCACCTCTGAAGACTATATAAAGCTCCTTGTTGAGTCTGAAAATAAGAAAATGGAAATTCAGGAATTAAAAAAAAAAAAAAAAAAGATCAAGCCAAGGAGAAGAAGGCAGCAAGGGCTATTGCAGCACAACGTCGAGCAGATGAAAGGCTTGAAAGAGAGAGAGCACGGCAAGAGAAGGAGCAACAAAAACAAATCTCAAGACAGGAAAAGGAAGCAAGGAAGGCTCAACAAATGCTTGAAAGGGAACAAGGGTTGACTCATATGGTTGACATAAATGCAAGCACAGTTGATGAGAATGAATCCAGGAACATGTCCAACACATTGGACAACATTGAAAATAATACAACATTATTCCAAGACCTCATAAAAATTCAAGTGCCTCACTATCAAAATCGGGGTTTACCCACTTGCCTTATTCCTACCACAAGAGGTCTGAATTCAATGTATGCTCAGCACACACCTCCACTTAACGCAAGTGTGAGGTACGGGTACTCAATTCCTCCATGGTTGGAAGGGACAAATTGGTCTCAATTATATGGCAGCAATCAACCACCACCTAATCAAGCCTTCTTGGGAAGGCCAACCTACTTGGCTCAATCAAGCAACTCAGGGTTTGGCACTGAAGATTCTCAAGGCCATAAAGAATAGGAGTGTTAAATGTTTTTGGATGTAACCACATTATGATGTGGATTTTTGGATGGACTCTATGTTTGGACTTTCATATCTTAATAGATCTCATATTTCCTTTCTACCACACTAAGTATAATTCATAATTCATACTTCAGATTTCCTTTCTACTACACTAAGTATAATTCATAAATAACAGAACTACAACAATGCAAAACAGAAATGAACAATGCAGTCTGCAATGCAAAACAGAAGCATGATTTTCCCTATTCAGCTTCATCTCTGGATATAATTAATCAACAAAATAATAACATCACATAAATTATGAATAGCATGGGAAACTTATCAATTAAAACTGCACACACAAAACAAAATCATGAAATTTATTTGTCAGGTGATGTCAATGTCACCAATGCTCCAAGAAATGTTGTTGACGATGAGCATGTGGCTAAAGCTGATGTTGTGGCACCGTCAGCCACAGAGCCACCGTCAACCACAGTCCAAGGTGCAACTTCAACTAAAAATATCAGCGCTATAAAAGGTTGGACAAAAGAAGAAATGTTAGCTGCAATTGGCGACATAGAGTTCAATGGATATTCTGTTCGGGCATCTGCAAAGAAGCATACTATTCCCCCTTCATCAATACATTATTGGATAAGTCCAATATACTTAAGTATAAATTTTGACGCCCTACTCTCCATAACTGTTGACGCCCTACTCTCCATATCTTGCAGCGTTTGACAAAGTATTTACTTTGTCAAACGCTGCAAGATATGGAGAGTAGGGCGTCAACAGTTATGGAGAGTAGGCGTCAAAATTCATACTTAAGTATATTGGACTTTCATATCTTAATAGATCTCAGATTTGGACTAGAGATTTGGACTTGGACTAGAGATTTGAACTTTTGACGCCCTATTGTCAATATTGGACTAGAGATTTGGACTTTCATATCTTAATAGATCTCAGATTTCCTTAATTACTATTACTATTACTAGATCTCAGATTTCACAATTACTATATTCAAGTTTTTCTTGAAGCTCACAGCTTCACTACATAGTACACATATTGCAAAAAGTCATTATAAGAGTGGAGATACAGATAAAATCCTTAAGCAATTTATTGGTTACTGTTGCTAGAGCTCACAGAGTCACAAGCGAATGCTTTCCAACAGTTTAAAAATATACGAGATAACACACACATGAACGGAACATAAGAGTGAACAGAAACAGAAAAGCATGAACAAAACAAAAACTTACAAGCAAGAACATAAATCTAAATTTATGAACAAGGAAGTGGAGAACAATACCAAAGCGAGAGCGAGAAAAATGCAACAGAGCAAAAGAAATAATAGTAGCCAAGGACTAATTGTAAAACCCATATAAATTTAAACAGGTAAGATTAAGTTGAATGGATAATTAATCCCATTCAAACAGGTAAGATTAAGTTGCATGGATAATTAATCCCATGTTTTTAGAATCAATTAAGTTGAATGGATAATTAGTCCCATGTTTCTAAAATCGATTAATTAGTCCCATGTTTTAAACATGTAAGATTAAGTTGAATGGACAATTAGTCCCATATTTTTAGAATGGATTAAGTTGAATTGAATGGACAATTAGTCCCGAAGTTGAATTCACAATTAGTACCATGTTTCAAACGATTAAGATTAAGTTGAATGGACAATTAGTCCCATGTTTCTAGAACAGCGAGTTATGAATAACGAGTTAGTAGCAACGAGAAAAATACAATAGAGCAAAAGAACTAATAGTAGCCAAGGACTAATTGTAAAACCCATATAAATTTAAACAGGGTAAGATTAAGTTGAATGGATAATTAATCCCATTCAAACGAGGTAAGATTAAGTTGAATGGATAATTAATCCCATGTTTTTAGAATCAATTAAGTTGAATGGATAATTAGTCCCATGTTTCTAAAATCGATTAATTAGTCCCATGTTTTAAACGTGTAAGATTAAGTTGAATGGACAATTAGTCCCATATTTTTAGAATGGATTAAGTTGAATTGAATGGACAATTAGTCCCGAGTTGAATTCACAATTAGTACCATCGATTAATTAATCTCATTCAAACAGGTAAGATTAAGTTGAATGGATAATTAATCCCATGTTTTTAGAATCAATTAAGTTGAATGGATAATTAGTCCCATGTTTCTAAAATCGATTAATTAGTCCCATGTTTTAAAATCGATTAATATGGGACAATTAGTCCCATATTTTTAAAATGGATTAAGTTGAATTGAATGGACAATTAGCCCGAGGTTGAATTCACAATTAGTACCATGTTTCAAACGATTAAGATTAAGTTGAATGGACAATTATTCCCATGTTTCTAGAGCGATGAGTTATGAATAACGAGTTAGTAGCAACGAAAAATTCAACGAAAGCAAAAGAACTAATAGTAGCCAAGGACTAATTGTAAAACCCATATAAATTTAAATAGGTAAGATTAAGTTGAATGGATAATTAATCCCATTCAAACGATGTAAGATTAAGTTGAATGGATAATTAATCCCATGTTTTTAGAATCAATTAAGTTGAATGGATAATTAGTCCCATGTTTCTAAAATCGATTAATTAGTCCCATGTTTTAAACGTGTAAGATTAAGTTGAATGGACAATTAGTCCCATATTTTTAGAATGGATAAAGTTGAATTGAATGGACAATTAGTCCCAGGTTGAATTCACAATTAGTACCATGTTTCAAACGATTAAGATTAAGTTGAATGGACAATTAGTCCCATGTTTCTAGAACAGAGCGATTATGAATAACGATTAGTTCAAACAATCGATTCCAAAAAGCTACAGCGAGTTAGTGCAATAGAAACAGAGTTAAACATGCGGATTACAAATCCCGAGAGACAAGTACACTCCGAGTGTCGGTGGTTCAATCACACTGCTCTGCCATTCCCTTACACCTTATTGAAAAAGCGAGGTTGGTAAAAAAGAAACTAGTAAAAGAAAGAACGGAAAACAAAGAATTCATACCGGCAATAAAAGGTTTAACTTAGTCAAATGTGATGTGGTTTGTATTCCCAACTCACGGATGCGTAGGTTTAGCTTAGTCAAATTTGATGTGGTTTGTATTCCCAACTCACATATCGGTAGGTTTAACTTAGTCAAATATAACGTGTTTTGTCTTCCTAACTCGAGAGATCAGTTGGTTTAAAAAAAAGGTTGGAGATCAATTAGGTTTATAAAGGTTTCTCTTCCCAACTCGGATCGATCAGAACAAAAGATAACCCTGGAAATTATAAAAGAAAGAACGACATGCGAGAGAACTCAAACAAGCAATAAGAGGTTTAACTTAGTCAAATGCGATGTGGTTTGTCTTCCTAACTTAGAGATCGGTAAGGGACAAAGTAGTGTCCAGTTCCTTTACGAATCTCTAGCGACCCAAGTTGATCTAGAGGTTAAGTACTTGGGACAATGCCCTCTAGCAAATGGTTCTTTTAAAATTTTACCCCGATGACCCAAACCATCATGCAATGCTCATGAACTTCAAGAACATTTTTGGGCTGCAAACATAAAATTCATTAAACAAAAAAGGATATTCAAGTTTTTCTTGAAGCTCACGACTTCACTACATAGTACACATATTGCCAAAACTCATTATAAGAGTGGAGATACGGATAAAATCCTTAAGCAATTTATTGGTTACTTGTTGCTAGAGCTCACGGAGTCACAAGCGAATGCTTTCCAACGAGTTTAAAAATATACGAGATAACACACACATGAACGTAACATAAGAGTGAACAGAAAACGAGAAAAGCATGAACAAAACAAAACTTACAAGCAAGAACATAAATCTAAATTTATGAACAAGAAAGTGGAGAACAATACCAAAAGCGAGAACAGAGAAAATGCAACAGAGCAAAAGAACTAATAGTAGCCAAGGGACTAATTGTAAAACCCATACAAATTTAAACGGGTAAGATTAAGTTGAATGGATAATTAATCCCATTCAAACAGGTAAGATTAAGTTGAATGGATAATTAATCCCATGTTTTTAGAATCAATTAAGTTGAATGGATAATTAGTCCCATGTTTCTAAAATCGATTAATTAGTCCCATGTTTTAAACGTGTAAGATTAAGTTGAATGGACAATTAGTCCCATATTTTTAGAATGGATTAAGTTGAATTGAATGGACAATTAGTCCCGAGGTTGAATTCACAATTAGTACCATGTTTCAAATGATTAAGATTAAGTTGAATGGACAATTAGTCGCATGTTTCTAGAACATGCGATTATGAATAACGAGTTAGTAGCAACAGAAAAATGCAATAGAGCAAAAGAACTAATAGTAGCCAAGGACTAATTGTAAAACCCATATAAATTTAAACAGGTAAGATTAAGTTGAATGGATAATTAATCCCATTCAAACGAGGTAAGATTAAGTTGAATGGATAATTAATCCCATGTTTTTAGAATCAATTAAGTTGAATGGATAATTAGTCCCATGTTTCTAAAATCGATTAATTAGTCCCATGTTTTAAACGTGTAAGATTAAGTTGAATGGACAATTAGTCCCATATTTTTAGAATGGATTAAGTTGAATTGAATGGACAATTAGTCCCATGTTGAATTCACAATTAGTACCATCGATTAATTAATCCCATTCAAACAGGTAAGATTAAGTTGAATGGATAATTAATCCCATGTTTTTAGAATCAATTAAGTTGAATGGATAATTAGTCCCATGTTTCTAAAATCGATTAATTAGTCCCATGTTTTAAAATCGATTAATATGGGACAATTAGTCCCATATTTTTTAGAATGGATTAAGTTGAATTGAATGGACAATTAGCCCAGGTTGAATTCACAATTAGTACCATGTTTCAAACGATTAAGATTAAGTTGAATGGACAATTAGTCCCATGTTTCTAGAACAGCGAGTTATGAATAACGAGTTAGTAGCAACAGAAAAATGCAATAGAGCAAAAGAACTAATAGTAGCCAAGGACTAATTGTAAAACCCATATAAATTTAAACAGGGTAAGATTAAGTTGAATGGATAATTAATCCCATTCAAACAAAGTAAGATTAAGTTGAATGGATAATTAATCCCATGTTTTTAGAATCAATTAAGTTGAATGGATAATTAGTCCCATGTTTCTAAAATCGATTAATTAGTCCCATGTTTTAAACGTGTAAGATTAAGTTGAATGGACAATTAGTCCCATATTTTTAGAATGGATTAAGTTGAATTGAATGGACAATTAGTCCCAGGTTGAATTCACAATTAGTACCATGTTTCAAACGATTAAGATTAAGTTGAATGGACAATTAGTCCCATGTTTCTAGAACAACGATTATGAATAACGAGTTAGTTCAAACAATCATTTCAAAGCTGCAACGAGTTAGTGCAATAGAAACAGAGTTAAACATGCGGATTACAAATCCCATAGACGAGTACACTCCGAGTGTCGGTGGTTCAATCACGCTCACTGCCATTCCCTTACACCTTATTGAAAAAGCAGGTTGGTAAAAAGAAACTAGCAAAAGAAAGAACGGAAAACAAAGAATTCATACCAACAATAAAAGGTTTAACTTAGTGAAATGTGATGTGGTTTGTATTCCCAACTCACAGATCTGTACGTTTAGCTTAGTCAAATTTGATGTGGTTTGTATTCCCAACTCACATATCAGTAGGTTTAACTTAGTCAAATGTAACGTGTTTTGTCTTCCTAACTCAGAGATCAGTTGGTTTTAAAAAAGTTGGAGATCAATTAGGTTTATAAAGGTTTCTCTTCCCAACTCGGATCAGTCGAGAACAAAAGATAACCCGGAAATTATAAAAGAGAGAACGACATGCGAAGAACTCAAACAAGCAATAAGAGGTTTAACTTAGTCAAATGCGATGTGGTTTTTCTTCCTAACTTAGAGATCGGTAAGGGACAAAGTAGTGTCCGGTTCCTTTCGAATCTCTAGTGACCAAGTTGATCTAGAGGTTAAGTACTTAGGACAATGCCCCTCTAGCAAAAGGTTCTTTTAAAATTTTACCCGAGTAACCCAAACCATCATGCAATGCTCATGAACTTCAAGAACATTTTTGAGTGCAAACATAAAATTCATTAAACAAAAAAGGATATTCAAGTTTTTCTTGAAGCTCACGGCTTCACTACATAGTACACATATTGCCAAAACTCATTATAAGAGTGGAGATACGAGATAAAATCCTTAAGCAATTTATTGGTTCTTGTTGCTAGAGCTCACGAGTCACAAGCGAATGCTTTCCAACGAGTTTAAAAATATACGAGATAACACACACATGAACGAGAACATAAGAGTGAACGAGAAGCAGAAAAAGCATGAACAAAAACAAAACTTACAAGCAAGAACATAAATCTAAATTTATGAACAAGGAAGTGGAGAACAATACCAAAAGCGAGAACGAGAAAATGCAACGGAGCAAAAGAACTAATAGTAGCCAAGGACTAATTGTAAAACCCATATAATTTTTTTTTCGAATTCAATAGATTTAGGTGGCACTTGTTCCAAAGGAAAAGGATATGCGATCATGTGTATCGTCGGAGGAAAGGAGGAAAGACCAAAACATTAGCAAACCCCTGAATCAACACATGAATCAAGCACATCAATGTCATAATTATTTGTTAAGCGAGGTTGATAAAAAAATCAACCACAACAATCTCATAATTTCTCAAGCGGGAGATAAACACACCTACGCAACCCCAAGTATCTCGGCAAAAATCAACGTACACAACTAAGTATTTCGAGTAAACATCAACGAACATACATAGATATACGACTATATCGGCTCGGCGAACATACACATACACACCCGAGTATTTCAGCAAACATACATAGATATACAAGTATCTCGGCTCGGAAAACATACACGTACACAACGAAGTATTTCACATACACAGATTTACCGGTATCTCGGCAAATATACATACAACCAAGTATTTCGACAGAACATAGAGGTATACACATGCATATCACGAAAGCGAGGAAGGCACATGTGCACTGAAAACCCTAGACCCTAAACTACATAGGAAGAAGAACCAACGAGTACCAAAACCGATGCCATGAACAAACGAGGCCTAAGAAGAGCTAAATTGAACCAGAAGTAGATTAGAAGTGTTCATAAACACATGTTTTCAAGTGTTGAAAAACACAACAAAGTCGGGTGGTAGGAATTATTTTCCTACCGGGAGGTGAAGACGCCACGCTAAATGTAGAGGAAAACATCGATGCGGGAGTGAGCGACGACCGCAGCCCGCCACGCGTTTGGAAATCACTGCAAAACCCTCGAAAATAGCATAAATTAGCCAAAATCTACCGTAAAAAACCCTTGAAAATGCAAGAAACACAACCTGCTGCAAAAAATTACCCTCGAAAAAAACCTTTGAAAACGAAAAATTACCTTAAAATCATGGTACTTACGCAGACCGATAGAGGGGACAAATCCGTCAACATCTCCCCCACAACATTGAGCAATCGAGGAGGGAAATTTCACGGTGAAGGAGCAAGCTATGGCGGTCGCGAGGGAGCCGAACATGTCCACGAGCAGGGGCGCGGAGCAACATCAACGAAAGAGTGACAAACCAACAAGCCATCCGAACAAAGCAACGAAACCGCGAGCATCCGGTCAACAAGGGAAGCGGACATGCACCGCAGACTGCGATACGGCGCGCGCACCAGGGCGGAGCTCTCAGAGCAACATCCCGCCCTCGAACAAAAATGCACGGGGTGAGGAACCCATGTTGCAAAACGAAAGTCGTGTGAAACCCTAAAAGTACGGAAGGAGCTCGAATTTAACTCCCTCACCAACCAAAACACATCAACGATCGGAGTCGGCGAGTGTCGTACAACGTACGTGGTGTTGGCCACGTGGTTTGCGGACGTGGAATGGAGGGCGCCCAAGTAAATGGCGTCCCTCCCCTATGTGGTTTTCGAGCTGGGTGTGCCGAAATGCATCACAGATTGCCACTTATTTCGGGGCCCCCCTTCATTAAATGTCGAAAAGCCTAAGGGGTCCGAAATTGGATATATGCTATTGATCGTTAATAACTAATTCTCCCCGTTGAAAACCTCAAGTTTCTTATTGAATTCGCACCTGTGTTGAATTTGCAATGTTCACATGCCATAGTTGCCTCATGATTTCCTCCGATGCACTATTTTGAACAATAAAAAAAAACAGTGTCCACAACTGATACACAGTTAATTTCTTTTTGCAAAACTCCATTTCCAATAACTTTCTTATTAACGAGTATCTTCAGCTAACAGCATTGAATGCTCTCATTCATGGGCTCTTTTGAAATTTTGACACAACTGCTTACTCGTGGCACTCGAAGAGATGGTAAATTTGGAAGGGTTATACTTGGCACTTCATTAAAAGGAGCTATTTCCATAAATATTTGGTTTGTGATATAACCTTCTTATAACTAGCAATTGCACTACATGTTATAAAAGAAACACCGTTAAGGCAATAGCATAGGAAAGAGGAGCCTAGAAAAAATAAGATGTTGCAGAGAAGAAGCCATCGTGAAGGAATGAAAGGAAAATTTTGCTCCCATGGAAGCACGTTGTGGAGGTTTCAAAGATATTGATGATAAGAGTTATCAACTAGAAACTTTTGTTGTAGATTTTGAAATAAGCAATTGGGGGTGAAAACATATATGTAAACCAACATAATCTGTTCGCATATATAAAAAATTTGTTATAGATATTGAAATAGGAAATTGTGAGTGAAAATCCTTTGGTGATTAATAATCCTCTGAAACAAGCATGAAATGAGCATGTAACTCAAATAATATATTTTAAATACATTCAAGTACAATATATCTAGCATAGATGTAAATAAATAGAATTTTTATTAACAAAAGTAGAGTTTACTCCAAGTTCATCTACATATCCCAGCGCCAATTACATGCTTATCAGAAATTGTATATGAAGAACAATAGTCTTGGTATACAAGAAAGTGAATGTCATTTTAATATGGAGACATTTTTGGAAGGAGATATTGTTCTTTATGTTATGGTTTATTTTCTTAACTCCAAACTTGGTTTAGTCTTTCTCTATATACATAAGAAAAAAAAATACAAAGTAAATTCACAAATTTAAGTTATAGTTTTATATTTTATAATTACAAATCTAGTTTCTTATTAAAATATTTTACACATCTTAGGTTATTCTAAATTGATCAAGAGTATAGAATTTTTAGGGTGGTGTTCTATGTCCATTGAAATTCCCATGAGGTCCATCACTATGTATGGGGTTCATTGCAACCTTGGATATATTCTCTGAGTTGTTGTGATTTTTTGCTTGTGGCTACAACTTAGTTTTGGTTTTCACCTAGTTATCATGATTCAAAACTTTGTTATCATCTTAGATCCTTATAGCATTAGATATATTCTGTGAGCTAATGTGATGTTTTGTTTGTCACAATGAATCAAAAATCAATTATTAGAGCACAATATTGACTTTCTTGTTGTCTGTTTTGTTTATGAACCCTTTAAAAAACAAAGGAACATTTGATTTTATAGTGTGATCTCCCCAGCATGGGTGGGGGTTTCAAAAATTGGAGAGTAAATTGAGTGGCTATTGTTAGAAATTGTTGTATAAGATGGGAAATTTGGATGCTTTGTAGACAATATGGATCTCATAACAGATATATTTTTTGAATTTTTTAGTTTCTCTGGCCACCATGCATCTAATAGGATCCATTTCAACTAGGAACGTCAATACATCACTGTGCGAATGATAACTTGTGACATCCCTAGCCATTTTCTTTGATTGTTGATCAAGTTATAAACTAATAACTTGTGAAATCCCTGGCCATTTTCTTTGATTGTGGATCAAGTTATAAACTACAAAATACTCTATCTTCAGAATACTCTACATTATATATTGGATGGAGGGAAAGGTTATGATAAAACTTGTAAAAAAACCCCTTAGGGTTGTCTCAACTTACTCTATTGTTAATCACATAGTGTCAATTTTGTAAAACTATAATCTACACTAAGCACTGAATGGATTTTTTCTTTTGTAAGTTTTGTTTGGAATTGAAAAATAAAAAATTATAAAAGCTAAAAGCTAAAATTTTAAATTATATAGTGAAAAAACTTTGTTTAAAATTTCAGAATAAAAAGTTGAGTAAGTTTGACATCATATAATATGAAAATTGTTTATGATTATAAAGTAAAAAACATGTAAGATTTTTTAGCTACAATTAGGTAATTAAAGATATTTGATTTAACAAAAACAAAAATCCGGAAGAGTATGTTTGTAGTTACAAACTGCTTACAAACTATTACAATTAAGTAATTAAAGGTAAATTTAGATGCATTTTATTAAGTTAAATTTTAAAAGAATAATGGTTATAAACATTAAAAATAATTTTATTAAATAATTAGTTTAGATCTATATTATTGATCAAAGGGTCCCTCTTGGCTCTTGGTAGATCTAGAGTTAGGCCATCTTAATTCCCCCCTTTAGATAAACTACATTCCACATGAATACCATGGGTTGTTTTTATAGTTTAATATTATTTTATTATTTTATTTTTGTTTTTTTATTGTATCTTGACCTAGTTGAAATGTTCATTACATTATGTCAATTTTTTTATTTAATTTACTTTTATTTTTATTTTTGTGTACTTTAACAAAGTCACCAAAACCTAAATTCAATCTAACTTATTAAAAAGAAAAGAAAAAAAAACTAACATTATAAAAAACATATATAAAACTATTTACTTGTGGATCTAATGGCCTAAAACATTTCAATCGTCTAACATTTGATCCAATGGCTCAGACATGGACACGGTGGCAGCAAGGGGAGTTGTTTTCAAATAAGAACGTCTTACAGCGTAATTATATAATGTTTGGTAGCATAAAATTTGGCTATTTGGATAATTGAAAATATAGTCTACCGCCTTAATGATATGCATAACCGCATAACACCATTTATTCACCTTTGGATGTGCTATGAATATTGGAACTCTCCACGCATAAAAGCAACTTGCATTGAGAAAATTGGTCTTTGAAATTTGAAATTTCACTCTGACCTCCATGCTAAGATATCCAATTATATTATGAAGTTGGCAGATGTATAAGGTTTTGTAATCTTTCAACAGTAATCGTGTAATGGATGAGCCTTTTTTATCATTGCTTTGATCGTCTTATGATTATTACTTCGACTGTTGGCTTGTCTTGGATTCGTGTATGCTTGGTTATGACATATATATCATAGAAACTTAAAGATTTGGCTTTCAACCCTTGACAAATTGTATTGTTCGAAGAATTTGGCTAGGAACAACTGGGAAATTTTAAAAAAAATTGTAGCTTTTTTAAATGTGTAAAAAAAAAAAGTTACAACATCAGCTCTAATTGGGGACTACCTCCCCTTGTGGGACGCAGAGAACCTAGTACATTAGTTGCCTTAAACTCATTCGGCATGGAGTCAGTTCATCAATTTGTGACCTGAAGCAACAAAATGCAAACTAAAACCACATTGTGTATGTAAGTTGTTTTCATTTGAAATCATTTCTACTCATCATCAAGCAAACAACACACAACCAACTGCTATAAGTGAGACAAGGAAATCAGTGCCTATTCCATTGGGTTATGGAGTCAATAATCTAGAGTCATCTGCAATTCTAATATAAAATATGAAAGCCCCAACATATGCTTGAACTTTATCTCAAAAAAAATTTCCACATAATTTATAAAACTGATAACAATTGGCGATCTCTATAGAACAAGTAGACATGTTCTAATTGATATACTTATGCGGCCATGCTACTCCCATCAATATTGAAAATTGTGATAAGTGCTCTATTCAAACTCGAAATTTGATACACTTCAAACTGCCATTGAAGAATAAGAACTCCATATGAAAAGAAATGAGCATAAATGTATAGTTCTTTGGGTTGTAGGGTCATTGAAACCAAATTCAAACGAAAACATGTTTTGCAAACTATGCAAATTTGATACCACATTGCTTACACTATTTTAGAGATTGACTGGTACTGAAATTGTAATTGAAACCAAATTGAAAACTGTCGAAGAAGATTTAAAATAAACTGATATATTGTATACTAACATTGTTGAAATCACCCCATTCATAAATAGCAAACTCACTAATCTACTGCACACACTCCTACTTTAATGAACTGAAACTTTACACTTTTAGGTGTAATCTTCTTTTCAATGTTACCAAGTGAGGAGTGGATTTACTAACAAATTACTTTGCCAGCAGCTGAAAACTCGAAACATATTTACATTATAAAACTCAAACTCCACAGGGAACAAATACTTACATGTAAAATTTAAAAGTTGCATCCTCTATGGAAATGTTAGATTTGTGATCATGGCTGAGAGGAAAAACATATAATGTTGACTGCAACTATCAACGAGCCTTGCAAAAACACAAAAAGTAAAGGCAACTAACATCTCAAAACAGTGGAATCGGTAACCCAGTGGAATTGCCATATGACAAAGTGGAGTCACTAGGTGAAAACAATGCAACCAATAAAAATGCCTACTCCTTGTTCACCGGCAAGGAATAGATCTATTCGTTATCATGATCCAGGAAAAAATTCTGTCACTTCGCTCCCCGGCAACAACGCAAAATTTTGTACCTATTTCTCATAGGCAGTCCTTGGCTGCAAAAACTACGCTGAGAAACCAACTCGACCGATATTTAGGTTCAAGGGTCAATTTAGGTTCAAGCTGACCCTTGAACCAAAGGGGGCTCCCTCAATTTTTACGAGGCCTTGTTTAACACACTTCACTATCATTGGACGACAACCTATGAAGCACAATGACTAGATTTATGATTTAATTTGGGTGGTTGCTAATGATAGTCCAATCCCTGTTCATGAATAAATCCCTCTCTTACAGATTCCTTGGTCAAAGGGTCAACATTCCAACATGACATAATGACATGATTTTTTTTTTTTTAAAGAATTTGACAGAAAAATATAATGGAATTCCTGATAATTAAGAAATTAGACATAATACTTAATTAGCCAGGAAAATTTGGATGTGTGTAGAAGACTTCTACAACCAAACAAAACACATTTAGGAGGATGACAAGAGGCAATAGTTAAAATATGTAGAGGAGTTATCTTAGACAAAAGTCCAATAAACTAATCTCTTTAAATGATTATAAATTTGCAGGGGATTTCTGAGAGATTGACACTCAGTCTATTCTTACCCAAAATCTCCTCATGCAACCTTGAACATGTGCAAAAATAGAGTATAAAAGTATTGGAAAAACATATAGGAAACACAAATTCTACCAAACGTTGGAGCTTGAAATCTTTCAATTAGGAATTCTGAATAAAGTTTTTACAAAATTGAAAGGTCTTGGCATCAAAAGCCAACCCTTCTTTTTAACAAATGATGGAATATATAGAAAAAACTTATCTTAAATTGTTACAATATTTCTCGAATAAAATCCTAAACAACATACTAAAAATAAAACAAATGACAAATGATGGAATATATAGAAAAAACTTCTTTTAAATTGTTACGATATTTTTGGAATAAAATCCTAAACAATATACTAAAAATAAAACAAACTCTGGATTGCCTGCCAGAAACTTGGAACTGTTTGAAGTATTGATTCTGAAATCAGTTTAACTATGCATTGATTCTTGCCTTGAAATATAAGAATTGCCTTCTATCTGCTGGGTGTCTTTGACTGCTGATTTAGATGCCCAAAATGTTGCCATTAAATCTAATGTGATGCCTTTATTGTTGGGTTCTATGCTTGGAATTCTGACGATGATGGGACTATCTCAACTAGAAATCTACCACTTGTGTGCATCGATAAATCCAATTATCCTCTTCGACTACTTCATTTTTTGCTTGGGATTTGGAGTGTGGTATTTTATCTACCAGGTGTTGATTCTCATGTATGCTGATTTTCTGCATTGGTACTCTGAAGCTCTTGAATACTCCTTGAATATCTGCATAAAATCCTTTGTTGCTGATCCATTGCCTTAAAATCAAAAGTTGTTATGTAGTTGGCTTTTAACTCCTTTTGAGAAAACTAAAAGGTAAGGTAACGCTCTTATTTAGGCCTGTCATTTAATCTGAAATATGAGAAAAACTCTACCCTTGAAATCCGTATGCAGAGTCTGGTATTGCTATCTTATCTTAATTTAAGATCAAAGAAAATCCACATGAATTTTCCAAGTGTTCGACTTCAATTGTAGGTGAATCGATTTATGAGAAGGACACTAGTAAACCTTTATAACAACAGGTCAAATGGATAGTTCCAATCCCAAAAAGCCCAACTTGTGGATAGGATGCCAACTGGATTATACTTTATCAAAGTGATAATAGGCGAGATCAACTTACCACAGGTTTAAGGACTTACACCCTATCCTATTGTCTAGAGGTCCCTCAACCCCAGGAGCCCTTACTATTACATTCCCACCTTGAGAGCTCAATAGGGGGGAAGAGCACGCTTAGTGTTCTCGACCAGTCCGGACCCTTACCCGGGAGGGTGACATCAATTAGTCCAAGCTACTCTCTAAAGACCAAGAACTTCCCTTTCGGCAAAGCCTTGGTGAGTATATATGTTATCTACTCATTAGTCGAAATGTGATGGAGTCTCATATTTTTGGAAATACTAATGTGGGGGTGAATCAATATCTCTTTGCCAATTGTTACTTTACTAGTTAATATCACTTATATAAGCACAAAATGAACAATAGGAATAACTAATTTTATTAATAACGAGGACTCCAATCCTCTTCTATACAATAAAACAAGTACAATAATAATTAGGGCTCCAACCCTATATGAAGACGCCAATCTTCAATCCACCAGGTTCCAACTTTTACTTTTCCAAGCACCGACTTGGACTTCACAAGGCTCCAAACTCTAGGGCTCCAACCCTATTTTTACAAGGCACCAACCTTGTCTCTATGAGGCTCCAACCTCTAGGGATCCAACACTATCACTGGCACATGCTCCAACCTAGTCTTCTTGAGGACTCCTATCCTCTAGGGCTCCAACCCACAACTTCAATTCGTTGAGATAAGTTAAATGATTCTTCATGGCTCCCAATATCTTCTGCAACGAGCCCTGAAAATATCTTCACCTTTAGCACTGCCCTCAAAAAATCTCCAAGACACTTAGCTCATAAATGACAACTTTGTCTTCTCATGAAGGTGTCTTCACAACTCTTCATGCTACCCTTCAAGGTTACTTCATGAGTGCTTCAGTCATGCATCAACAAAATTGATCTAGATGTGATCTACCTGTCAATATCATTTCTAGCCCAGTCAGCGTCAGTGTGCCCATGAATTTGTACATATTTGGTAGTGTATCTCAAACCAAGGTTAATCGTCCCATGCATATATCTCAGTACGTGCTTGGCAGCAATCCAGTGTGCATGAAGGGGCTCAACCATTAATTGACTCAAAGTGTTCATTGCAAGTCATATGTATGGACAAGCGTTCACAAGAAACATAAATGCCCCAATCAACTGTTGGTGCTTAGAAGGATTTTCCTAGTCAGGATTGTAGATCACATCTAAATTGTTACAATATTTCTGAAATAAAATTCTAAACAATATACTTAAAACATTACAATCTCTGGATAGTCTTCCAGAAACTTGGAACTGTTTGCAAGTATTGATTCTGAAATAAAGTTTAACTATGCATTGATTCCTACCTTGAAATATGAGAACTTTCTTCTATCTGTTAGGTGTCTTTGACTGCTGATTTAGATACCCAAAATGTTTCCTTTAAATTTGATGTGATGCCTTTATTGTTGGGATCTGTGCTTGGAATTTTGAAGATGTTGGGACTGTCTCAACTAGAAATATACCACTTGTGTGCATCAATTACTCCAATTATCCCCTTGTAAAGAGTCTTCTCCAGCAAATCAACAATCTAAGCTTTGATTCCAAGGCAGACCTTCACATGCAATACTGGTCAAAAAGATGTTATCCAAACTAGGTTGTCAAAATTGTGCCTCCAACTCAGTTATGTCCACAAGTCTGCTCAAAGAGTTTGGTCTAAGTCTGCTTCAAGTTTACTGTCACAAAAGTATCTCCACAATCAACTTATAAAAGGCTTGCTTCTAAAGCTCTTTATTAATTTTTTCTGCAATATGTAACTGTGTACTGCTCTAGATCTACTCAAGAGTGCATTTTGAATCTTCTTCAAAAATCTCCTCTTTCCAGAACACTTTCTTCACTAAAAATTCTTCAATGATAGTCTTAATCTTTTCAATATTGTTTCAAAGAAATTTTTTCAAGAATTATGTCCAAGCAAGTTTTTATTTTCAAGAGAATTGATAAGGTCTGCTCCTACTCCAAATATTATACAAGTCTTGATTCAAAACTAAGTATGAAAATGTTTCAAACAACCGCTCCAAGTATTTTTCTTGGGAATTGTTTCCAACCCAAACAGAAGTTTGAAGATAGAGGGCCTAGTTTGTGCCTTACATAAGTCAAGGGGTATACAGGTCTGAAAACTGCAATTTTCTGATCAAGGCCAAGTTTAAAGATAGTCATAGGTCTGTAAGTGTTGAAACTATAGAGGTTACAGGCCGAATTGCATAGGTATGTGAGAGTTGCAGGATCTAAGGGTTGCAGGTCTACAATTTCGTGAAGTCTTGTACTGAACTGAGTGATGCAATAGGCCGAAATTGCAGGTCTATAACAGACCTTCCACAGGGCTAAGGTCTGAAATTCGTGCTCTTCCACAAGGAAATTATCTACAAAATTATGATATACACATCACAGAAAGAGATAAAAAACAAATCATAGAAGTATATAAAAAATTCTCCTTCATCCTGCTTCTTTTTAGATCATAATATTTTAATCTATTCCTTATTTCTTGGTTGAATTCCCTGTCTAAGATATGGACTTGCTTAACCGAAATTCATGTGAATTGGAGTGCACTTAGGTATTATAATTGTTTGTATATATATGAAAATATGTTTCTTTTCATTAAGGAGAAGACATGAGAATAAAGTTGACCTGTCTAGATTTATTAATTTTTAATTTAAGTTTTAACTATATATGGGCCGACTTATCTATGGTTCCCTAATTGTAGCACTTTACACTATCCTTATCAATGGTCATCAATCTCACCCCCTGTTTGTTATCACACTGTAACAAATTTTAGGGATGCTACCAAATATGAAATGGAATTTCTTGATACATGTCTTCTGCAGTGCAATATGACATTTGGAACCACCAAGGCTTCTTCATTTTATCTTCCAGAAATTAACATCAGCATCTTTAACTAGTAATTTTTCTTTTCGAACAAAAACAATATTGGCCTTTTATGTCCAGCATGACAGTCTCTAGCAGTTCATCTATATTGTGTTCAGCTAGGGAACTAACATACTTGAATCATATCACTAATATGTCATGTTTAAGGATTTTTTTTATAGGCAGATATTTGTTCTTTTTTTCTTAGGCCATCAATGATAACATCTTAACACACATTGTCTGTTTGCACCATGTATCAAATTTAATGATACTTGATCTCAATATGCTTGGACTTATCATGAAATACAAGATTTTCTACCAATCAGATCCCACTCTTGTTGTCACAATATATCACGATCGTATCCAGGACCTACTCGAAAAACTATCCAAAGAACTTCCTCAACCTAACTGCCTCATAGCTACCCATGCTAGTAGCAATGTATTTTTCCTCGGTCGTGCTTAAAGCCATGGACTTTTGTTTCTTGCTCATCCAATATATCATGTCAGAACCAAAACTAAAGCAACATCTAGATGTGATCTACTTGTCAATATCATTTCCAGCCCAATCAGCGTCAATGTGCCCATGAATTCGTACATGTTTGGTAGTGTATCTCAGACCAAGGTTAATCATCCCATGCAAATATCTCAGTACGTGCTTGGAAGAAATCCAGTGTGCATGAAGGGGCTCAGTCATTAATTGAATCAAAGTGTTCATTGCAAATCATATGTATGGACGAGCGTTCACAAGGAACATAAATGCCCCAATCAATTGTTGGTACTTAGACGGATTTTCCTAGTCAGGTCAAGTAACATCTCCACACAACTTCTTGAAGTTCATCTGCGTCGGTGTGGCCGGGGACTTGCATTCTACCATTCCAAATTTCCAACAGCTTCACGACATATTTTCCTTGAGAAAGGAAACTCTCTCTAGGTCATTTCCACACCTCTAATCCCAAAAATTAATGCATCATACCAATATCCTTCATCTCGAACTCAGAGGCCAACTCCCTCTTAAACTCGAGCATCAAGGGCTCACTACCTGTCAAGAATAGATCATCAAAATACATAACCAAAATCAAAGGCATACCTTGGACCACTTTGAAGTAGAGGTTCAGGTCAACACTGCTTCTTGTGAATCCAAGCTTCACCATGTAACTATCAATGTGAGAGCATACCATTCTCTAGGGGCTTGCTCTAAAACATATATTGCTTTCTTCAACTTGAAAACATGGGTCTTCCTGTCCTTTACTTCAAATCCCTGAGCTTGCTTAAAATATACTTCTTTCTATAGTATGCCATGAAGAAATTCCATCTTTACATCCATCTAATGAAGGGTCCATCCTTGACTAGAAGCAATGGAAACAATGGATCTAATGGCAGTGTAGCGGGAAACGGGAGAAAATATATCATCATAGTCTTCTGCCAATTTCCGAGAGAAACCTTGAGCCATGAACCTTGCTTTATACTTTTCAATGCTTCCATCAACTCCATGCTTGATCTTGTATAACCACTTTGAAGTTACTACAGAAATTCCTTTAGGTCTCGAAACAACATTCCATACATCATTATTCATAATAGATTAATATTCTTTGGCCATGGCATCCTTCCAAACCTTTTCTTTCACAACTTATTCAAAATTAGGAGGTTCAATCTGGATGTTAGTTCTCATAGCTACAATGTATCCATGGTATCGGCATGGCTTCTTACTTTCTCTAAAGTTCCCTTTTACAGGAACATGTATCTCAACATCATGTAAGGTGTCACGAGGCCACAACGGTATCTTCCTGGCAGGGGGATCACTTGGATGAGGATCCAAGAGTTCCATAGGCTTCGTGGGATCATCATCAACCTCTTTCTTCATCTCGGGCATAGAAGGACCTTCTATGGTAGGTCCATACCATCATCTCTCTTCTCAACAGGAGGAGACAGAGGAATTTCCCTTGCTTTTCCAAGGAAACATCTTCATTGAAAGTTACATCCCTGTTAAACTCGATCTTCTTTTGGCTAGATAGATATATATTCTAAATTCTTTATAATTTTCACAATATCCAACAAACATACCTTTCTGGTGGCTTCCATCTTGTTCCTCTGATCGTTCGATACATGAAAGTATACGAGACAGCCAAATATCGTGAGATTTCCAATGTCGGGCTTCACACCTGTGAATACTTCTTCAGGGGTCTTGTTGTCTAAAACTTGATGAGGAACCATGTTTTGAACATAGACCGTTGTATTTGTAGCTTCTCCGTAGAGAAACTTCGACAGATTTTGATCATGAAACATAGCTTGGGAAGCTTCTACGATGAACATGTTCTTTCATCTGCCACACCATTCTACTCGGGATTATAAGGTATAATAGTTTCCTTCTTGATTCTAGCCTTCTTGCAAAATTCAAAAAACTCATTTGAGTATATCCTCCACCATTTTCGGACCTGAAGACTTTGATCTTCTTCCCTATTTTATTTTTTATCATGGCCTTAATGTCTTTGAACATATCAAAAGCCTCATCCTTACGTTTCAAGTAGAATATCCATGTCTTCCTAGATAATTCATCATTAAAGACTATGCAGTAGATATGGCCACCAAGAGAGTGCTTTGGCATGGGTCCACAGAGGTCAGAATGAATGAGTTGAAGAATACTGTTAGTATTTTTCTTACTGGAGGGGAATGGTCCCCTTGTCTTCTTTCCACTGGAACAACTCGGACATACTCCATCGTGACTAGCTTGAACATCAAGCATTCTAGAAACAAACTTCTTCAATTTTGGTAGGGATTCAGAATGTATATTTGCCAATCTTCGGTGCCATAGCTCACTTTGATAATTAATGTTGTGGACCATTGCTAGCATAGGTCTTCCATTGACTCTATAGAATCCCTCAATTCTATATCCCAAGGTAAAAGCATCCCTCATGTGGGATTCATAGGCCATGTGAGGGTGTTTCCTTTAATGAAAGCTACTCTCATACCTTTCTCTTTCAAGGAATATATCGATACCAAGTTCTTCTTTAGTCCCGGAACATACATCACATCATGGAGAAGAACAAATTCACCAGATTCCAAATGAAATTTGACAAAACCGAAACCCTTCACATGATGAGTAGTGTTGTATCCCAGGATGATTTTCAAATTTGACTCCCTCTCAACCAGATTTGAGAGGAATTCTCGATATCGAGAGAAATGTCTAGAAGCCCCACTATCTACCAACCAGCTATCATACGAATCTGGAGGGGAAGAACTAGAAAGAGAATAAATAAGTATATATTCAGATTGACTAACAAATACATTATTTTCATACCTAGAGTTTCTTGACCTCTTTTGACGATGATGCCCTTCTTCATGATCATCTGAAGCATCTCTTCTTTTTCTGTCATCTCCTCTTATTTTATTATTGAACCTGTTGTTGTTGAAGCCTAGATTTTTGTTGTATTTGGATCTTGAATCATTTATCTTTTCCAAACATTCTCAAGTATAATGACCATGCTTTCGGCAGTTAAAGAGTTAAATTCTACTTCCTCTTCTCTTGGATTTCTTTGATTCAAGGGGAGGCCTTCTTGAACTAGATGGTCTTACTTTTCCTTTTCTCTTCTTGTCTTGGGCAACAAAGGTAGAGGGCTCTCCTTCTTCATTCTTTTGAATCATTCGTCTTACAATCATCCTTGTATCCTCTTGAGTTAATTTACCAACAAGCTCATCAAACATTGAGAGTAAATTATTGTTGCTTATAGTAGTAATGAAGTTTTTCCAAGTAGGAGGAAGACCTTTAAGAGTTACCATCACCAACTCCCTAAAAGATATAGGCTCTCTTGCAATCTGCAATTGAACCCTCAGGAGGGATACCCTAATCACATAGTATTTTACAGATTCTCCCTTGTTTATCTTCCTCTCTTTGAGTTGATTTTTCAAGGAGAGGATGTGATTCAATTTTTTGACCTCATAAATCCCAACCTGCATGTCATAAATATCCTTATACTTCTTCATGCTGGCAACATAAACAAGTAAATGATCTTGCAAATCATCAATGAGAATTTTCTTAGCTTTGAGCTCACCTTTCTTGTACTTGGATTTGGCAGCAATAGGAGCCTTTTCTGGCTCAGGTACAAGAACCTTCCCTTACACATATTCCAATACATCATTTTCATTCAATATCACTTCCGGCCGGGTTTTCCAAGCAACAAAGTTTTATGAGACACCCAACTTTTCAGAATCCTTAAAATAAGAGATAAACATCTTGACCAAGTCAAATAGGCTCCTTCATCTTCTTTCAAAGATGATGGCTCTTATCTATTGTCTCCTTGGGCTTTTCCTCACCTTGGCTATGATACCATGTTAATTTCCCAATGTTCTATGTTGTTATAATCACTTTAGCCCAATTCTTTTCTTCAATTGGAAATCTTTCAAAGAAATTTAATGTTAGGTCCTTATATTACTAGTTTAGTCCCTTGTTGTTATTAGTGTATCCCCCTTATTTTTATTGTTGTACCCCTGTAACCCCAATATTGTTATTATTGTGTTCTTACATTGTTATTGTTAGGTCGGCTAGGATTATATTGTGGGCCCATGGACTCCTATATATAGAAGGAGGTTTTGGTCATTTGTATCATCCAAGAATTTTTCATTTATGTAATGTATTGGAGGTTTCCCCTTCGAAGTGGCTGATTTCTAAGGAGTTGATCTCTCTTTTCTTCTATTTTTGGAGCCTGTTTCATAGCATTTGGTATCAGAGCCTTGGATTCTAGAGTTTCACTACTCCAAATAGGTCATCATGGAATTTCCGCAATAACTTTTTTCTACAAAGGTTCAAAAGATAAAATTTGTACAGCGTCAAGCTGAAATCCTGAGGAACCTCCTGTAAAAATTTCAGATCTTGATTCACAATATTTTCGGAGATATGATCTTGGGAAGTTAGGATTTTTTCAGGCTCCTGAATTTCAACTAAAACAAGTCATCGTGGTATTTTCACCATAACTTTTCGTATACGAAGTTTTAGAAGTTGAAATTGTTACAGTGCAAAGCCGAAATCCTGAGAAACCTCTTGTACAAAATTCAGATCTTGGTTCACAATTTTTTTGGAGATATGATCTGTGGAAGTTAGGATTGTGTGTCAGGCTCCTGAATTTCATCTCAAAGAGGTGACCGTGGGAAAAACATCATAACTCTCTCTCTGAGTGTCAGATTGGGATTATGTAAAAAGTGGCCGCAAGTACATGGACAATAGTTTTAGGTATATCAATTTCAGAGCCGAAGGAGGAAAAAATAACACATGGCAAGTCGTAAAAGTTTGCTCTACTGAACTATTCTATAATTAGGTCATCGTGGGAGATTGGGCTTAAATTTTCCTTGAAGAATCCAAATCAGGTCATACTTGTGGCATTCTAATGAATATTCAGAGGGCTACTTCAAGGTTAAATTTCAAATTTTGAAGATCCGAAATCACAGAACTAATTCAGTTTCAATATCTAGCTCCTCAAAAGCAAGAAAAAGGTGTGTATTTTTTTCGAATTACATAAGTCTCGTTTGAAAAAAAATTAGTTTGAATTTATTCCAAGGGAATATTGAAGAATAGATATCAGTGTTGGGTTCTAAAATGCCCCCTAAAAAGAATTCAACACCCATTAAGCCTTCATAAGGCTCTACTATGACTCATGAATATGAAGAAACACAACATGAGATATCAAAATTACAAGAGCAAGTGCACCAAATTTCGCCATCGCAAGGAGCAACAAAAAATGAAATGGAAGCTTTGAAGAGAGGCGTGGAAACTAAGATGGATGGCTTGAAGAAAGGCGTGGAAGCTAAGATGGATGAAATGGAAGGTAAGATTGATGAAAAAATGAAAGACAAATGGAAAACATGAGAATTATATGGAAAATTTGATACAAGAAATGTTTCCTAATGGCGAAAAGATAGTAGAGGAAACTCATGATGAGAACACAATAAATTTTAATCATGATTTCATAAACTCTAATGTTGGATGGAAGAACCACCATATTCCAAAGATGGATATGAGGAAGTTTGATGGCAAGGATCCCGTAACATGGATACTACAGATGGAGCAATATTTTGATCTCAATAATGTGAAAAACACACAAAAGGTACGCATTGCAACTTTACATTTAGAAAAAAAAAGATTTGTATGGTATCTATGGCTTTGCTCGCGTAAAAATATTGTCACTTGGTCAATTTTTACAGAGGAAATGATAGCACATTATGAGGATACAAAAAGCAACACCTTATTTATCCAATCGATAAATCTCAAACAAAAGGGTTAAGTGGTGGAGCACATTGAGGACTTCCAAAAATTGAATATAAGGGTAACTGATATTTCAGAGGAACACAGGATTGATGTCTTCAGAGGAACTTCAAAGAATAACATCCAACATGAAGGTCGCGTTTGGGAACCTGATTCATTGGAAAAGGCATTCAGGTTGGCAAGAAAAATTGAATGTAAAATTATGGCAACAAGGAAGCCTACCACTCACATATATAAAGATGGAAGCATTGCTACTCCTAGACTTCCACAACCTACAAGGTTGACACCACAAAAATTGGAAGAAAAAAGAGCAAAAGGGCTTTGCTACAGTTGTGATATAAAATACACTAAAGGTCATAAGTGTGCTAAGAATAAATTATTTTACATAGATTGTGAAGAGGAAGAAGAAAATGAACAAGAATCTTCAAAAGAAGAGGATATACACTAGGAACCAACCCTAGAAGAGGAAGAAATGAGTCTGACCATATCGTGTAATGCATTGATAGGAATTACCACTCCTCAAACTCTCAAGATAGAAGGACATATCAAGAAGAAAAAGGTAATAGTGTTGATTGATTTTGGTAGTACCCATAATTTTATTCATTGTAAGGTAGCCAAGGAATTGAATTGTTTCCTATACCCAGCACCAAAATGTCAAATGATGGTTGCAAATGGAGGAACTATAAATTTCTCTGGAAAATGATATAATATCAAGCTAACCATGGGGGAATATGTATTGAATAGTCCAATGCTTTCCATTCCTAAGGGAGGTGTCGATGTTGTATTAGGAGAACAACGGTTACAATCTTTGGGGACGGTAGCTTTTAATTTTCAAGAACTTTTCTTGATTTTTTTTTCAGAAGGAAAGGAAGTCGAAATACAGGGTATTGTAGGGACACCGAGAAAGATAATAAGCTCTAATGTCATGGCAAATCTTCTGAAGAAAGAACAACAAGGTGTAATTTCACAATTATGCTCACTAGAAGTTCCAACATCAAAATCATCTATTTCTGCATATTTCCAAAAAGTCTTGAACAATCATTCCAAGGTGTTTGAAACTCCCAAAGGACTCCCACCTATTTGTGATCATGATCATGCTATTCATTTGATTCTAGGAAGTGTTCCTCCAAACATTAGGCCTTATAGATATCCTTATGTCCAAAAGAGATAAATTGAACGTATGATTGCAGAAATATTAGAGGCTAGTATAATTCAACCTAGTCAAAGTTCTTTCTCTACTCCAGTATTATTAGTGCACAAGAAGGATGGATCATGGCGCATGTGCCCGGATTATAGGGAGCTTAATAAGCTCACCATTAAAGATAAATTTCCCATTCCTGTGATTGATGAATTATTGGATGAATTACATGGATCAATTTGTTTTACCAAGTTGGATCTTCATTCAGGATATCATCAAATTAGAATGAAGACTAAAGATATTCCGAAAATAGAATTTCGAACTCATGAGGGTCATTATGAATTTTTGGTCATGGCTTTTGGCCTTACCAATGCACCTTCTACATTTCAAGGGTTGATGAATTCCATTTTCAAACCCTTCCTTAGAAAATGTGTGCTTGAATTTTCTGACGATATACTAATCTACAACAGGTCTTGGAAGGATCATGTTCAACATGTGGACAGGGTGCTCAAACTATTGCAGGAGAAACAATTATATGCAAAAACATCCAAATGTTTCTTTGGAGTACAAGAGGTGGAATATCTGGGTCATATTGTATCTCACGAGGGTGTTAAGGTAGACCCTAACAAAATTAAAGCCCTTAAGGAATGGAAAGTCCCTACAACCATAAAGCATTTGCGAGGATTTCTTGGGTTAACAAGGTATTATCGCAAGTTTGTTAAGAATTATGGGAGAATAGCAGCACCTCTAACAACATTATTGAAGAAGGATGCATTTTCATAGACTCTTGAAGCAACTAAGGTCTTTGAACATCTTAAAGAGGCAATGTGCCTAGCACCGGTCTTAGCTGTGCCAGACTTCACAAAAACCTTTATTGTGGAATGTGATGCCTCAGGAAATGGAATTGGCGTTGTTTTAATGCAAGAAGGAAGACCCATTGCTTTTGAAAATCATCCAATCAAAGGAAAGTATTTACAGAAATCTATTTATGAGAAGGAAATGTTAGTAATACTACATGCACTAAAGAAATGGTGACCTTACCTAATGGGAGGACACTTCAAGTTAAAAATTGATCATGATAGTCTTAAACACTTTTTGGAACAAAGACTATCTTCAAAAGAGTAGCAAAAATGGGTCACAAAGATGTTGGGTTATGACTTTGAAATAATCTACAAAAAAGGGAAGCTAAATGTTGTTGCAGATGCACTCTCCAGAAAGAATGAAGAGGTGGAAGCATTACTTTGTTCCATTTCTATTATCCAAATAGATTGGATAACTAAAGCAAGGGATGAATGGAAGAAGGACGAAGAAGTGTGGACACTCCTTCAAAAGTTGTAGCAAGATCCTAGTACATCTGATACATTTAGTTGGAAAAATGATTCCTTATGGTACAAACATCACTTATATCTTTGTAAGAATTCCCAACTAAAACAAAAGATTCTTTTGGAATTGCACACTTCTCCTTTAGGAGGATACTCAAGATTTTTAAAAACTTACCACAGGGTGAAGAAAGAATTTTTTTGGGATGGCCTTAAATCTGATATTCAAAAGTTTGTGGTGGAATGTTTGGTTTGCCAGCAAAATAAAGTTGAGACAATTAAGAACCTGGGTCTTCTACAACCTTTATCCATTCCAAGTCAACGTTGAGAGGAGATTTTAATGTATTTTATCATAGGTTTACCTAAGTCCAAAGGAAAGAGTGCCATCATGGTGGTAGTTGATAGACTTACCAAGTATGCATACTTTTGTGCATTATCTCATCCATTTAAAGCAAGTACAGTTGCTACTACATTTATGGACACAATTCAAAAGCTACATGGAAACCCAAAGGTTATTGTGAGCGACAGAGATCCCATTTTTACTAGAAAATTTTGGACGGAGTTATTTTCTTGTTTGGGTACTCAACTAGCTCATAGCTCATCTTATCATCCTCAATCTGATGGTCAAACTGAGATCGTGAATAAATTTTTGGAAGGATATCTTCGTTGTTTTGTATCTGATAAACAAACACAATGGGTCAAGTGGTTACCTCTCGTTGAATGGTGGTATAACACTTCCTTCCACACTGCAGCAAAAATGACCCCATTTATGGCACTTTATGGATATCATCCACCATCCATCACATCATCTTTAAGAAAAAATTCTAAGGTTAAAGCAGTGGAAGATCACATCGAGCATCAACAAGAAGTTATCCAACTATTAAAGGATAACTAAATTTGGCACAAAATCGAATGAAACAATAGGCAGATCAATATCGTAGCGAGAGAATTTTTGATGTAGGAGACTGGGTATTTTTACAACTACAACCATACAAACAAATGTCCCTCAAGCAAGCTAATAAGGATAATAAATTATCGCCAAAGTACTATGGTCCTTACAAGGTGTTGCAAAAGATTAGTAATATGGCATATAAATTGGAGCTTCCTTCTTCGTGAGTGCATCCAGTTTTCCATGTTTCATGCTTAAAGAAAGTTATAGGTGAAAATCTTCCAGTTCAAACAATATTGCCAGAAATTGATGAGGAAGGAAAAATCATATTGGAACCTGAAGCGGTCACGGAAATAAGAACTCGACAGCTACAAAATCGATCAATTTCAGAGTATCTCATCAAGTGGAAGAACTTACCCATTGAAGATTCTACATTGGAGGATGAGAATTTTATACATAAGCACCCAGAGCTACTCAAGCGTTGAGGACAACACTTTTTTGAAGGAAAGGGGAATGTTAGGTCCCTAGATTACTAGTTTAGTCCCTTATTGTTATTAGTATAGCCCCCTTATTGTTATTGTTGTACCCTTGTAACCCCAATATTGTTATTATTGTGCCCTTACATTGTTATTGCTAGGTCGACTAGGATTATATTGTGGGCCCATGGACTCCTATATATAGAAGGAGGTTTTGGTCATTTGAATCATCCAAGAATTGTTCATTTATGTATTGTATTGAAGGTTTCCCCCTCGAAGTGGCTGATTTCTAAGGCATTGATCTCTCTTTTCTTCTATTTTTGGAGCTAGTTTCATAACATTTAATCTTCCAATAATCAATGGAAATTGTAGATATAACAATAAATGCAATGAACAATAAGATACAATCAAGAGAAATAATAAGAGACACCAAATTTGGTCAAAGACCATGGGAAAATCCCACAAGGGGGAAAACCCTTTCAAATTCTTATTCTTATTAGATTGTCATAAAATGTTCAACAAAGAGATTATAATGATCCAAATCACTGATCAAGATTCAAAGGTAAACAACTTTGGCTTTCCAACCAACCAATATACAAAATCCAAGAGATAAGCCCAAAAGTCAAATGTGGTCATACTGTCTGTTGGGTGCCATTTTTGTACTTATTTCCTACATTTGTTTCCCCCATTTTTACCTTGTGACCTCAAACATTGGGACTACCTTTGTTTTTTTCCCTTCTTTTCTATCTTAAGCAGTGTTGTTTTACCTTATTTCATTATCTTTCTGTTTCGTTAATTATTATGATGCATCATTTTCATTTTTTTGGCTAACTGGGATGAATGTTGGAAAAAGTTCTCTGGTGTTTTTCTATCCTTCCAGATGTTATTCTTAGCACAAAATAACTAGAGCATGAGGCGTACAAAATTGGTTGAAAGTGTGTTTTTACAGTGAGTTGTTACATCATGGTGTTGTTACAAACCCGCTATTACAAACTGTTGTTACAGTTGTATTGCTTATTGGATACCGTCAACTTCCGGATGTCAACTTGTCCTTAATTGTTGTTACGCTACAGATATCGTTTTCCACAAATTTTTTATAAATCATTACATATTATATTTTAGAATGACAACTTTTAGGCAGTTTTGATTATAATCTATATTCTCCCAGAGAGACTTTTTATTAAGGAATTGGTTGTAAGTATATGTATCTTATTTTGATTAGCATGAGAATCATATGATTCTCATGGTTGATCTGTTCCTCATTTTTCTGAATATGTAACCATTATATAACTCTCGACCCTTGATTTCATGGAGCTAGCGGAGAACAATATTACTTTTGGCTCTATAATTTTGGTCACATTAATACAAAGATATCACGTTGTTGTTGTTACATGCATTTTCTGGTTTAATTTCCATTTAGTTTCTATCTCTTCCTATGCCCTGCTAGGGAGGAAGGGCCTTCCTCTTTAGCAAGGACTGCAGTAGTAAAGTATTTGTGCTATATTTCTTAATTTTTTTTCATATTGGTGGAGTGTTGTTGTTGATGTTATGGCTGTAAGTAGATCTGCTTCAGTTTTGATATTATTATGTTGTTACACAGATGTGATTAGAAATACCAACTGGTGTAATTGTCATGTGGCACGCTAGGTACCGTTTAATTGAGGCATGATTACATTCTTGTATATTGTTTTATTCCTGCATGAGTGTTAAGTTCCAGCAATAGATCTAGCAATGATTCCTCTTTATTTTGATTTTTCTTTTGGTTTGATGTATCGGCACAGACAATGCAAATTTCATTGAAACAAAAGACGTCCCTAGATTGATGATTTATGTGTACCGTCTTAGTCATTTAATAGTGATTAATACAGTCCAAAATTTTGGCGTTGTTGCTGGGGATGGCAGTGATGATCCAATCAACCATAATTGTTTGTTTGATGATAGGGTGTTCCTAGTCGGCAATTACTGGATGTTAAGACGAGAGGTAAGAACCTATGCATCGCTCTAACATACCTAGTCGAGCTCACCATTGCTATGCTGGGGAACTTAGAAGTGTGAGTGTTGGGTGTTTTTCTTCAGTGTGTCTTTAGCTATATAGTTATTGGGCGGTAAGACGAGAGGTAAGAACTTGCGCATCGCTCTAACATACTTGGGTAGGCTCACCACTGTAGAAACTGAAGCAATTGTAGGAAGGATTGATACACATAGGGTCCATGTGTGCTAGTAGGACAATAGAGAAATCCAAAACACCCCCCACTCTAACTAACTACAGGAAAAAGGGTCGTAAAAAGGAAAAGAAGAGTGCAGACTTGGGAAGAAATACATTCTTTGGAGATCTGATCTCAAAAGTAGAAAAGGAACAGTCTACTCCAAACATAGATAATAGGAATATGGGACCACAAAAAGTTGCTACTATATCAAAGCTGGAGGCATTGGTACCTTATGTGTTTGGACCGCATCACCCTTCAAACAACATATCCACTCCTGATATCAAGACTCTAGATTTGAAACAACAGTGGAAGGCCATTGATAAAATTCTAAAAATTGAAGGAAAAGGGGAGACCAGTGAGGAGCACTAGGGGCCTAAGGAGCAACATTTAGTTGATCATATTAGGATGCGGGTAGTGCAGTGAAATAACTGGTCCTGGAACAGCCTGATCCTTTATTTATTTGTCAATCCCCTACATATTCCGAGGTCAGTTCATCCTATTAGGAAGGATCAGCCATGGGGGAGGAAAATATTAAGACAAATGGTACTGTCACTTTTGAATTCTCGATATTAGTGACACGAGATGAAGCTCCTATGAAGAACATTCCTTTATCATCTCTACCGTCCTTTCAAGGGATGGTTGTTGAATATCCTAATACCTTTATGTTCGAGTTCGATGTGATGTGTAGGAGTTATGACTACACTTCATATGCCCAGAAGCTGAAATTGTTTCCTGCTACTCTGAAAGGAGCAGCATTAAGATGGTTCATGAGACTGGGTGTTGGCGTGATCCAAACTTGGAATGACATGAGTGAGACCTTCCTCTTTAAGTATCAGGACTACTATCGAACCAGGGATTTGAAGGAAGAAATCTTCAGAATTACACAGAAGGAAGCGGAGAGCTTACAAGACTACATGGAACGATTCCATTATAATTTAAAAAGGTCTAAGTTTGGTAACTTAGCCCTGAAAATCCTGAAACCTATATTCCTAAGAGGTATAAGAGATTATTATCTGGAGCATTGAATCTTTTGGGAAAAGGAGACATATCGCAAGAACCACTTGAAGAAACAATGAAGCTCTGTCTCCGGAGTTCAAGAGGGTCGGTCAAGGGAAGAAGCTCAGTTCGGGACCCTTCTGTTTGGATACAGAAGTCCACAAGTGGAGGAGTAACCAAAGTAGAGATCGGAAATCTATTTGATTATTTTAAAAACGACCTCCTCAGTACTCTCTCTGCCCATATTACCACGGTACAAGTTAAGAAAGCACATGCAGAAGCTGAAGCAGCTTTGGAAATATTCTATCCTCGATGCAAAAAGAAAAATTTAGAAAGAGAATGTAGACTGAATAGTGCTAGCTTGTGTAACATCTGTGAGTTGGCGCATTCCACTGGTCAATGCCCAGAACTACCCAGACTAAAAGAAGTGCTTAAGGAGTCAAGCGAGGATGTCCAGTCTTCCTACTTTATCAGATCAATGAGACCATGGCAGCCGCGACCTACAGGTATGCCTCCAGATTTTTCCTCTTTTAATCCTTGGAATAATGTTTATAATGGTCAGAAATTTTCATGGCCATATCCTACTCCTTCCTTAACACAATTTCCTTCACCATGGAACCAGTGGCCTTCACCTCCACCAATGCAATATCCTCCATCACAATATTATCCTTGGAGTCAGAATTGGAGAGGTAATGGCCAAGGTCTAGCTCCCTCTGCACTACCAATGCAGTAGCGGTTACAACTACCTCCTCTTCAAGCTCTTGCACCTCCTGTCCGACCCCAATTACCTGTGCAACCTAACCCCAATCCGAATAATAAGGCCGCACAGAGCATAGATGCCCTGGTTACTTTCCAAACTTATCTTATCACTCCTATTGGGCTTAATGATGTTCAGCTTTGATCGGGAAAAATAATTAGACCAGAACATACTCCCATCATTACCGAGGAAGAATGTGAGTCACCCAGAAAGGATATAGTCGATTCTGAGAAAATTGTTACACCTGTAACAGTTGATTGAACACTTGCTATTACACTTGTAGCAGCAAGCTCAAGAAAGCTTGTTGTTTCTACATCATCCAACCCGAGCAGGGTTGGTGCATCTGTGATAGTTGATTCAACTATTAGGGCTCAGAATCCTCCATACCCCCAACGATTAATTGAAATCGGGCTAGCCTCACAAACTGAATCTGATTTCCTCAAGGAATTAAAGAATTTGTATGTGTGGATTCCACTTTTACAAGCTCTTAAGGAAGTACCTATCTATGCCAGAACAGTGAGAGATTTGTGTGTCAAAAAGCATGGAAGGAAACTGAAAGACCCTACTACTATCCATGTTATGGGGGAACTGTCTGAACTAATGATTGATCAGCCTTTGTTGACTAAATATAATGACCTAGTGAATCCTATAGTGACTGTCCATATTGATGACCATCCCATAACTAACACTCTGATTGATTTAGGGGAAGCCATTAATGTAATGACAAAAAATATTTTTATCTCCCTAGGACTTCATGGACTCAAACCTATACTACAGTGCTTAAATTAGCAGACAGATTCTGTGTCAAGCCTAAGGGAATGATAGAAGATGTGGTGATCACTATAGTTTCTTAGAATTATCTGGTTGATTTTCTCGTTTTACAAACTAAATCGAACCTAGGGGGTAATCGTTTAATCTTGGGGAGACCGTGGCTAACTACTGCAGACGCATATATCATATTTAGATCCAGATCTATGGTGATCTCAGATGGGCAAGCCACAAAGAACCTGAACCTTTACCCCCCAGTGAAACCACATATGGATTTGAATAGTCCCTGGTGGGATAGATTTGAACCTGAATCTGATTTTTCCCTACCTCTCCTCACACTTGGAAAGGCACAATACTTTAGGGATGAAACAAAGGATGATATTATTAATGGTTTTATTAGCAATTCACTCTATGTTTCCCCTATTAGAGATCCATGGGAAGAAGATGAGGTAGATGATGTAAATATTGAAAATTTGAAAACTACTCAGCATACTGATAGCAGTCCTATTGAAATTGAACCAGGGAAATATTTAAACATTAATCCTAACTTGACTGCTAAACAAAACAGATTGTTGATACGGCTGTTACAGAAATATAACAAGGCATTTGCATGGGACTATATTGATATGAAAGGAATCCATCTTGGCCTATGTACTCACCGCATTTACCTTAAAGAGGGCTGCAAACCTGTTAGACAACCATGGCACCGAATGAATCTCACACTTAAGGACATAGTGAAAGAGGAATTACAGAAACTCCTTAATGATAATTTCATCTACCCCATTTCTGACAGTCAGTGGGAATATTTGCTTGTCATTGTTCCAAAAAAGAATGGCAAATGGAGAGTCTATGTAGAATATAGAGAACTTAACAAGGCCACCCAAAAGGACCATTTCCCTTTACCATTTATTAACCAGGTCCTGGATACTCTCTCTAGGAAAAAAAAATTTCATTCCTAGATGGGTTTAGTGGCTATAATCAAATACAGATTGCCTCGAAAGACCAAAACAAGACAACCTTTACCTACCCTTGGGGTACCTTTGCATATAGAGTCCTTCCTTTTGGCCTCTGCAATGCACCAAAAAATTTTCAAAGGGAAATATTGGGTATCTTTTCGGATCTCTTAAATGATTGTCTCGAAATTTTTATGGAAGACTTTAAAACCTATGGCGATGCTTTTGAAACAACATTAGGTAATTTGGAAAAGGTATTAGAAAATTGTGAAAAAACTAATGTTGCTTTGAGCACAGCGAAATGCTGGGACATTTCATTTCGGCAGATGGAATCAAGGTAGACCCTGCAAAAATTGAGGTAATCTCGAGAATCCCAACTCCCAGAACTCAAAAATAGGTACGTAGTTTTCTGGGACATGCAGGGTACTATAGGAGATTTATAGAAAACTTTTCAAAGATTTCATCTCCTCTGTTTTCTTTACTTATGAAATATGTGGAATTTGTGTGGACGGGGAAGTGTGAGAAAGCCTTTTTGAAGTTAAAGAACTCTGTAACAACAGCACCTGTTTTGTGGGGACCAAACTAGAGACTTTCATTCCATATCGCTAAAGATGCATCTAACATAGTTGTAGGTGATTTTTTGGGGCAGCTGGAGGAAAAGAAACCTTATGCCATTTATTACATTAGCAAGAACTTAACTCCAACTGAGCTCAACTACACAGTGACCGAGAAGGAATTCCTAGCAGTAGTGCATGCTATCAACAAATTTTGGCACTACATTGCCCGATATCAAGTATTTGTACACACTGACCATGCTGCAATTTGATTTTTAATGAATAAAATTGCTACCAATGGTAGAGTTACACAATGGTTATTGTTGTTACAGGAATTTGAAATCATTATTTTAGATAAACCTGGAAAAGATAATGTGGTTGTTGATTTTCTTTCTAGGTTAACTATAGGTGATAACTGCACTCCTAATGAGGATTCTTTTCTAGATGAAAATATTTTTTCCATATCTACTCACTCACCATGGTATGAAAATATAGCCAACTATCTTGTTGCAGGAAAATTCCCACACCATTTATCTTTGAGAGAAAAGAGGAAGATCATACAACAGAGTGTTACTTACTCTTGGATAGTGGGCAATCTCTATCACATAGGACCATACTTTCATATTCGGCGTTGTGTTAGAGAAGATGAGGTCTTTGATATCTTGAAAGCTTGTCATGAGGAACCTTGTGGAGGGCACTTTGCAGACAAGAGAACAGGGTATAAAGCACTCTTAACAAGGTACTACTAGCCAACTATATTCTAGGATGCCAAGAAGTTTGTGAAGGCATGTGATAGCTACCAAAGGATGGGCCAGCCTCTGAAATCAGATGAGATGTCGTTACAGCCTCAGATAGTGACAGAGCCATTTGAGAAATGGGCCTTGGATTTTGTAGGGCCAATTAATCCTTCACCACAACAAAGATCATACATATTGGTCTGCACCGACTATGTCACAAAGTGGGTCGAAGCGAAGGCACTAACTAGAGCTACAAAGCAGGTTGTTTCAGACTTCATGTTCAAAGATATTTTTGTTTGCTTTGGAATACCCAGGGAGATAGTGATGAATGGGGGGCCTCAATTTACATCTCATTTGATTTAGAAACTAGTTGAGAAGTATGGAATTCATCACAGGATCACTTAACCTTATCACCCACAAGAAAATGGTCAAGTGGAAAGCACCAACAAATTCATTGAGGGAATTTTAACAAAGATAGTATCCAACCATAGAAGAAATTGGGCTGAAAAATTTCCAGAGGTGTTGTGGGCTTACTAAAAAACATGGAGGAATAATACAGGCTTCTCACCTTACGAATTGGTGTATGGTAAGAATCCTTTATTCCCCATAGAGTTTGAAATAAAGACATTTAGAACAACATTACAGATCAATCTAGATTTAAGCACAGTGTAAAGACAAAGGTTGAACCAGCTCAATGAGTTAGAAGAGAAATGGTTGGCTTCCATTCAGCAGACAGAGATCATTTAGCAACAAAGAGCTAGATGGCATGACAGGTTCATTAAGAAGAAGACATTTCAGAAAGGAGATTGGGCTCTCTTGTACGATTCAAGATTCAAGAATTTCAAAGGCAAGCTCTGTTCCAGATGGCTAGGTCCTTACGAAGTAGACACGGTCTTTGACAATGGGAATGTACAATTGGTTACCATTGATAGTGCTAAGACACTGTTACTGGTTAATGGCCTCTGTATGAGATTATATCATCAATATACTTCGAAGGAATCATTTGTTAACATTGTCGCAGACTCTGGTCTTTATGTTAAAGCAATAGGGGAATGCTCCCCTGTGCAGCTTGAAATTTGAAATTCCAATAAGTGTAACAGCTGAAAACCACTCTTGTAGCGGATATTACACGTGTTTAGATAATAATAATAATAATAACAATAAAAATCTTATTGTGAAAACCTCTTTTCGGGGCGCAGTCAGACAATTTTTAACTGTTTAAAACCACTTCTGTGGCAGTTGTTACACCCAGTTTTTTTCCCTTTTTCAAAAAATCATCTTTCCTTCCCAACATATTTTACAAGATGATGTTACTCATTTATTTCTTTTTTGTTCCTATTTATCCTAATTATCATGTTTTCTAAAGAATAGCACAGTGGTTGTCTTGGTTGTTACACATGTAACAGCCAACAGCCATGAACAGGGTTTCTTATCTCGTCGTTATCCTGACATGCATCGATAATTACAACAGTGAAGCGTGACCGCCACGATCACTGGAAGTAGTTACGCCATCACATTAAATTCCTCCTTCACATCGCCTCAGGTATGTCATTTAAAAAGGTAACATCATCATTTAATAATTTGATGATTAATGGCAAGTTATGACATTCCCGTGATGGTCGTGAGTGGCCGTCACCATTAAAGTTGGGGGGGATAAATCTCGTAATCATTGCAATAAATCCATAGTCTTGAAACTGTCATTAACCCCGCATGCATCAAATTAAATAGCACGATAACCAATTATGACCAAATCTAGCCGGAATAGGAATTTGTACTTAAAGGCCGTTATTTTCCATAATTAGACATTAGTGTAGGAATGTGCGAAGTACAAAGTATTAATTTGGAAATCTTGTCACCTCTCATCACCTCCCTTAGCTGAAGTCTTATATCCTCGTCTGAAATTCTCAATCCGGGATAAGCAAAGCAGGGTGTTGGGAGAAATCAAGCAGTGTGGCGATATTATGGTTGGTCGAGCTTAGGGGTGATTCAGAGTAACAGTAAGATGGGAGGAGCAGTAGTAGTGACATGAGCCGGACTCCATTGAAGCTTTGTAGAATTGTCTGGAAGCTTATCAAGTATTTAGGGACGTCGGGTGGCTTGAATATTTTTAGAGGTTGGAAGGCTCGGACGAGGCTATTGCAATTGAATTCGCTAAGAATTTGAATGACCACCAGACCCGAGTCAGGGGCCTGCAATTTGAAGTAACAGAAGAAGTGTTTGCCCGAGTGACCACATTGCTAGCAGAAGGACGAAGATGGTTCAATAGGAAAGTTAATGACCCTTCTTTGAAGGAAGATTTTCTTGAAGGAGAGGAAAGGATGGAAAATAAGGGAATGGGGGTTGACAGATTATCACTCCCCCAACCATGGGTAGATGTCGCCCTGGGTCTGATAAAGTACATTACTTGCGAGGGAAGATCCACAATCGTCTTCAATTACCACTTCCCTTTACTAAATCATATTCGACACTAGCATAAGGTCAACCTCTCATTTTTCCTATTGGGAAACATTAAGCATATGGTCACTGTGGTTAAGATGGCACAACATCCTAAAGCCTGTGTGAACAACCATGGACTTATCAAATTGATTGTGTTGGATGCCCTAAGCCAGCAGGGAAGGAGCTAGGAAGAATTTAAACAGAAAAGGCCTAGGACAAGCCGAAGAAAACAGGTTGTGACTTTGGAAGGAAGTCATGTAGAAGCTAAAGTCCAGACCCGAACCGTCAGGGTCAGAATTGGAAAAGAGCCCACTGACAAGCCGATTGGAGACAGATGGCCAAAGCAGAGGGTGAGAGTTACCTTTACAATGGAACCATTGCCCACAGCTGAGAAGCAGAAAGAAGGAGAAGGATCAGAAGAAGAAGAAGGAAAAGAACCCTCCTCGTCAGGTAAGAACGAAACTCACGTTTTGCTTTCAAAAATTGAAAATTTAAGAAAATAAAATGAACAGTTAAAGTAGAGGTTAGCTGGGGGGAAGGAAATTTTAGTATCCGTATCTGCAACATGTTCTCAAGGATTAACAACAGTAGGGTATAAGGTCTATGAGGAAAGCACCGGCTCAATGGAAACAGAAACGGAACTTCGGGAGGTTGTCCCACAATAACACGCTAAGGATACTGTTGTTGCACAAGAACTAGCAGTTAAATCAGAGCCTCCCGTAGTAACCAACCTAGAAGCCGATACACAAGAACCTGTGGAGGCCAGCGCTAATACAAAAGAACTAGCAGTGGACACAGAGGCTAGCCTAAGCGAAAATAAATGGGCTGATACACAAGAACCCACTGATGAAGCTGTTGCTACACAAGAACCAGTAGTAGAGGTGGAGAAAACACATCTGATAGAGGTTGTTACACCCACTATTGATGTTGAATGCAGAGGAAAGTCGGGTCCCGCCGTGGGATGGAGTCCTGAGAAAATTTTGTTGATCTCCGAATTTCAAAAATGGAAACAGGAGGCAATCTCCCTTCATGAGGGGGTGATCTCATTAAAATAACATCAGAAGGAGATAAGTTCTTTACAGGAAAAATGGATGAAGGAAGAACTAAAGAAAGTTTGGGAAGAGTGTTAGCAGAAGGAAGTCGTAAAGAAGCAAAAGGAATAGTTGTTGTTGTTACAACAGCAGGTTCAGGATCTTACTGTGGATAAGAAAAAACTCCATGAGCTTGCCCTCAATTTATTGGGGTGTAGGCGACCTTCCCCATCCTACCCCATTTTCCTATGGGAATGCTATGATCTGTTTCAATTAAAAGTCCTCATGGAGAACAGACCCTATATGGGTTCTTTCACTTGCACCTTTTTAGATGTCTTTCGTGCTTCTGATTTTGATGAACAAAGCCTGTTGTGCGAGTTATTTTTTCACAATATCATTTGTGAGCATGCAAGTATGCATATGGTAGTAACTATATTCTCCTCCATGGGGGATTTGTAGTTACGAGTCTTCATGTCATTTATGAGGAATCAGATTGAGTGGCATCTCCCCACAAAATATATGGATGCCAATGAAGAAAAGTCAGCATTATGGATCCGAGCAGAACTAGTACGGGCCGCTGAATTAAGGCGGGAATTTAGAAATATTCTGAGAACTCTTGTGATAAGGGAACCTATTTCCACCTACAAAATAAGGATCGTGGACTTTTTCCTTAATCAGTTTTCACAAATGAAGAGTTGAGCCCTGCTTAGGTGTCTAAAGCATACAGAAGTCATTAGTGTTGAGCTGTTGGAAGGGGACCCGTTTGCATTTCAGAACTTTGTAATAGTTGTTACACATGTACCAGCATATGCCCAGGTAATAAAGACCCTTGGTACTTCTTGGATTGGGCTAAGATTTAAATTCCCTTTGATATGGCTACCAATAGAGGAATACCAGGTTTGTTATGAACTGAGAAAATATGAAGAAGAATCTTGGACACGACATCCGATGGCTCCTCAAGGGTACAGGTTTCCAGATGAACACACAGCCAGCACCTATGACTTCACTGACATGCACATGAGATATTATCAAGAGAGATGATATCTTTTGCAAGAGGACATGCAAGTGCTTCAGCTGGAGGGAGATGTTGGGTGCCATTTTTGTACTTATTTCCTACATTTGTTTCCCCCATTTTTACCTTGTAACCTAAAAAATTGGGACTACCTTTACCTTTTTCCCTTCTTTTCTATCTTAAGAAGTGTTTTTTTACCTTATTTTGTTGTCTTGGCATTTCGTTACTTATTATGATGTATCGTTTCCTTTTTTTTGGCTAACTGGGATGAATTTTGGAAGAAGTTATATGGGCTTTTGTTCTCCTTCCAGATGTTATTCTTAGTGCAAAAGACCTAGAGCATGAGGCGTACATAAGCAGTTGAAAGTGTTTTGTTATAGTGAGTTGTTACACTACGATGTTGTTACATCACGGTGTTGTCATAGACCCGCTATTACAAATTGTTGTTACAGTTGTATTGTTGATTGGATATTGTCAACTTCCAGATGCCGACCTGTCCTTCATTGTTTTTACGCTACAACTATCATTTTCTACGACAACTGTAGAAGTCACTACATATTATATTTTAGAATGACAACTTTTAGGCAGTTTTGATTGTAATATATATTCTCCAGTCAGACTTTTTATTAAGGAATTGGTTGTAACTATATGTATCTTATTTTGATCAGCATGAGAATAATAAGATTCTCATGACTGATCCATTCCTTGTTTTTCTGAACATGTAACCATTATATAACTCTCGACCCTTGAGGTCAGGGAGATAGCGGAGAACAATATTACTTTTGGCTCTGTAATTTTGGTCACATTAATACAAAGATATCACGTTGTTGTTGTTACATGTGTTGTCTGGTTTAATTTCCATTTAGTTTCTATTTCTTCCTGCGCCCTGCTAGGGAGGAAGGGCCCTCCTCTTTAGCAGGGACTGTAGTATTAAAGTAGTTGTACTACTTTTCTTATTTTCTTTGTGTATTGGTGGAGTGATGTTGTTGTTGTTCTGGCTATAAGTATACCTGCTTCAATTTCGATATTATTATGTTATTACACAAATGTGATTAGAAATACCAGCTGGTGTAATTGTCGTGTGGCACGTTAGGTACCGTTTAATTGAGGCATGATTGCATTCCTGTAGATTGTTTTATTCCTTCATGAGTTTTAAGTTCCAACAATATATCCAGCAATGATTCCTCTTTATTTTTATTTTTCTTTTGGTTTGATGTATCGGCATCGACAATACAACTGTCATTGAAATAAAAGACGTCCCTGGATTGATAATTTATGTGTACCGTCTTAGTCATTTAATAGTGATTAATACAGTCAAACATTGTCCAATCTGCAATTTTGGTCAAAGTCAATAGTAGTCAAATATACTCTAATGAGTCCAAAATTCAGTGGTCAAACACATCCAAAAGAGCTTGGCCAAAGTTCAAAATATTCGGCCTTCCAAGTTGGTCAAACTAAAGTCAAAATAGCCCCAGACAACTTAGTCAAACCTAATCAATGCAAAGAGAAAGTCAATTGTCACATATGCGGTCAACTACAGTCAAAGTGCCTACAAAACCTCGATCTTTGTGCCTAATAATTCAGCCTCCAAAATAGTCCAAAAAATACCAACTCAAACCATGTCAAAATATTCCCAAACACAAAAAGTCAATGTTGGTCAAAGAGATATTTTGGCCCTCTGAAATTTTCTCTCTCCTCTTCACATGTGTGGATTAAGACCTACAATTTCTCAATTAGATCAAACCTACAAGAGAAGAAGAATGAATGTGTGAGTGACGTGCCCAAATGAAGTGCTAATGAGTTGTATTTATAGGCATTGGAGGAGACCCAATTTGTCTATCAAAATGACTTGGAATTTTTTCACTTTTGGGTTTTCACATTACAAATATTTTTTTCCTTGACCAGATTAAATTCTTCCAAGGGCTAGGAGGGGCCTTTCTTGATGAGGAAGGTTTCCCAAAGGAGTGAATTTGTCCTCGAGCTTCCAAATTAACACTCTCGCCTTGTCATCTATATCTATATCTGCCTCCTTATCTCTCTATCTCACCCCCCAAAATACATATGCTCTATCTCTGCCCAAATATGTCTATATCCACCCCTCCTTCCCTTTGTCTCTCTCTTCCTCCCTCTCTTCCCCCTCCATCAATATCTCTATCTCCTTTCATCTCTCTTTTATCTCTCTATCTCACCCCTAAAACATACACACTCTCTCTCCCCCTGCCTCTTTTTCTCTCCCTCTCTCTCTCCTCTCTCTCTCTTACCTACCACTCTTCTCTCTCCCTCACTCTCTCTCCATCTCTCCCTTGTCACTCCCTCTCTCTCTCTCTCTCTCTCTCTCTCTCTCTCTATCTTTCTCTATATATATGTATTTCTTCTTCCCTCCCTCTCTCCCCCTCCAACTTCATCTCTCTTTCCCTCCCTCTCTCCTCTCTCTCAAGTCCTCTCTCTCCCTTTCTCTCCTACCTCCCTGTATCACTCCCCCCATCTCTCTCTCTCTCTTCCAAATTTTTCAATATCTCCCTGCCACTCTCCCCCTCCATCTCTATATGTCCTTCTCTCTCTGTCCTCTCAATTTCTCTATATTCCCTCCTTCTCTCCCCACTCCTCACCCTCTCACCATATCTCCCTTGTGACTCCCTCCCTCTCTCCACCTCTATCTCTTTATTTATTTGTTATTCTTCCCATGTCTCTCCCCCTCCAACTCTGTCTCTCTTCCTCCCTCTCTCCTTCTCTATCTCCCCTCCTCTGTCTATTCCTTCCTCTCTCCCCCTGTTGTGGAGGTAAATCCCCTCTATGGACAGAGGCGATCCCTACTAGCCCAGACCGGGTCTAGCAACAATCGTTCACGCTATAGTGCAGGTTCCTAATTGCAAATAAACCAACTAGCGATGAAGGCTTACCTGGAATAAAACGCTGTCGCTTGTAGAGAAAGTAGCGCTCCCATTTCTTAGTTCTGGCAGGTCACAATCCTCACGATCTCCGTGATCGGACACCTGCACACGCCAGAAACAAAACAAACACAAGCGTAGAATCCAGTATATGCAACTATATGTCAGTCAGAGAAGACATAACTCATCATCATAATCAACAACAAGAGTGGAACCATAACCAATAGTCGCTTATCATTAATCAATCAAAGAAGAATACAACCATAGCCCTGACGCTGAATTCTCCTTCGGAGGGTCGCCAGTGGAACACGTCTCGAAGAAGCCTGTCGGGGATAGGACAAACCTCTCTCTTCGGATGTCTCGACAATTATCTCCTTGCTTGGATTTGGCCTTAAGGGAATGAATCCAGGCTCTTGCAGCATAAGGCTCTGATGGCTCTTGGGAACTTGGAGACTAGCTTGCAAATGAGATGAGCAAGCTTTTATAGATGGAGGAAGGGGAGTTGGGATCCCTATAATCATGGGATTGGCCCTATCCTCAAGGAAGCTTCCATGAGAGGTGGCAAACCACTACCTCTACATGGAGATCCACAGCCAAACCTCCCAACTCAAATTAGATACCAATTTCTGGATCAGTTAGGACGAAACTTCCGCCATTTATTTTTAAAAAACACTCCTTAAAATGGCTGGTGCGAGTACGACTCTGGGACAGAGCGCCAATTGGCGCACCCTCTTTGAAGGATTTCCCCCATTGGCGCGGGTACTTAATTGGCTACCCACGCCAATGCAAAAAGGGGTGTTTTTAGGGTTTTTCACAAGGATTTTTCTTCAGGGCAATGAAAGTACATGTTTAGGGGAATGCCATGAAAGTGTTTTCAAGCCATGTCACTGCTCACATGTCACGGAATAAGCCCTCCAATTGTGCGGGATGGGGAATTGCAGGGATGGTGACAAATTGCTGTGTAACATATGCCCCCTAAAGCATGAAGCCCGAGAGAGAGAGCGGGGTGAAATGCTTTACGAGAACGTGTCCAACTGAAAACACCGTCGTCGGAAAACCTGCGTAGAGAAGTACAACTGATATCTCAGATACATGATATATATGTGGTATGGGTGCAACCATTCATAACAGAGTATACAATAATCCAGATCTGAGGCATGGACGCAGCCATCCAGTGAGGATCGGTAAATAGACTCAGGTATGGTCGCAGCCATCCAATCAGTGAGTCATGTAACTAATCATAAGAATCCACAAAACCACAGCCTAGATTATAACAGACAGGAACCCAGGGTCTTGCGCTCCATCTTGACCCGAACAAAGTACAATTTCAAGCATGCGAATATGTGAGCTGAAGTCGAACATGCAAGAACATCGCCTGATTACCAGCCAATGATGAAAGCTGTTAACAGACGCGAGAGGTACCACCATTAATGCCAATGGTCCTCAAGGTACTACGGGTACAATCTACGGCATGTGAACAATGAGTTGACGTCGAACACCCGCAGAATCACTCGATCGGAGGCCAATAATGAAAACCTAGCGTCGAATGCGAAGAACCTTCCATTTGAGGCATGCAGGCTCCAAGGTACCAGAAGGGAGTCTCTAGATCAGCTTCCTGGATAATGAGCTGAAGTCGATAGGAAGTGACCTTGACCGAAGGTGGGCCATAATGTTTCCCACATCATCGACACGAGACAGAGGAACATAATGTCTTTGTGAATCAGGATCAGATGAGAATCAGAGGAAGGTTGATACTTGCAGAGGTCAACTTTTCTTGAACATATAAACGGCACAACAGTGAGCTTGGTAGTATTTGACATCAACGGATCAGAGGTCATGGTGACGAGGCAAAGAGCAGATGAGAGGTCAAAAGGGATTACCCAAACCCACGGAGGCAAGTGAAAAAACGAGATGAGATGTCTCCAACCCGACACGAATGCAGACAAGTGCCATGTTCAAGAGCGACATACTGTCGACACGACCATGATTGTGGTTCCATTTTCCCCCACCATTTCTGGTGAGTACCCCAATTATTTTGATAACAAGCTTGAAGGGGATAGCATATGCTTGTAATAAAAGTTCGTCCTTCGGACTAATGCATCCTAGTACATTTAACGAGCCCTAGGAAGGAGCGACTCGGACAACGTCATTACGACTGAATCCAATGTCATCAGGGTTTAACGAGTTTGACAGAGGAAGAACTCAGCATCTTTTCATGTTTAGAGAGCTTGAAAAGACAGCGGAAAAGTAAACTCCAATGGTCCCTTTTCATAAATAGTTCCTCAGATCCGAAAAGGTAGAAAACTATGTCCGAGGAAACCTCCTAGTCGCGATAGGCTAGGGTATTCATTTTTTGTAAACAATCTATCCCAGCCCGAAAAAGGGGTAAACATATACTGGGTAGATGTCATTTTGGGGCCACTTTAACGAGATCGAAACGACAAGGGCCTCGGCAATCTTTTCATGTTTAGAGAGTCAGAAAAGAGCTGAAATATGACTCCAAAATGATTTTTTCGTGTATTTACCGAGTCCGAAAAAGTATAAAATACAACTCGTGTCACTGTTTAAGTTGCATAAAGACCTGTTGCTGCACAGCAAGGCAAGTGTAAAATCCATTTTTGACAAAATGTATTAAAATATTAATAAAAAATTACTTTTAAAACCTAATTAGATTTCAAAAGTTATAAATAAGTCTCAAATGGTAAAAACAAAATTACTTTTACTATTTACCTCATTGGAGAGCAACAGTGGTCCATTTTGTGTGCAAACTTCTGACGGCGAATACCACTGATCCGGGCTATCATTCAGTTCCCTGTTTGTTCCAGGTAATAGGCGTTTCCCTCAGCTCCATTTCAATCCATTTTTTATATGCTTTTATTATGTATTAGACTTCTGGGCGACCCATTTTGAAATTTTAGGGCTCGCTCCATTTGCGCGGGTATCGGGCACGGACCCGCGCCAATGGACATTTCTTCACAAAGAGGTCGCAACAATGGCGCAACGCAATTTTCCGCTCAAAATTTTGAAAATTTGAGCTATCTATGTGGATTTTCAAATGTTCCAGAGATCTAACAATGTATTTTTTATTATGTTGAAGCAGATATAAAGGAAAAAATGGTTATCGAATGGAAGGAAAGGGAACATGGAGAGGAGGATGAAATGGCCATGGAGAATGAGGCCTACATGACTGCACTTAAGAACTGTGGACTTAAGAAATTCTTCCTCACACCCTGTTTACAAGCTCAGCTAGAGCGACTACAATACTTGGTCAGTATATGGGACGAAAATGAAGAAGTTTTCAAACTTCAGGACCAAGTACTGGAACTGGAGGTTTCTGACGTATATTTCATAACCGGACTGTCGTGCAGAGGTCCGGTGCCCATCCTGACAGGCAGCAGACCATCTGGGGAAAATATGGAGCAAGTAATGGCGAGGGTGTGCCCAGGGGCACGAACCGGATCAGGAAGCGGGAAAGTGGACATCCACACTGTCCAGGATCTAGCACTGAGAGTAGTGCTACACACCATCACACGAGCTACAGGATCACAAGCTCCACACGAGGCAACCAAGGCCCAACTCCTGCTAGCCGCTGAGTGTATGAGTCCAACACTGTTTGATTGGGCTACTGCAGTGACCACAAATATCAAGAGGCAGCTCACAAAGTGCAAGCCAGTCAAACTGAAGCAGTTTGGCTATGGTTCCATTTTGGTATCGTTCATCCTGGAACGAATACCTATCTTTCAGGGCCAAGGGGCCATAGTTGCTGAGCTGATACCAAGAGAGCCGAGGATGGTTCGCTGGGCAGCACTTATGCCCAGGTCTAGAGGAGGCCAATAGATGTCCTGGAGGCTAGATTTTTTTGGATGGTTATGATGTCAGCTGATCGTGGTCGAGGATTGGCCCTATGCCGGGACCAATTTCACTGGAGACCCAGATCTCCCACTTCCAGAGGGGGATGACTGGGACGAGGAGTTGGGTATGACCTCTCTTTTTATTTTTATGTTTTATGATTTTTTTTGGTAATACATGTCCATTCTAACACTAGTTAATATGTATGCAAATGTCGGCCCAGAGAGACCTGCCGGTATGTCTCCCATTGCACGGAGAACTTAGCCCCCAGCTGACCCTCAGGCGGAGGGTGCTGAGGGAGGAGAGTTGGTCCAGAACCTTGAGGGGATTGCCCGAGGGATTCCAGACTACGCCCGGCTGGCAGATGTCCCGATGGCATATCAGAGACATAAGATGGGAGTGCCTAGTCGCCTCCACCGACTTTTGAGACGCTTAGTGCGCGCGGTAGCATGTTATCACGAGCACCATGCGGATTAGACACCTAGGGCTTCTTTCATGCATATATTTTTTGAGAGACATGTTGTCTCCGGATGTATTAAGATGAACATGTATATTTTTTTATTTTATGTGATGCACACTATGTAAACATTTCGACACACACACACACACACATATATATATATATACATACCTATTTCTGGATGGATCTTCTCACATGTGATGATGTTTTATAAATTGCGCAAATGTCTATCTAAAACCAAATTAGCTACTGCATCTGTTAATGTATGCATATGTCTCGGTATGTGTTGATATGTAATATAGTCAAAATTCCTCTCCAGCAGACGAATACGCAAATACAGACGTAAAATGGATGGATTTCTTACTGAATAATGCCCGTTAAGTTGTAATACTACAAGTTATGAGTCTAGATACACAAGTAATTCACAAATGCCGAGGTCCACAGCCTTGGTTAATAATTCCAATACAACACTATATTCCGCGATATTATTTGTAGCAGGACCCAGACACATACCTTGCAGGTTAACCAACTCACCAGTAGGATCATAGATTACCCAGGCTGCCGAAGACAGATTCCTGGTACTGCGGGAGGCACCATTCGCGAAACCCACAAATGGAGTAATGGACATCTGCACAACCAGGAAGACCCGATCAGCAGAAAGACACTTACATCGCACACCACACCACACATGCACACAAATGAATATACACACCTATGTACACACACCACACCAAAAATAACTTCAAGCGTAGTATTTCTTAAGGTACAACCCATTTCTAGGCTGTGCCAGTGGAACTCCTTCATAATCAATGAGCTCATAAGCTCCATTATTCAATACTCGTTTTACTATATAGGGCCCATGCCACATGGGTTGGAGCTTTCCTGCCCCGAGCTTGTCGTGCGCTTGGTTGTACAGGAGGACAAGGTCCCCTTCGACAAAGGAACGTGGAGAGACAGATTGATCAAAGTGTGCTTTGACCCAGTTTTTTTGTGCTTCAAGGACTAAAGAAGCCAAGCGGCGGGTTTCATCCAACCGTTCCAAATACAAGATATGCTCTTCTTCAGGAGAAGTATCGGGTAAAAGTTCCACAACTAGCTTTAAGGAAGGAATTTTGCACTCAACCGGAAGAGTTGCTTCCAGACCATACACCAATTGGAATGGTGTGAATCTGGTTGCACTCTTTGCTGATGTCCGGTATGCCCATAGAGCTGAGAACAATTGGAGGTGCCAATTGGACTTATGAATTCCAACTGTTTGTTGAAGCATTGTGACCAAAACCTTGTTCACAGCCTCAACCTGGCCATTTGCCTGGGGGTAATATGGCGTTGAGCTATCGTGTCGTAAGCCAAATCTTGATGTCAGCTCGGCCATCATGTAATCTCGAAAGTGAGTACCATGATCGGTAACAATGGCCTGAGGGACCCCGAAACGTGCAATAATATGGTTGAAGATAAATTGGGCAGCTTTCTTACCATCGGCGGCTAGTGTAGGCATCGCTTCAGCCCACTTAGTAAAGTATTCGACAGCGAAGATTATATATGCATGCCCCTCAGCCTAATGAGGGTTACACATCATAAAATCAATGCCCCATTTTGCGAAAGGGCCGACGGTAATGACAGGATGTAGAGGGAGGGGTGGCGCGCGCATCTTGCGCTGAAAAACCTGGCACGCGTGACATTTGCGGACTGCAACAATACAGTCTTTAAATATTGACGGCCAGAAGTAACCCGCACGCAAAATCTTCTAGGCGGTGGCATATCCAGACATGTGACCACCACAGGCGCCACTGTAACAATCATTTAAGACTCTTTCGGCCTCTTCCAAAGTCAAAAATCGACGGAGCACCGAATCTACTCCAACCCAGTATAATGTATCTCCTACAATGCGGTAGGGTTGAGACTGATACTGAATCCGACGTCGGGCATCTTTGGTCAACTCAAAGCAAAAGGATGACGTCTGAAGATACACAATAATATCGCCATACCATGGGTCACCGGTGCTGATAAGGAAGATGGTTTCGTCTGGAATATGTTCTTCAGAATGAGATGGGGGGGAGTCTGTCGGGAGGGAGAAAATAAGATCCGCGAAAACCAGTGATTTGGTCGACATAGCAGTAGTGAACTCCAGGTCGAACTCCTGAAGGATAACGATCCATTTGGATTATTTTCCCCCCAATAATTGTCGAGAAAGAATATATGTCATGGGGTTGCAATCCGAAACCATAGTAACAGTACACAGCAGGATGTAGTGGCAGAAACGTTGCACAGCTTGTACATCTGCTAAAGCTAACTTCTTGACATGAGCGTAACACGTTTCCGTGTCGAGGAGATTTTGTGATAGATAGTAAACAACGTGTTTGTTGCCATCATCGTCATCCTGCACTAAAACCATAGCTATGGTGCTAAACGCGGTAGCCAAGTATAGAGTGAAATCACAGTGATAGTTTGGAGGCCGAAGCAACGGAGCATTAACAAGTAATGTCTTAAGCTTCTCAAAGGATTGCTGAGCAATGTCATCCCAATGAAAGGGAACGTTCTTCTTTAAAAGATGCGTGAATCCTTTGGCCACTTTCGCGTAGTTTGGTATAAAGCGTCATAGGAAGTTAGCTTTTCCCTGAAGACTCTGCAATTGATATAATGAAGATGGTGATGAGAGATTGACAATGGCCTCGACCTTTAGGGGATCGAGGTGAATCCCGTCCTTGGAGACTATGAACCCCAAAAGATGGCCAGAATCCCTGCAAAAGACGCATTTATGAGGATTGAGCCAGATATTATAGCGTTGACAGTGAAGGAAAATCTGGCGGAGGTGTTCTGGGTGGTCCTCTCGTCGAGCTGAGTGAGCTGGAAAATCGCCCAGATAAGGCTGAACGATATGGCGTATGTCATGGAACGCGTATGACATAGCACGATGGAAAGTGGCTCCAGCATTCTTCAAGCCGAACGGGAGCTTTTTATAAGCAAAAGTACCCCACGGACAGATGAATGCAGTCTTGTGTTGATCAGCGGGTAGAATATTTATCTGATTATACCCGGAAAAGCCATCCATCAGGGAATAAATCTCACTCCCAACACATTCGTCAATGATTTGATCTATGAAAGGAGTGGGGTAATTGTCCTTTGGACAGGCCCGATTAATATCTCGGTAATCAACACAAACTCTGATAGTGCCCTGTTTCTTATCTACAGGGACAATGTTGGAGACCCATTCTGTGAGGGGAATCGGGTAAATGAAGCCCGCGTTTAGAAGTTTTTCAACTTCTGCTTTAATGGCAGCGGCTTTGCGAGGATGCACCGGGCGCAGGCGTTGGTGCACGAGTTTCGCACCAGGATAGGTAGGAATCTCGTGCACTACTATGCTGGGATCAATCCCAGGCATTTCCTCATAGGACCAGGCGAACACGTCTCTGAATTCTCGAAAAAGATCAGTATAAACTCGTATCTCATCAGGAGAACAAGTCACTCCCACGTGTATATTCTCAACTATCCCCGGTTTAACGGAGATGTCGATTGGAATGGTTTGAGTAATGTTGCTCAGGTTTCCCTCTGAAAGCACCTCATGTGTCAATATGGGCGTCTGGAGAGGTGGAGTGGGAACCTGAGATGAAAAACACTCTAGACAATCTGACATTGCCCCCAAGCTAGGCATGAATGAGGAACGATGATGTCCATCACTCCAAGGCAGCTCCTCAAGAGACATTATTTCGACAATGGCTTCATCAGAAGGGAAAATCTCTTTGAGAGGATCAGGCGAGTCGGCCTCGCCGAGCCAGGGGGATTGAGAATAGATGTCTAAAGCCATGCTCAAAGGAGCCTGCTGAGGAGGGGGAGGATCAGATGTGGCGATGATTTCATAGTAGTTAATCTCTACCAGAGTTAAGGGCATCGATTCTCCAAACTCAGCCACCTGCTCAGGCATAGGGATGAGTCATGGGTCGTCAGACCTAGAGATCATATTAACTTGAGCGGTGTGCGGTGGTGGTGCGGGAAAAATACCCATGAGGACGGGGTCCTTGAAGAGACCGGGTCCTACACTGTCAGGGGGATTTGGGATCTGATCCACGTACAAAACTTTGTTCTCGAAGGTGGAGGTGAAGAAAGACAACTGATCCACAGTAACACTTTTGCCCTCGTGAGGGAACTTAATTAGTCGAAAGAGGGTGGACGGCATGCATAACATGGCGTGAGTCCAACTGCAGATGAGAAGTATATTGTAGTTGAGCTTGGCGTCAACTACTTCTACTTCTACGTTGACTTTCTTCCCCTGTAAGGTAATTGCTAAACTCTCGAGAACACTTAGGGGTTTTGATTCTCGACCATCAAATGCCTCTAGGGCATTAGGAGATGATGAAGGAAACTTTGAAGAACTTCCAATGCAGACATGGCAGAAGGCGCCTGTGCCAAATCCTCAACAATACTGTAGTGCTGAGCGGCATGGGCATTCGGATTGTAGGAAGATCTTCGTAGAACACCTTTATAAGGTGGCCTCACAACAGGTTCAGCAGTAGGATTCTCAATTTCCAATGAACCGGAGACAGGTGGGGGAGGTGGACCGTCCACAACTTCCTTCCCAGGTGCCTGACGCGATTCATTGTAATCCTTCGAATGTGTAGCAATAGAGATAGGTGCAGTACCATTCATCATAAAGACCTGGGACCCAAATGGTGCAAATGGTGAAGGCTGTTCAACCATCTGGGTCTGCTGAGATGGGAACGGTTCTTTAAGAACTGCCGGAGTCCCTTTGGAGCCTTTTAGAAGTTGACTAACTTTAGATTGACGTGGACAATCTTTGGTATAATGATCTCCTTCACAAATAAGGCAGGGATACTTCGGTTTACGTTGGGAACCGTCCTCGGTACGGGGTTTGGACTCTGGCTTTGGAGCGTCGGATTTGGATTTACCTTTTCCCTTCTTCTTTCCTTTGGAGGATTTTTCCATAGGATTAGCCTGAACATCGTTAACCTCTGCAGTTTTGCCAGAATCAGGAGGGGCGGGAGGAGTAGAATTATTGGATGAGTTGGACTTCTGCTTCCCATTCGAAGATTTCTTCGAATTCTGAGACACGGAACCAATAACACCATCCACCGCCGGGGTAGGTGGAGCTTTAGAGGTTCTAGACTGCGGAGCATCAGGCAAAATATCATAAAGCGTGCCAGACTGAGAGTATACCAGATCCAGATATTGGGCACGTGCTATGGCTTGTTCTTCAATAACACACGCTCCCATAACAATATCTTGGGTGATTTTGTTAACGAAGGAGGTGGTGAACCAATGAGTTATTATCTGATCAGGTATATGGAACTTGATCAGTCTACGATGACGTCGCCACTCATGAATGTGATCAGAAATGTGGGTGGCTTGGTCCTGCTTCAAAGAAGTCAGGAGGTGCGTCCCGACTTCGTAGCGAACCGGTAACTGAAAATGAGTTAGGAAAGCCATGGCTAATGTATTGAAATCTTGAAAGATGCCATGGGATAATTAAATATACCACTTAGCGGCAGCGTCAGTCAAAGTGCGCTGGAAGAGGCGTAGACGAATTGAATCATCCACCCAAGAGTTGGACGAACACCAAAGATGGTAAGTCATCACATGAGCTTGGGGGTCCTCTCCAGCTTTACCCTCAAACTTGGGGCAATTACCGGGTACCTTGGTAGGAACCGGAGGCCAATAAGGATTGTGCAGAATCAGATCATTGGTTAATTTCGAAACATCCGGTAATTCCAAGGTAGCCAAGAACGACAATGGCGGATTGGACGGTATACCTGGCCCTGGATAAGGACCAGTACCTGTACTCCACGCTGGTTGAGAATATCCTTGCCCCCAGGGGTTTTGTCCCATAGGATTCTGACTGTAGGGGGTATAGGTCGTATATCCAGCCTGATTCGGTTGCTGGTAACCACCGTACGGGGCTTGATAACCAGAGTATGAACCCTGATTGTAAGTCGGCCCCGTGTGAGCAGCATGTGGATCTGGCTGCTGAGCATAGGTGTGGCCGGTTGTTGAGAGCAATAGTTAGAACCTTGGGGCTGGCTATAATTCAGTTAATACTGACCATGAGAATAGTAACCGCCTTGAGGTCGAGTGGGCTGCTGATAGGTGGGACCCTGCTGAGCCTGATAATTAGAGTGCAGCGGTTGATTTGGCTGCGGTATTGAATAAGTCGGTTGTTGGGCAGGGTAGACAAGATGTGCAGGTTGGCCTGGCTGAACAGGCTAACTTGGCTGAGCAGGCTGCCCTGGTTGAACAGGTGGACCCGGATAAACAGGTTGTGCTGGTTGTGCTGGTTGTGCAGGTTTTCCTGGCTGTTGAGCAGCACTAGGTTGTGCCGGATGGGACGGTTGGCCTGGTGGAGGGGCACCAGGTTGTGCCAGATTGGCCGGTTGGCCTGGTGGTGGGATACCAGGTTGTGCCGGATGGGCCGATTGGCTTGGTAGTGGGATACCAGGTTTTGCCGGATGGGCCGGTTGGCCTGGTAGTGGAATAGAGCTAGGTGGTTGCTGATAACTGGTTTGACCTGCAACATGACCATAAGATGGTCCTGGCTAATGTGCAACGTTGGGACCAAGAGGATACTGCGGTTGCAAAGGCTGAGAGGGTTGGACTTGTCCCCCAGGACCGTATACCGGCCTTGGTACCCCAGTTGACCTGTGAGTCCTTGAGGTTGCCTAGATGGGACTCTAGGGAGAGGCTGTATGAGTTGACTGGAAGGGTTATAATACTGTCCTTGCGGACCATACAATGGCCCTTGCTGGCCCGGAGGGTAGCCCTGTATGGGCTGTCCCTACGGGTCATAAGGATAGCCAGGCTGGCCCAAAGGTTGGCCTTGAAAAGGTTGTCCTTGCGGGTTGTAGGGCTGTCCAGCCTAGTTATACGGTAAACCCTGAGCATGAAGTTCAGCCTCAAGAGCAGGTAAACGTAAAGGGTTCCCATGCTCATCGTACTAATATCGAAAGACGTACATGAGCATACCATCCTGTGCATAATGCGAAAAGTACAAGCGGTTGGGATCTTGAGAGGACTGTCTGACCTCGGGGTTCGATTGTTGCAGGGACAATCAATACTCCTCTGGAGAGATGTTCTCCGGCATAGAAGATTCTATGTAGATGTCTTCGGGAAGGGATGCGGTCCTTACGGACTGGGTAGTAACGGTGGGTGCAGATGCAGCCACACAAACAATGGGCATGGAGGGTACAAAAGTAACCTGAGGGGATGATGTAACAGGCGTCCATGGAGACATCCCCAATGAAGGAACAACCAGCCTCGTAGAAGGAGCTGATACCCCCATAGAGGCAGCGGCGGCTATAATCTGACCCAAGGATCTATACCCGGCGGGTAATGAGGGACCAGGTGATGACATAACAGATGGCCTGTACACCTCCGGGAAAATGTACTCCAGAAAACAATCAGACCTCAATGACGTGAATTTCCTCACTAGATTCACTCATGTTTGAGCTAACATCACAGATCTTCATAGACACAGAGATTTAGGAGGGTAATGATGAAGACAGAAAAGGAGAATCATGAGCAAGAGGGAAATCTTCCCCTACTCCCAATCCAAACAGAGCTCAAAAGGCCAATTGAATCAATCTGTCCTCCAAAGGGCTGTCAGATAATCAAGTCCTTTGAAATTTAAAAGAGAAGTGTTTAATGTGAAGAGAGAGACCTAGAGAGTCGATGAATCGCATTCAATATATATCATCAGAGATTTGGGAAGGAAAGCATTCACTGACAATAACAGACAAAAGATCAAGAAGAACACACACGGGCTGAAAAAGAGTCAAGACACACAATCAAACGGCCAACAAGCAAAATCTAACATGGCGTGTGATCGCGGGTGATTTATTTTACCACATTGAAACTTAGAAACTTCACCATTTCATGTTTTAAGAGTCGAGAAATGGATGAAAGGTGACTCTATCTCTTTTATTTTTGAAGCAAGTGTGAAAGGACAAGCGCTTGGTGATCCTTTCAAATTTAAAGAGTCAGAAAAGATCAAATGATTATCGTAATACTAAGTGGTATGCAGGCTGGGCCAACAATAATCAAGAATCTAACATACACTCTAGCTTCCCCAAATGAAAGAGAAATCAATTAAGACTTTAACGTGATGGCAAAAATTTACCGTCAAATACCGTGCAGGCCACGGTGTTTGGCTAATTTCGCTTCTATGATCAAAAATAGAAACCTAGTGGGGTCTCCCTTTATATTACTGATGATAGAGTTAAACAAGTCCACGAGGCTTGTGTTAAAGCGCAGAGGTGAATTGACAACGAGCTAGGTTTAAAGCATTTCTAAGACGCCTTCACGCTCAGATTACCAAATGTTATGATTGTTTCAATGCCGCTTATAAATTGAGTAAATTTAACTATCTTCAACATGCCGCTTGAAAGCCTTTGTTCATGTGTGATGTCTCAAAATCTCCTAAATGCACACTATATGCCACAGTATATCATTTCATTCGATGAAAGCTAACTACGAAAGGGTTGAGAGCTTTTCACACAAACAAAATGATCAGAAAACAACCAACAAAGTCTCTAATGCAGCTAATGTAAACCAAAAACTTTTTCTCAAAGTCACTAATCACTAATAACACCGAAAAGATTTTAATTTGCACTAACTAATCAAATCAAAAGAGATTTTTTTTATATATTTTCAATGTTTAATAGCAAAGTGCACTTAAACAGAATGAAAACTAATGAAAAGAGCAGTTTGAGAAGTGATGAGGAAAGAGCAAAACACACAAATTTTGACTCAACACAAACACACAATCAGATCTCAAATTGACAAAACAGTCCCTCAAAACCAAAAGAATCCCAAAGAATCAAATGGACCATGTAATCTAGGCCCAAAGCGAGACAAAGCAAAATTCGAATGAAGAAGAAAACCAACACTCAAATGACGCAATAAAATGATAAACAACTGCTAAACAGATGTAAAGAAGCAATCACAAGGTCGACTGAACAAACAGAGACCAAAAACTCCCAAGGGAGGCTCGACACACAAGAGCACCTAGATGCCCTAGGGCTAGAATGTGAAATCGATGGAAAACGGAAAACAACCAAAGGACGAAGGTCACATCCAGTCAAACAAGGCTCCAGAACACTCAAGCAGTTGAAAAAACAAAACCAAACACACTGATCAAGCCCAGGAAGGTCAAAACAGAGAAAACCCTAGTACCTCACAGGATTGGCGCGACTGTGAGGCTGAAACTAGCACCAGAAAGGAATTGGCGCATGTAATACACAAGCAACCTGCGCCAATGGGCACGACTGTCAAGCTGTAAAGCGCGCCAGTCAAGTTTGCTAAGGAAAAAATAAAAATAGACAATCCAACAAGCAGACCAGTGATGATCAAGCTAACCAAAAGACAAAATCACAAAAGAGCCAGCCAAAAGAGCCGATCAAGCAAGCAGAATCGAGAAACAACCGAAAAGACAAGATAATACTCCAAGTGTTCAGTTTACAAACTAAACCGGAGATTAACTGAAGCAGCTTTGATCTACTTCGCTAATGCAGAGCAAGAGCGTTTCGAAGGCTATCTGGCTAACTTTAGGCTCCGTCTTTAGCTTATAAAACAAAAAAAAACAAGCTAGACGCTCCCCAGTGGAGTCGCTAAATTGTTGTGGAGGTAAATCCCCTCTGCGGATTTCCCCCATTGGCACGGGTACTGAAATGGCTACCCGCGCCAATGCAAAAAGGGGTGTTTTTAGGGTTTTTCACAAGGATTTATCTTCAGGGCAATGAAAGTACATGTTTAGGGGAATGCCATGAAAGTGTTTTCAAGTTATGTCACTGCTCACAGGTCACGGAATGAGCCCTCCAATTGTGCGGGATGGGGAATTGCAGGGACGGTGACAAATCGCTGTGTAACAGGAACCTTTCTCCAGTTTGCTAGGTAGAATTAGCATGAATAAGTTCTAAGGTCTAAGAAAGGAAAAGCTCAGAGTGACTGAGTGTTTATTATTTTCTGGTAGTGAGACTCGGGGAGAGCATTGAACATTATTTCCAATCTCAATGGTTAGGAGGAGGACCCTTCTATTGATCTTCTCTACTTAAATAATTCCATATGAGAGTTAGTTTGATTCTAGGTAATCTACGAAATTTTTCGCTAATACAGGAAATAGGATTATTTACTTAATTGAAAACATAAGCTTGAAGACTCATAGTAATTTTTATATGTGAATTCTAGTCTTGAATGTAGAATGTTGGATGAGTTAATGTACCCAAAAGAGTAAGTGTAAATATTGCTATAACGTAACGAGTTAACATAATTATTGTTGAAAATATGAAAGTAACAATGAGGCATGAGTGAAGGATAAAGAAAGTAAGTACTCATGTTGCTTATGAATTATGAATTATGTTCCTATTTTAAATATATGATGAGATACTTAAAGAATGGTACTGACTGGTAGGAATTATGTGAAACAATTACCGATGTTAATGGTCTGAACCGTAGTTGCTACAGGGAAAACTTGTAACTACAAGAATTGATCAGGCAGTAGAAAACTTGTTCTCCATAACCTTAGGTTAGTGTCATGATTGTAATTTGTTAATCTAATGGAATATTAAAGAAACAATTTTTCTTGCCAGGAATAATATTTAACCACTTTAAATAGAACCCGCACTGTAGTGAAGGTGGGGCTTATTAGATGCTTATAGTTCATATAGAACTAGAATGAAAGAAAATGCACACTGTGCACACACACATAATGAAATAAAACTCAGATTGTGCATACACACAAATAATAAACATTTTCCATACATAAAAATTAGCCTGTGTAGAAATTACAGAAAAACTTTGAATGAAAGAACTTGTTGAAACGCAATTCCAATTCAGTGGATAATAGTGTCTGTCTAATCATTTCCAATAAATACGTATTTAAAATTTTACGAGAAAAAACAATCATACACCCATAATTTAGACCATTAAAATTTAACCAAAGATGAATCTTCTTGAAGTAAGAAAAATGATTTGTTATGTTATTTATCAAAAATATCATAGTACACAGTAGAATTAACAAAAATAGAGAGTTTAAATCAAAACTGCCATTGTATAGCCATATATGCAATAACCCTACTAGGGTTTAATACACACACACACACACACATATATATATATATATATAAACTCATGGAAATGCTAAATAGTGGAACTGAATTAACCAGCTAGCTTGACTAAACAAGTGCTAGATACAATTGCTATCAAGCCCTTAAACTCGAGATTGTTCTTACACCAACGAAAACTCAAAACCACAGGATAATAACCCTTAGAGGGTAGAAAAGGGGGCTGATTATACATCACTAGAGTGAAATAATTCTTTCTATGAATACCTGGAGGAGATGAAACCATCATGAAACCCTTTCCACCGTAGAAGTTTGAGCAGAGGTCGAATAACACCTGGGGTACCTGATAATAGAAATGGGATGATTAACAATATTTATTAAACATAAGATGGCTAGAAATAAAGTAACAAAAAATCCCTTAGGTTAAGGGAGGAACTATTTATCTTCATGGACATAATATGTCGGATGAAGTGGCTTCCACCCAGTTGAAATCCAGCGAACATTTCTCTTCCTAAACCCTCAAACAAAGAAACCATTACCGCTAGTGAAAAATTAAAAATATGTGCATAAAGGGCACTCAGAGAAACCAGACAGAGGGCTTGGCAGTAGCTAAATCCAAAACAACAAAGAACCACCATTAGAACGCTGAGAAGAATGGCCACCAGGAGCACCAAATATTGCATAGGTGGAGCGTGGTGCATGCGACACCAAATGATACCTCTGTTAAAGGTTTGGGTCGAGGTAGAGCCTAACGAACCTCTCATTAATATGGATTGTTGGATGTGAGACTTATCAATGGAGGATAGATCCCCACCTGAACACCCTCGATTCCCGAGAGGGATTAGAGGACAAGGGTTAAATTTAAAAAATAATAATGATAATATAATTCTTCGTATAATAAAGTGAATGCATTCATGTGCTAATCCCATGCAAATAATTCAAATGTGACAGAGGCGAATTATGGTAGATGTATTCAAAGACCAAATTATCTTAATGGTTATAGAAAAGACAGAAATGTCACTCGTAACCTTTGTATAGGGTCATGAGATCGACCTTGCGGTTAGATTTATGTATAACAGTAATAATATATAATCACAAATGTAAACAAGTTCACCTATAAGTTTATGTGAATATGTTCACTATATTCTGATATGGCATGTGTAAAGGTAAATGGCTAATCCAAATTATAAGTGAATGGTGACCGGTGCATAAAAGTTACATATGTAAAGAAATTTGTTTTTAGTTCGCTAATGTGATGTGTCGCACAAATCATGTTGAAGGTGAAAAATACACTTTTTAAGAGAATTTAAGATTAAATATACACGTTCCATCTCGATGTCTAAAATGTATTTAAATATTGAATTTTATATAATATTATTTGGTCTAAAATTTGATATCATATATATATATATATATATATAGTATTAGTTTGTAAGTCAAAACCAAAATAATAAATTGGTACGTTTAGCCATTCTCTCCTAAACTTACCATTCTCCCTTGACTTGAAGAAGGGAGAATGGTACCTTTCCAAGAGTGATATAAGTGAAGTCCCCTTGCTCTGCGAATTTTCATTCCAAAGCCAAGAAGAAAGATGAGTTAATCATGGCTAACATTGGATCCACAATTTTAGTAGTGGGAGATTTCAATGGCCTTGTTAATCTCTACACCTCTACACTGACGGATCTGTGGTGCATCCAAACAAACGAACTTTCCAACTTCCTCCACTGAGAGAAAGTTACAATCACATTTTACAAAAATACATTGTGTTTGATTGACGTAATTAATCCTATATGATTTTTATATTTACGTCATAAAGCGTTATTATTTGAAAACAACTACCCTATTTCCCACTTGTACTTGGTATGCATCGTTAGATTTTTTTTTAAATGATTAAAATCTCCTCACACATTGATTTGAATTCGGTATTGTTTGGTGAGGTGGCAATATATGTGGTTCCTAGGGAATTTGAATTTGGTACTGTTTGGCGAGGTGGAAATAACTCTGGTTCCTAGGGCATGGATCTAACCGCTCTCATTGGCCAAAATTATTTAACGACTTAACCAATCCTTCCTCACTCACCCCACTCCCATTAGCCACGCGTATCAACAGACCTCAACTTTGGTAATTTGATCCTTGGACAACTCCTTTAAAAAGCTCCCAGATATCTCTATATTATTATGTTTCTGGCTTAGTTTATCATTCTTTTTGATCCTCATCTCCATCCATATATTAGTCTGTGTCTGTATCGGTTGGTTATTGTGGTTTTCTATGTCGATGTCTATTCTGTGTGTGGGCTTGGATAGGCCTATCCATGTGTTACCGTGGTTCTTTCGTCAATTCTCTGTAGTGAGGTTTGTGTGATTCTATTCGTAGGGCTAATCTCTATGGATGAAGAAGAGATAAATAAAAGATAATCTTTCCATTTCTATGTAATTGCAGATGCGTTCAGGCCGATATTGGTTTTCCTAGGTAATTTACTTCTTTATGTTTTGAATTCCTATTGATGTTCTAAACATAATCGACATTTCTACTCTGATTTAGTTTGTAATAAGTATTTGTAATGTGGCAGACTATTGTGAAAATATTTTGATATGAAAAGGATAGATGAAGATCACGGTCTCATGTAAGTAAATTCAAAGATTTGCGATAATGACCACCCTATTTGGTTGATCATTAATTAATATGTTCAAGATTATTTAATGAAGGGATTTAGGTCAGTTTGTATTATATCTTGAAATTAAAATTGAGTCGTGCTACACATATTGACCTTTAATCCGCAGCATGTACCGTAGATTAGTATTGGAATCCCAATGTATACCCAATGTATATCAAAATCCCATGGTACGAGAAATATAGGTTGCTACTTTAAATGGAGATTTCTTGATGGTGTGAAACTCATCCATCCTAACAGGGCACACAAGAGCATAAGCGTTTTAAGATTTTTCTTTTGTTTGAGATTTTGGGATTTTCTTCAGTTACTATAATCTAGGTATAATTTTCTTATTATATAATTAATGTTTCATGATTTACATATTTTTAATTACTATAACTGTTCTCTGGGCTTTTTTTTGGTTTTTTTGTACAATTTTTTTTTATAACTTTCCTCGTTTCAATTTTCTTTGATTTTACGTTTTATTCGGTTGATTTGCACTTTATACAGGGTAATATTTCTGTTTTGTTTTATTATCAATTTTTTATCATTTTAATGATGGATTGTAGTGATTTTTTTTACATCGATAAATGAAAATTAATTTTAATAATGGTTGTGCGAGAATGCCCCATTATGAAAATATTTAAAGTTTACATAACAGCTATAATGACTTATTTTGGACCTTGCTTGCAGGTTGGAAAAATAATAATCACAAATGTTCACTGTGGTGGGTTGGTCAATTTTCTCTCGTGAAGTTTGTGAGCATCTGTTCTTAGGGTCAAGAAGAGAGAAAGAGAAGATAATTCACTCATTAATGAATCAATCCATTTCTATGCAAATGTAGCTAGATCTAGGTCGATATTGGTTTTCCTAGGTAAGGTTTGGAAATTCTATTGCTACTAAAAAATCTATATTTATAAGATGTAATTGTAATGTGGTAGAGCAATTGTGAAATTTTTTTCTAATAAAAGGGATTGATGAAGATCATGTTCTTATGTAGGTGAATTCCAAAGAGAAATACAAATGTCTACGGTAATCACCACTCCATTTTGTTAATCATCAATTAATATTCTCAAGACTCGTCAATGAAGAGATTTATTCTGGTTTGTACTTTATCTTGAAATTTAAATTCACGGGTGCTAAACAAATTGACCTAAATTGACCTTTGATTCGCAGCGTGTCACCATAGATTATAATTGTAATCGCAATGTATGCAGAATGTACATTAATATTCTAAATGGAGTTTCCTTGACTATGTTAAACCCCATCCAATCTGAAACAGCGCACACAAGCATAATCATCTTGAGATTTTCCATTTTTTTAGAATTATATTTTCAATAATATAATATGGTTTGTAAAAAATATGAGAAGTAGTTTTCACAATGGATATAAAAAGCATGCATTACTATGCTCGAATGCTATGTTATGAATATATTTAAAATTTAGAAGTAATTTTCACAATATATATATAAATCGTGCATTGGTGTGTTGGAATGCTATGTTATGAATATATTTAAAATCTATTGATTCGTACTATTAGACCTTGGCTGCAGGGTGGAAAATTAATAATCATAAATGTTTGCTGAAAGGAGACATGTTGAATAACAGGTTCAATTTGGTAAAGCATTTTGTTATGTTTGTCTTCTGCTTCTTCTTCTTCTTCTTTTAAATCTGATTTTTGTTCTATTGGATGGATGAGACTTACTTTTTTTGTTATATATAGATTTTTTGGTGGGTGCGCTAGTACGTCGCTTTCTATTCCGGAGAAATGAGAGGGATAGTATGTTGCTTTATGTTCCAGAGAAATGAGAGGGATATTGTACATGAGGAGGAGCATTGCATGTAAATGTGAGTGTTTTTTTGAATGTTGCTTGTTTGATTGAACTATGTTTTATAGCCCGTGAAAATGAAAGCTAGTTTTAGATGGTCTTTTTTTTTCTGAAGTTTGGAAAAGTTAATTCAAGTGAAATTTTGATGAGCATGAAATTTGAAAGAAATGTTACTTCGAATAATTATTATTGAAATATAAATTATTACTTATATTATTTGGTGATAAATTATGTTTTGTTTGAAGTACTTCTAGGAATAAATAAATATTAATTCCATTAAGGGAGATATATTGATTAGTGTACTTCCAGAAATTTGTTGATATTTATTCCATTTTAAGTTTTCCAAGATTATTTTAGAAATTATAATGTAGCTCTGTAAAATCCATAATGGTGGGGCTTGTTATTATTTAAGCTGGGAGATAAATCATAAATCTATTCTCAGTGGTAAAATTCGTGAGTTCATTTTTATGTTCACTTGGCTACTTGAAATTTAATTTTCTGTTGATTGAAATTCTTATTCTATAAAATTAGAACTCTGATATTGTCTACCATGAATGGAAATGAACATAGTTAGAGATAGACTATGAGAGCATAAGTAATGGGACGAGTGTAGCAGGACGGGGCTTTGCTAAATAAATTCCATTTTTACTGCACTTTCATATTATCTACTGATATGTGCAGTGATTAGTCAGCTGGCGTAGTTCAAAGTACAAGCAGAAGAACAAGGTCTCCGAAACAGATGGCTTTACAACTTCCTCTCTTCATGGAAGCAGAGGGCCATGCCATACGTGTTGGAATTTCTAAATACAATTAGACAAAGGGAATGTGTTTCCCCCACAACACAGAGGCTTCAAGTATAATTCGGAAATTAGCAGTCAATACACACAAGCAGCGTAAAAAAAATACAGGAAAGGAACAAACCTTCTGTTTTCTATTCAATCTCTCTCTCTCTCTCTGAAAACAATTGAAATTACATAGCTTATATCAAAATGGTTGAAGCCTATAAAAACCTAATTATAATAAATGATGCTTCAATGTTAAATGGACATGCAACAAACATTTGTCCTTGGGCCATCAAAAGATGCATTTCTACATTTAACGCCATGGAGGCCGTATTCCTTCTTATACACCAAAAACACGCGAGAACACGTTCAAACACACAAAATGGCAGATCTCAAATTTTATGCAATGTGATTCTGGTCCACATCGTATCCGCGCATATCAGTGATTTTAACTTTTAACTCTTGGCACTATCCTTTAAAATTTGGGGGTTGCGATGTGCGATGGTGACGTGGCACTTATCGCATCGCTCCCAAATTAATATAGCCTGCAGGTGGTTTAGTGGTAAACTTGAATCTTTGCGATTGTGATATGTGATAGCGATATTGCATCACAAAAAAATAACATAACTTGCGGAACTTTACGGGTAAACACAAAAACTTGCAATGTGTGAAATGCACTGCCCTCCTAAGCTTGACATGTGCCCCTCTTACGATCGCATCGCAAAAAAAATAAGATAACTTGCGGGCGACATAAAGGTAAAACTTAAAACTTGGGAAGTGCGCTCTGCAGGCGGCATAAAACGGTGGGTCCCACTGATACCGCATCGGCGGTAAAATAACATAACATGTGGTGAAGTTTATGGGTACGAATTAAGATTTGTGAAGTGCGGGCAGTGACGTGGTAAGTTTTGGTAAGTGTGATGAACAAAATACAAAGAAAATGAACGCAAAACAAGGTTTGGTCCATGCGGTAAGTATAAGGTGGGTCTCAGCAGATATCACATCAGCGGGAATTTAACTTAATATATAAAAGGCTTACAGGTTAAAACATAAAAGTTGCAGGCTGCGCTTATGAGAAAAAAGGTAATTCAATGCGGCAGATGGGAATAAACGCAGAGTTAAAGACTCGGGTACTTTGTTTGTTGTGTTGCGTGAAAACGCCTTCGGGCTCCTCGATCTATTGTTGTCCTTCTCTGCAATCAAAATATTGATGAAATGTGGGTTGTTGTCGCTTCTCATTAATGCGGTGGTTGGGATTAAAACTCCAACACTCCCCCCTAATCACAACTGCCTCCATCGATCATTCCCAGACATTTTCTGAAATAATCAAGACTTCTTTTTTTCTAATGTCTTTGTGAGGATATCAGAAAACTGTTCCTCTGTCCTGCAATGCTACAAAAAAAATCTTACCATTGTTAACCAATTCTCTTATAAAATGATATTTTGCATCAATATGCTTTGTTCTCTTGTGGAAAACATAATTCTTTGACAATTTTATTACTGAGCTATTATCACAATAAATTGTGGTTCCTCTTTCTTGCTCATGACACAAATCTCTCAGCATCCTTGTCATCCATATTTCTTGGCATGTTGATGTTGTCGCTACCACATATTCCGCTTCTGATATTGATAAATCAACTATTGGTTGCTTCTTGGAAGCCCATGAAGTGGCTCCCGATCCCAAATGAAACACATACCCATATGTGCTCTTTCTATTACCTACACTTCCAGCCCTATCACCGTCAGTGTAACCAATCAATTTAAAATTATCAGTTGAGGATTATATAATAGCATACTCCTTCATTCCATTCACATACCTCAAAATTCTCTTGGCTTCTTTCCAATGTGTCTCCTATGGTGTCTCCATGAATCTGGAAATTAAACTTACAGCATACATAATATTAGGCCTAGTTGCAATCAAATACATGAGACTGCCAAATATGCTCTTGTACAATGTTGAATCAACATTCTTTCTACAATATTCCTTGTTTAAATTTAACCCCATAACGGTTGCAGTTACTGCTGCTTTGTTGTGCTGCATGTTAAATCTCTTTAAAACTTCTATAACATATTTTTCTTGGGAAATAAAAATTTCATTTTTATTTTTTTTACCTCTATGCCCAAGAAGTATCTCAATAAACCCAAATCAATCGTTTCAAATCCACACTTCATGATTGCTTTAAAATCAGCAATGAGATAAACTTCATTGCTTGTGCAAATTAAATCATATACATATAAAAAAAAAATTAAGGAACTTACCATCATTTTCTTTAATGTAAATTGTGGGTTCACCATCACATTTTTCAAACCCATTTTCTGTCAGGTAAGCATCAATTCTGTTATACCATGCTCTTGGTGCTTGCTTCAGCTCATAAAGAGCTTTCTTCAACTTGCACACTTGGTGCTATTGGCCTTCAATCTCATAGCCTGGAGGTTTTTCAACATATACCTCCTCTTTCAACACTCCATTCAGAAAAGTTGATTTCACATCCATTTTGTATACTTTCCACTTTGTTGTGCTGCTATGGACAACATTTCCCACACTGTATCCATCCTTGCAACTAGTGCAAAGGTTTCTTCATAATCTCTTCCTTGTTGCTTCTTGTAGCCTTTGACAACAAGTCTTTCTTTATGCCTTTCTATTTTTCCTTCAGCATTGCTCTTGTTGTTATAGACCCATTTTACTCCAATGACTTATTTACCTTGTGGGAGGTCCACTAACTCCCATGTGTCATTCTTTTCTATTGCACCAATCTCTTCATTCATTACTTAAATCCATTTTTCTTATTTTAATGCATCTTGAAAATGAATTGGGTCATTGACATGATAATACAAAGAAAATAAAGAGTTCAGATCATTATTATTATCAGTTTCTTGCTCATAAATTTCACTCAAATTTTTGAATCTTGGTCTTCTTGGTGTGCTTGGAGTTCCACTTGAACTCGAGGGAGTTTCTGATCCCTGTGGTGTCCTTAGTGAATCACTTCTGTGATTTCTGAAGGCTGTATTGTTTCCTTCTTGTGGTGTGCTCTGTTGTGCTTGTGTAGGTGGAGGAGGAACCACTGTGGAGGAATTATTTTCAGCAATCAATTCCTCTTTCTCTTCGTGAGACACACATGTCTTCACATTCACTGTCTTCTCTAAGCTTCCATCCCAAGCTTCTTATTCAATAAATTTCACATATCTGGTGATTATAACTTTCTTGGTGGATGGATTATAGAGTTTATAGGCCTTGGATTCATCATTGTATCCAACAAATATACACTTCTCCCCCTTGCTAACCAACTTTTTCCTTGGTTGATCTGGGACATGTGCATATGCCAGACATCCAAATACTTTAATGTGAGTGACAAATTTATTTGTTCCACTTCATGCTTCTTCTGAAAGTCTGTTAATAATAGATTTTTTTGGGCATATATTCAAAATATACACTACACAATTGATAGCTTCAGCCCAATACTCATTTGGAAAATGTTTTTCCTTCAACATACTTCTGACCATGTCCATGATGGTCCTATTCTTCCTTTCTGAAACATCGTTTTGTTGCAGTGTGTCCCTTGTGGTAAACTGCTTGTGTATGCCATTTTCCCTACAGAAACATAGGAAATATTTGGAGATATATTCTCCACCTCTGTCAGTTCTTAGCACTTTGATGTAGTGCCCACTCTGCTTCTCAATAAGAGCTTTGAATTGGTAGAACTGTTCAAACACTTCACTCTTCTATTTCAAGAAATAAACCCATGTGTTTCTTGTATAATCATCTATAAATGTCAAGACATAGTGACTGCCAGCTAATGATGGCATTTTCATTGGTCCATGAAAATCTGAGTGGACAATCTCTAAGGGTGCCTTTACCCTTATACTCTTCCCTACTGGGAATGCTTCTCTGTGTTGTTTGTCAAAGATCAAACCTTCACATAAGCTGTATGGTTTCTCAATAAGTGGTAATCCTTTCACCATCCCTTTTCTATACAAGAGGTTTAAACCTCCAAAATTGATATGTCCAAATCTGAAATGCCATAACCAGTTTCTGTCTTTCACTTCTTCTTAAAATACCTCTTGTGTGACTACTACTACCATGCCTCCTTCCTTCATGTATGTTCTGAGATTGAAAGGAAACATCCTATTCTTTGTCATATGCACTTCTATAATGACCATCTTACTTGGAGGTATGTCCATGATTGTACACACATTATTCTTAACAAATACATTGTAACCCTTGTTCACGAGCTGTCCAATGTTCAGAAGGTTGCATTTCAGGCCAGATAAGTAATACACATCTGGCACAAACTTATTTTCTCCCTTCCTTGTCAATATTGAAACTCTTACTTTTCCCATGATAGAGACTTTGCTATCAGTCCCCATTGCCACTTCAGATTTCATATTTTCACCCAAATTGGCAAGCATTCTATGTTTCCAATCATGTGGTTACTACAACCTGAGTCTAAGAACCATACATATCCTTGTTTTTCTTGTGATACATTACATGTTAGAAGCACATTACTCTACTTCTTATCTTCTTTTGCAAAATTAAAATTTTTCTTATTATTCATCTCATTTTGTTTCTTTCTACATTCATTGGCATAATGCCCATAATTTTTACAATAATGATATTGGAATTCGGATTTGTCATACCTTTGTCCTTTTGCTTGACTCTAGCTTGAGACTTCGCTTTGATTCTGATTGCTGCCCCTTCCACTTGTGCTTGCAGGGCTATTTCTTCCACCTTGATGTGGGCTTCTTCCTCTTCTTCGGCAGTTTGGTCTTCCTCGACCTCTACCTTGACCAAAAGACATTTGTGTCATGAAAGCATGATCCAATGAGGAGTTCGCTATTCTGTTCTATCTATGTTCATGTGACATTATGGATGCATGAAGTTCATCCACTGAAAATTATGAGAGATCCTTTGTCTCTTCTATTTCCACTACTATGGCATCAAATCTTGAGGGTAGACTTCTCAAGATTTTCTCCACTATTCTTCTTTCCTTAAGTGTCTCTCCATGAGACCTTATCTGGGTAACCAACCCAATCACATGTGTGAATAATGAGTCTATGTTTTCAAACTCTTTCATATAGAGAGTTTCAAAATCTCTCGTCAACATTTGTAGCTTTGTTGTCTTCACCTTCTCTGTGCCTTGATAGGTTGTCTTGAGAATATCCCATGCTTCCTTGGACTTCATTGATGCTGAAATCCTTGGGAAAATACTCTCGTGTACTGTCTAAAAGAGATAGAAGAGGGCTTTGGAGTTCTTTTTCTTATTATCTCTCAACAAGTCTCTTTCCGATGTTGTCAAAGTTGCTGTGGCTGCTAGTTCTTGGAAACCTTGTTCCACCAACTCCCATATATCTTGTGCAGAAAACAAGGCCCTCAGTGTAATGGCCCAATAATCATAATTCTTCCCATTAAACTATGGTAGTTGGAGATTTTTCAGGCTTGTGCCTGATGCTACCATTCTAATTGTGTTAAATAAACAATCAACTTGATTGTGTAAAACAAAAGTTTTCTCACGACTGGAGAATTCTTCTTCTCAAATCAGTCTTACAGCTTCTTCAGTAAAGAGTGTTTGTTATTTTACTGAGAGCCTAGACCTACTCTGATACCATGTTGGAATTTATGAATACAATCAGACAGAGGAAATGTGTTTCCCCCATAACACAGATACTTCAAATATAATGCAAAAATTCACAGTCAATACACACAGGAAGCGTAAAAAAAAACACAGGAGAGGAATAAAACTTTTTTTTTCTATTCAATCTCTCTCTCTCCCTCTGAAAACAATTTAAATTACATAGCTTATGTAAAAATGGCCAAAGCCTATAAAAACCTAATTCTAATCAATGTTGCTTCAATGTTGAATGGATGTTCAACAAATATTTTTCCTTGGGCTATCAAAAGACCCATTTCTACATTTAATCGACATGCAAGCCATATTCCTGCTTACACACAAAAAACACATGAGAACGTGTTCAAACACACAAACTGGCAGATCTCAAATTTTATGCAATGTGATTCTGGTCCACATCGCATCCACGTAGATCGGTGATTTTAACTTTTAAATCTCGGTGCTATCCTTTAAACTTTGCGGGCTGCGATGTGTGATGGTGACGTGGCACTTGTCACATCACTCCAAAATTAACATAGCATGCGGATGGTTCGACAGTAAACTTAAATCTTTGCGATTGCGATATGCGATAGCAATATCGCATTGCAAAACAAATAACATAACTTACGGAACTTTATGGGTAAACACAAAAACTTGCGATGTGCGAAATGCACTTCCCTCCTGATCTTGACATGTGCCCCTCTTGCAGTTCGCATCGCAAACAAAATAAGATAATTTGTGGGCAGCACAAAGGTAAAACCTAAAACTTGCAAAGTGTACTCTGTGGGCGACAAAATGGTGGGTCTCGTCGATATCACATCGACTGTAAAATAACATAACATGTAGTGAGGCTTATGGGTAAGATGTAATATTTGCGAAGTGTGGGTAGCGACGCGGTAAGTTGTGGTAAGTGCGATGAACAAAATACAAAGGAAATGAACGCAAAACAAGTTTTGGTCCATGCGGTAAGTATAAGGGGGGTCCTGCCAAATATCACATCAACGAGGATTGAACTTAACAATGGAAAGGCTTACAAGTTAAAACATAAAAGTTGCAGGTTGCGCTTGCAGGAAAAAAGGTAAGTCAATGCGGTATATGGGAATAAATGCAGAGTTAAAGGCTCGGGTACTCTTTTTGCTGTGTTGCGTGAAAATGCCTCCGGGCTCTTGGATATGCTGCTGTCCTTCTCTGTAATCAAAAAATTGATGAAGTGTGGACTGCTTCCACTTCTCATTCATGGCGGTGGTTGGGAGTAAAATTCCAACAATATGGAATGACCTAGAAAGCCCGAGAATCCACTGTATATTATTGATTACTTTCAAATTTATTGTTCTCGGCTTCCATAGAAATTTATGGGGCTTACTATAAATACATCCTTACTTTCAAATTTATGGTTCTCTACCTCCATAAAAATTTCTGGGCCTTACTATAAATACATAGAAATTTTTGGGCCTTGCTATAAATACATTCTTACTTTCAACTTTATGGTTCTCGGCCTCCATAGAAATTTCTGGGCCTTACTATAAATACATTCTTACTAAAAAAAATATTAAATCAATATTGGATATAATTAAATCGGTATTGGATATAATTCTAATTTCACATAATTGTAATTTCAGCGTTCTAAAACTAAATAATTTCACTTTTTCCTTTCACTTTTTCCAGTCTATTTGGATGGTTGAGATCGCAAATTATAATTTCAAAAGTTATTAATAAACTATTTGATTACCGTATAACTTTCCAATTATCTTATACTATTACCATTGCAAAAACTTAAGTAACAACGTGTAACATAATTTTTCTCTTTCAATTTACTATGAAAACAAGCAATCTGCCCACTATCAGGCCAAAGGCTCTCTGTTAAAGAAGGGTGACTTCTTTCAAAAGTAGGAAATATGCACACAGTGGTTTTACGTAATATGCTCAAATAGTAAAGGAGTGTTCGGTAGGTAGACTGTCAAGGTTGAACCTTAGCCCACACTAAAATATTTGAGAACAAATAAACTAAGGATGACTATACCTATAGCCTAAGTTACCTAGTAAGGCACCTATTGCACTTGGTAAGTTTAACTATGAAGAATATGCATTATTAAAATAAAGTTATATTTTCAAATCCAAAGCATAGCGTTTGTGTAATTTTATAGGTTGGTGTAGTTATAATGAATTGAATGATTAAGGAAATGTATTTCTTTATTATAAGTTTATTAATTTTTTCTTTTTATTTTAGAGGTATAATATTTTAAATTTTATATGAGGAATATATATATTCAATATTAATATCTATCATGTTATTTAGAGAAATAATGATTAAGGAAATGTGTTTATTTATTATAAGTTCATTAATTTTTTTCTTTGAGAGGTATAATATTGTATAATATTGTATATTTTATATGGGGAAAGTATATATTCAATATTTATATGTTTGGTGTGGAGGATTCCATTGGTTCCTCTCAATTATTTACATTAAGCCAATTAATTTATAAATCACAAATTTAAGTTAGAAGAAAAATAAATAATAACAATTTGAATAATTTTCAGCGAATCTGATTAAATTTACATTAAACAATAAAATAAAGAAACCCCTGAAATGCACTAAATTAAATTAGGAAAATTATTATGCCATTTTGTAAATATTTTATAAAAAGTTGTAATTTTTAGAAATTTATTAAAAAATGATTATTTAAATGTAAATGTAAATATAAATACTACAAATAAAAAGTATTTTTTTTTAAAATATAATATTACAAATGAAAAATGTTTGTTTTGTGTATCCTTGTCTTTCGGTTTCTTAAACCTAAGTATAAATTACCTACATTTAAAAATTAAATCATTTAACTGCAAATATAAATATAAATTACAAATAATAATGATCTCCTATTTCTTTATAATAAATTAAATGAAAAATTAGCAAATGTACCAACTATATATCTGTAGTTTTAATTATTTCCAAATTTCAAAAACTAGAATATATAATGACCTGAATTTTAGGTTTTTGAAATATTTTGCATTATCGGTTACTTATGTATCTTCCAAAATTATTTTGTATGCATTGAAATATTTTGTTTTAGGCAACTTTGATATATCTATCTATTGATTAGGAAATCCTTGGCATGTCATCAACAAAGGGAGGGAATATTCTATTTTAGACTACTTTGATATATCTATCTATTGATCAGGAAATTCGTGGTATGTCATCAAAAAAAAGGAGGGAACTGGAATTCCATCAAGAAAGGGAAGGAATTCAACAAATGGAGGGAATCTGATCCCGAGTTTCAATTAGAATCACTTTTTGTTTGGCTTAGAATCATTTTCTGTTTGGCATCATATTCTTCTACTGATACGTGGGCCCTATTACTACTTATTGGGCAAAGAATTATTTTACAAGTTGTATATGTTATCTACTATTAGCATTCTTATTATCAATCTTTGCAATATTTTTGGTTCTTTTGATTCTAATTTTAAAATGATTCATTGGGAATTAGGGAGATTTATTATTAAATCAAATAGAATAGAAAAAAAATTGATTGAATTCTTTGCTTAAATTTAAGAACAACATAAGATGATTGTAGACTCCTCGCCTCTCTCCTTCTCCTTTTATTTTTTCTCTATGAATGAACTTTCTATTTATAAATTTATAGTATAATTACAAAAGGGCTTTTTTCCAATAACACCTCAGTCATAATGGAGGCATTAATATTTATTTGATGAAGCTTGATGTCGGTGCATTTTCTTGGTAGTGTGGATGCCCAAGATTTCGAAAATCCTAGGTTCCTTCATGTTTCGTAATTTTTGTCTTTCCTTAAACTCTTAATATTCTAGTCTTTGTATGTCATTATTCATCTCGATCGTATATTAATAGAGTTTTGTTACCCCTCGAGTGGGAATGATGATGAAAGTTTCAATTAATTCTTCATTTTTCGCTTGTATTTGTTTAGTCTCGGCAACAATTGTAGCTCATACATTATATATTTCGTAAATTATTGATCTAGTGGAAGAAAAGTTAGATAGGAATTCCAAAGTCAAGATTTCATGTTATCTTATCATCTTGCTGGCCACATCCCACATCCTTCTTGCAAATTCAATGAATCCAATCACCATTTCTTTCGTTTCTTGATGTTATGATTTCCAAACATTAATCATAAAATAGTATCATCCTGTTGGCCACATCCCACATCCTTCTTGCAAATTCAATGAATCCAATCACCATTTCTTTTGTTCCTTCATGCTATGATTTCCAAACATTAATCATAAACTAGTCCCTCCTTATGTACTCCTCGCTTAACCTTGGAAATGAATATACCCGTTTTTCCATTTAAGAATTTGATAACTATGCTAGCTCTATCATAGGCCTATGATTCAACATTGATATTGTGTGTTACATTTTCCATATATATGAAGCAATCTTAATATCTGCTATTGAATAACGATTCTATGAGTGATATTTTTTTTCCACTTTAGGAAACTTGTTTTAATACATTTATGGATTTTAGTGTGTTTTTATTTAGCATTCTTGCATTATTTTATTTTTTTGGTATTGTTTGGCCTTGTGTTTACTGCTTTTGTATCTAGTAGAATCTGCATTCAATAGATGCTTCTTCACCTCTTCTCATTCACATTTCCACATTATAATGGCTTCCCTTGGAAGTTTTTTTTCTGAAGAAGATATTGATTGTCCATAGTGGCACTCACTTGATGCTCTTTCTGCAGGTTTTCCTAAAATTCTTTATGGTCATGCTCATTTAACTACATATATTACTCTTTTGTTAATTATGAAGCCCATATCTATAAAAACAAATTGGCATCATAGCTTTCTTAATAATGATTGCTTGGATATTGCAACTGTTGCATGTCCTTCCATTGAGTTATTGGTTTGTGACTACCTCTTAGTTTATTTGGTATGCTAAAGACTAGAGTACTATCATTGAAGGTTGGGATTTTCTCACTTAATCTAGGATTGTGTCCCCATTTTTATGAACTTCAGATTATAGCACCTCAAATGACATCATTGAAGCTGAAAGGATGTGGTGTTTTGTCTCAGACAGATATTCATTGTGCACAATTGCACTCACTTGATGCCTCTTTCTGTAGGTTTTATTAAAAATTATTTATGTTCATGCTCCATTAACTATATATATTAGTCTTACATATATTATGAAACTCGTATTTATAATGTTTGTTGACATTGTATCTTTCTTAATGATGATTTCTTGATTGTTGCAACTCCTGCATGTCCTTCTATTGACTTGTTGGTTTTCATGTCGTGCACCTCAAGTGGCCCAGAGGGGTTGTTGGCTTTACAGAGACTCCAATTTGGAACTTCTAGATTTGTCTTACACATTCTTGACAGATTTATTATCCACCATTACTTATTGTCCCTAATTAATTATTACTTCAAAGAATTAAAATTTAACACTCCTAGGTCTTTTGTATACATTCTTGGCAGTTTCCCAACCTATCATTGAGTACCTTTTTTGTCAAAAAATTTAAAATCATTTTTCTCCCTTGCATATTCATAAGGTTTTGACTTTCAGGCTTGCAAATATCTTGAGAATTCAACATTGATTCCACTCCATAGGATAAGGTCACTTTCGAAGCTCTATGAGTTGGATTTATCCAATGCAATTCTTAGCCGAAAAGGAAATCTCAAAGAGAAAAGACAGAGTGTCTTTCTTTCTATTGATCTAAATCCCGGAGCTAACTCTGAACTCGGTTGAATAGACATATTCAAATACCAATTCAAGCCAAGAAGCGGGTTATCATAATAGAAGTGATCAACATCAACTAAAAGAAAGAAGAGAGTCAGAGATCGAAATTAGTCAAATTTCTTCCTTTCCCACCCTTGTTGAAGACCTATGCTTCATCTCCAGGGAAGGAACTGAAGTCAAAGATGAGCTTATTTCCCATTGTTTTTCCTTTGGCTAGGAGAATATTTTGTTTTCATATATACATGTTTAAAACATTGTTAATTTCATCTCACGATGCCGTGATCATTGTTTCATATCTTGAATGCATTAAGAAACATGGAGTTGTATGAAACAACTTTCTTTTTTTTAATATTCCAATCAACATATATGATTTTTAAAATAAAAAACATACACTTTGTGAAAAAAGAAGCACCCCAAACACAAGATATAATTTGATAGAAAAATATTAATCTTAAGCCAAGGTTAGTCTCTAATAATTGAAAAAATCTTTTCTTAAGCCTAGGTTAGCCTCTAATAATTGAAAAAACTAGTGTGTTCCAATGCCCAAGAAATATCAGTGAATAATATATATTTGAAAGGTAGAATTTCTAAACTTAAAAATAGGGACAGAAATCCACGAAAATTAATCCATATCGGAGTAATCCATATGGAACTTACAAAATTGCATATTTTTTTTACTTATTTCTTATATGATATTCTTTTCTATGCTATTACCTTACAACGTTTCCTTTGCAACATATAGTACAATTGCTAGTTATAATTTATTTTTATAATTTAAAATTTTTATTATATAATAATAAAATCAATATTTATTTTTAATGGGACTGGAAATTATTTGAATCTAAGCCTTATCAAGCTCTCGTATTAAAACAACGTGACGGATTGATTATGATAAAATCTTTTTCATTACAAAAATCAAAGGTTTTTTTTTAAGTAATTATATTGTCGAAACAAATCACATTGTATGTTTGTTATTTTTATATTAATGGTTCTAAAATTTAAAAGACGATGTACTACTAATTTTTTTTTTATCATTTGAAAAGAATGATAAAAATATCTCTACATTCCTTTTATAGTTCTAAGTTCAAAATTTCAAGAATATGATTAAAGGAAGATGCATCGAGTGTTTTGGTTTTGTTTATAATTTGAGAAAAAGAGAAATTAGCCATTTCACTTTATTGTAATTGGGTTAAAAAAATTTACTCTATATTTACGAATAAATTGAGTTTTTTTCTCATTAATTTATATTTTAGTAATTTTAACAAAAAAAAAATTATAATTAAAAATAAGTCATTGACATTCTTATAAATTTGGGATAACATTTTTTTATTAATATTTATTAATATAGGTCAGGTTAATAGTATCAAATATTATTATGGATTTCTATTGTAAGATTATTTTATTTTCTCCTATTAAAATGATTAACTAATTAATAAATTTGGATTTGGAGTTTATGTGTTGGTTAAAGTGGCTAAATGATCTAATTTCCTAGGTCTCATTTGGACTACTAAAATGAGGGGAAATATTACTCATATATGTTTTCAATTTTTTGAAAGAGCACTTTTTCAATCTTTCGAAAGAGCAAATTATGTATAAGGTTTTCATTTATAGTTAACATATTATGATATATTAATAATATTTTATACGGGTGAGGCAAGACTGGGAGGGGTTATATATTATCCCGATGAAAATATTAAGACTCGAAGCACTAGGGGTTAGAGGTTCACCACAAATAACCAAGTGAAATTCTTAGCCTTGTGGAAAGAGCTAGAAATGAAAATATTAAAGAATATTCAACATTTAATGGTATTGGGGAATTCAATGATAGTCATTCAACAAGTGATTAAACTAAAATCACTTTCTCACTCTGATCAAACTCCTATTTTGCAAAGGATCGAAAGGAAAATTAGAAAATTTGAGCCAATCAAGTTCTACCATGTTAAAAAACATCTTAGCACCAAAGAAAATGCTTTAGCTAACAAAGGATCCTCCTTTGACAAACGAATGACACTTTAGGAAAGTGAACTAAGTCTATGTAAGCCTTTTCCATGATCAAAGTAATAAGAATTCATGCTTATAGAGGTTATGAAACTATAATCATAAGGGAAAGAGGAATGGGATCTCAAGAGTCCTAATGTAAAAGTAGAAGAGTTCATTCCAGGCTCGTGACTCACCCGAAAATCATTATAGTATAATGGTGACACTGCTTAATTAATGGTACATGATATTCAACTCCCACTTGGGTGAATTAGGATGAAGATTCCAAGGAGGAGGATAGATGGTGGCCAAGAGCCATCCTCCACTATTGCATGAAGGAGAGGTGGAAAAAATCTTTTACTCTCAAATCAAATTCGACACACTTGATCAACATCACAATGATGTAGGGGGTTTTTATTTCTAATTGATAAAATGGAGGACGTGGATTGATGGACAAGAGCATTAACCAGGAGTGTTGTGAGATACGAAGGGCGTTCATAAACAATGAAATTCCTAAGGCATGTCGAATATTCCTCCATGGGGTTGTGGATTTTGTTTAGACTAGCCATTTCTATAGTGCCCCTCTGATTTAGTAGACTATAGAAAACATGGATGGTGCAATGCATAATACGGTTGTTCAAGGGAATGTGGGCATTACAATGCAACCAGACTACATAAAAAACACAATGGAACATATTTTAACATTTATAAACAACTAAGCGAAATTATAACTACTAGAAATCACGCACAAATTATTCTTGTGAATCAAAAAATTGGTCTCCTCCAGGTCAACCTAGATCAGTTCCAGGTAAAGACGGACATGCTGGACCTCCATCTACAAAAGCTTGAAGGTGCAGCTCAATCGAGATCCAAGGAGGTTAAGGTGGAATTGGAACACCGTGCCTAATTGGGATCTCCTCAACAATCCATTCCTATTCAACAAGAGTGTTAGGAATCGAAAACTACTGGAGAAGATGCTCAAGAAGTTTCGACCCTCGTAAGCTAGTTAATTACCTCTTCTTCTTCTAATATGTTTTCCAAGTATGTACTAGTTTTAGGAGATATTTTAGAAGATTTAAAAGTGTATTTGGTTTAGAAATAGAGTAGGAAGAAGGTGTAACTAAAGTAATGATATTTTATAGATTGTACAAATGTTGGGGGAATATGTAAAAGGCTGTGGCCTTGAAACCATTTTTTATTTGTTTTTCAAGTGGTGTGAATTCACTAGAGATTACATCAGGCTTGACCTTTGGATTGACAAACCGTGACTTAAGGTGTCACGACCCTATTCTTGTGGTAGTATTTCAACCAACTTATAGCGGGTGAGGCACTATTGTACTTTTTATTTTTGTAATACCCAAGTATGTAGACTACACCTAACTCATAACTTTCAATTATTAGTCTTATCTTCTTCAATTATGAAACTGAAATAAATTCAATATTAAATATCAAGATAAATCCAAAAGAACAAACATACATTCAAGGAAGTGGCAACTCCCTAATTATAAGTCCGCCCGATATTATATTTCAATAAGTGTGTACAATATACAATAATTATACAACCCAAGTCTGTGTAAGCAACTTACACTCCTTGCCAAGTGTGATTGTGCTTTGTACAAGCCTTACAGCTCCCCAAAAACCCAAACAATCAATGGGGATACCAAAAATCCATTTAGAACCATTTATGAATTTTGCCTAAAATCCACGTTCAGGTGGGTCACTAGGGTCATGGACACCCTTGGCACCCTGAACGTGTTTCTGAACACAGGTCATCGGGGTCACTATTTGTATGTGTTTCCTGAACGTGTTCAAGTCTTGTTTGACCCGACCCGACCCTGTTGAATGAACTTCACACTTCGCAACATTGTTTCACATGTCATGAATGTGAATGCACTGCATGAACCTTACTTGACCTAGACCAAACACTGTTCTGCATGCGCTGTCGAGTTGAACCCGACTAGACCTGTCGAACCTGCACACGCCATGTGGATGGAACCCAACTCAACCTATGGGTGAACATTGAACGCATTTTACCTTACTTGACCGAGACTTCCATTTCCTTGTTGCACCTTCGTCGTCCACCCTTGACCCTTCGCTCAATTTGCTGCCTGCGCTTGTCAATGGTGGAATCAAAAAAATGTTGATGTCCTTGTTGATTTTTTCCATCATCGATCACATGTCTACCTTTATATGCTTTTCCATGTGTTCGCCTTCATGGTTGGGGGCTCGGCCACATGTGAGCTGACCCACACTTCGTCCATAAGGGGCTTGGTTATGGTGTGATGTTTTCCCCATTAGATTGTCTTGCGACCAAGACTGCCTATAAAGTTCCAACACCCAACACTTAGCCATTCGTACCAAGATATCATCGCATGACTACCAACTCGTGTTGTCTATCGCTCGTCCGTCGGTGCATCCATCTAACTACGCGTAGTAGTTTTCTTCACCTCCCAACCATCATTTTGTCGCATGTCCACCAAGTCGGACATTGGATTGACAAGGCACGCTCACCACACTTTCCAATCATGACTCCATCTCGTGGGCATTACATACTCCCCCACTTAAAATAAGACTGTCGTCCTTGATAGTGTTATCATCATCGTCACAACATATCGTTGCAACCTCCATGGAAAATATCTCCTCAATCCATGATCATAAACACATCCTTCATAATATCCACATGTTACTCTATCGTGGGAAGTAATTCTCCTCAACGTGAGCTACATGTTGCTGCAACATATATTGTGTCAACCCATCAATATCATCAATACCATGTGAATCTCTTCCATGATACTCCATCCCAACAAAACATATCTCGGTATAGCCTCGATACATCTATTGGACACATCTTGGTGTATTGCTTCCTAGCTCGGTGTATTGCATTCCCCCATAGCTTAAAATAATCGGTGATTAGTCCAAATATAATCTTTAAAAATAGTGAGAATACTCTAC